>JAAGKR010000304.1:61015-203569 GCA_011419295.1 Clarias macrocephalus | reverse complement strand
CCCCCCCCCCCCCCCCCCCCAGCTGGAGGCACTTGCTTAATCAAGGCCAAAACTTTTCCCCCATCTTCTTCGATTGGCAGATTTTCCGCAGCTTAACGTCAAGGAGACACGCTATGTTGTCAGTCGAGAGTGGCATCTCTCAGTACGCCCCTGCTGGCATTTTTTTAATGGCAGATGAGGTTTTTGCTGCTTGCCTCAGCGGTTTGTTCCTGCCAATAAGACACACACACAAAAAAATGCTGCAAAAAAAAAAAAAAAAAAAAAAAATCCAAGCCGCCATGACCTGGGAAAAAGGCTTGGGCCTTTAGCAGCTTTAAAATACACTCTACCCATGTAGCATATAAAATATCAATCTTAAATCAATCTGTCCAGCTAACATATCATTTGCCAATCTACAGTAGCATTAACTCTGTCTAGCATGCATCCCGCTCATCTAGACGTACACTCTTCCCATCTAATATACACCTTGTCAATCTTCCATTTAATATAGGCTGTACTCAGCGGTCTGAAAGACACCCATGTCTAACATTCCGTCTTTCAATTTAACTTTTAACTTGGCCATCTAATGTGCAGCCACTATACTGGAACATCCACCATATGTTCCGCCAGTCACATTTTGACTAAAATACATACGCCTGTCCATCTAACACCGGTCTACTTTTTAAGGATTATACCTGGTGCATTGTATTAATTATGATTCCCGTATGGAGAAAATGGCGGAGGAAAAAATAACTGACGTCAAGTGTTTGATCAAGGTCAGCTTCCGTGCCGCGTCAACATTTGGTGCCAGTTGTGGCCCAGTATAATTGTCTCTGTTGGGCCACCTTTCAAATGGGGTTTGCCATAATTGGACTAATTTCAGCCACTGTGTCATCTTAGTCTGGTGGAAAAGGGGGTATTAGCCAGTTTTGTTAATAAGGTTTTTGCTTGGCCACCTGCGCGAGCTTGGTAAAAGCCAATCACGCCAATGCCATTTAAATTGTCATCCCCTTGGTGTAATTCTTACTTCGACTCAACAATATTTGCAGCTCCATTGATTTCTAGTTTCTCTTTGAAACATCATTGATTTACACAGTAATTCACCTCGTTCCTGTTTTCCTGTCATTTTTATGTGCACCTTTACAATCACTGCTGATCTTGAGTTATGGATGCATCAGACATGTAGGCTTAATTACATTACCCACAATGCACACAAAATCTACCCAGTGTACAGTAACAGCGAATTACTACGTATACTGTACAGTATATCCTCGATGCCATTTCGCTTTCATTCAAAGAGAAGGAGGGCGTAACCATGCTGGCACATTTGTACCATCTGGCCCCACTCATCGCTCCATCGCTCCATCACTCTACTCACAGATGCAGACACTTGCTTAATCAAACTGCCCCTCTATTCTGTTTGATTGGTTAAATTCCTGCATTGTAGCTTCGGGGAGGCATGTTACTGGTAGTGGAGAGTGGCACCTCATGGGCACGCCACCGCCGAGATGTTTTACGGCACAGACTTCGCTTCTCTGCATGCCTCAGCAATTTGTGTTTGACATCTCTGAGTGGGAAAACGCACTTGAATGAAAATGATCAGACTAATGCCTGTGCTTGTAATAGCCCGAACATACTGTACTGTAGAGCTGGTGAAATGAATTAGCGCACACAATTTCCAAAAACATTTTTTTTTCTTTTTTCTATGATTCTCATCTATAAAAATCCCCCAAAACGGAGTGTAGAATTACGTTTATATACTCACTCACTCATCGTCATTACCGCTTTATCCTGTATTCAGGATCACAGGGAGCCTGGAGCCTATCCCAGGAGACTTAGGGCACGAGGCGGGGTACACCCTGGACAGGGTGCCAATCCATCACACTGCACACACATTACACGCAATCTGGGAACGTCAATCAGCCTAATCTATATGTCTTTGGACTGTGGTAGGAAACCGGAGTATCGGGAGGAAACCCACCAAGCACAGGGAGAACATGCACACTCCATGCTCACAGAGATGGGAAATGAACCCGGACCCTGGAGGTGCAAGGCGACAGTGCTAACCACTACACTTCTGTGCCGCCACAGTTATATACTGAAATCTACTATATAACTACATTTAGATCATATTCTCAAATGCTATAAGGATCACAGTGAGAACTTGCACCTGGATTTCCATGGAAAACATGGATCGCCTTCAGCCATTAATCTGATCTTGGCTGTTAGGATAGGATCACTGAGGATCAAGAAGGAGAGAAAATTGCTACTGCCATTTTTCTGTCACGACTAATTCCAGAGGATTGTGTAAAATGTTTTGAGCTGTTGTGATTTAAAAAAAAAAAGTATGAGTAGCTGCAATTGGAATTACTTCTTATTTTTGCATAAGTAGGTGAAATGCATCAAATCTCCACTTTCGGCAAAAATCAGTTCCTGATCCTTCTACTGCATTGAGACAGTTTTAATCCTAAACACTTTAATGAAACTGAGCTGCTGGGGAAAAAAAATTAGGGGTAGACAGGAAAACCCTAGTGTCAAAATAAGCAAAAAAACTGGCACTGGCCATATCTCAAGAACCGGACATGATGCACTAATAAACCTGCCGTCAAAATTGAGCTTATTGACCTACTGTAGGAATCTGAGGATATGCATAACTCAAATTGCCCAAATTATGCCCACAATGCACAGTACCAACAAGAAGTTTGGACACAAGTTTACATTTATTGTCCTTATTCTGAAATGATATAAGATTTTTTTTTTTTACATAATGAAATAACACATACTGTATTCCACATACTGGAATCAAGACTGTACAGTGTTAACGGAAATTTTCATTATCATAAGAAAATTAAAATGACCGTAAGAAATTACAGATTGAAAGTAGACATCATGACATACAGTCTAGTGGTCTGCATTAAAAGAATGTACTGTGTAAAACCATCACGACTGTACAGAAAATTCTTCTACATGCCAAGTGGACATCGAGAATGGGTTGTAAGCATCAGCAGAGAAATGCCACCAGGCGTGGGCTCCACACGTCCTCAGAAAAGAGCCGTTTTCGCCTCTCAGGTTCATATATAGGGCACACGCTGTTCAAAAAAGCACACATTCAAGGGTGAATAACTCGTGCTGTCGTGAGACACAGGAAAATCACATCACTGTAGCCAAACCAGTGACCGGGAGGTAACCAAGTTAGTGAGACATTAATATAATGCAGCTCCAGTCACAAACTGATTCAACTCCAATAGCTGACACGTGACCGAGACAGGCAGAATACAGTAGCTTGTGATTAATTTTGCTCGGCTTGAATGCAACTGGTTGATTATTCTAACTGAAAGTTATAACAGAGTGACGTCTGTAAACTAGCCAACTGTTATTACAATCACACTTGGAGTGCAAATGAAAGTCCAAAATGCACAGGGCGATCAAATTACAATAACTCGTACATGTACATTTACAGCTGGCTAGTCAAGCAAAAAGAAAAGCATCCGGTTAGAAAGTCCTCTTCTTTTCTCACAATCTGCAGATATAAATTCTTCATCTAAAAACAAATAAATAAATAAAGTTGGTTTCTTTCAGCTTGTCTCCCTTTTTTCCTTCCCTTTTTCATGTTTCTCTCAGCTTATACTAAAATTGGGAACTTGCTTGGCTGTGAGTCAGCCATAGCAACATCTGAAGCCTTGCTGGAATTAAAGTGTGTGTACATTTTTATTCACGACCGTCTGCTCTCGCTCGTCCTTGACTCTGCTATTTCCTTATTGGTTAGAAGGGAGAGCCTCATTCGGAAAGATGCTGTTTGATAAGTTTTGGGTCACAAAAAAGTCTTTGATAATCCCTATCCATGTTAGGATGGGAATAAATTTATTCTAAAGAAAAGCAACACACATCAAATATAAAAAGAACACTTCCATACTGTTGTGACTGATCCCTTAATTTGAATAGCTTTTATCCATAACTTATTAACATTTAACCATAAACATACTGTATAATAATAATAATAATAATAATAATAATAATAATAATAATAATAATAATAATAATAATGCATCAGTGGAAAGTTCAGAAATAAAATGTCTTATGGTTCTACTTGTAATATAGTGGATTCAGAAAGCTGTGAGAGGTTTGCTGATGCCTTTGTTGCCATGACAACATCCTCACCAGTGTACTCCAGTGATGTAAAATTGTATCAGAGGACTGACTACTGTATAGCAATGTCTTCACACAGCTTTTTGTACTGTTTTTTATATTCTATCTAGGCTTAAGGCTTGAACATCAGTAAGAGAGTAAGGTCTGTCCTAAGCCATATATTGAAAGTAATTACTGTACTTTCAATTAGTTGTGCTGAGTTTCTGTATAGCAGGTGTCACTGAGTACATTTTAAAGAAAATAGATTATGACAGATTCAAAGTTTAGACTTTTTTGACATTGAAATGTGTGTTTAGTGTGTAGAAACAAAAATGTGTGTGTGTGCGTGTGTGTGTGTGTGTGTGTGTGTGTGTGTGTGTGAGAGAGAGAGAGAGAGAGAGAGAGAGAGAGAGAGAGAGAGAGAGAGAGAGACCCTGCCTTTTATTCTTTTTATTTTATTTTCATTTTGGTATTTTCATTCAGGGTTTAAACCAGGCAGTCCCCTTTTGTGACCTCATATAAGAAGATTCCCTCCCAGTTGTCTAGGGGCCTGTTATGCATCATCTGATGGCAATTTTATGGTTGTTTTAACAAATATACTTTAGGGAACATCTGAGACCTGTTTCAACTTTTTAAAGAAATAGTAAAATATGGAACCTTTAAATAATAACTACATTAAATCGTGATTTTTGTTTTTTTATTCATTTGTTTGTTTAGGTAGTTCAATATAATTTTAGCAATGTATATACTATAATTAAATTATTATTCTAATATATAATTTTATATTATACTGTATTACAGTTAAGTTGTAACTTTGACTATCACACACAGGTCCTAATGACCAGGTTAAAGTAGCTGTGTTGTTTTTTGTTTGTTTGTTAGTTTTTTTTGTTTAGAAAAAGTGTAAAAGTTTATATAGAGTTTATAAATCAGATAAACAGAAATTCATAAAATATAAATATGGTGCATTGCGGTGCAAGCCGTGTAGCTTTCTGGTGTAGCTTTCAGACACGTCATATTTAAACTTGCAGCCGTAGCGTAAACACTGCTGCAATGTTCATCAAGGCTATGCTCGCGTGACAAGCCACATTGTTCTGTCATATCAGTTTTGCACGTCATGACAGTTCATATTAATAATTAAAAGTGATTATGAAGTCCATCCAGTGCTGACTGACGCCAGCGAGCGTCCTATGCATGTAGAGAGGCGAAAATGCATGAATTCTGATTTGCCAATTTTTATTCAAGTTGCATGAACAACTATTGGATTTGTATCTGATCTTGGACCACATACGAAAGTGACTCAGGTTCTGATCTAAAAAACATCCGATTTGTGCGTTCAGACAGGCATAAAAAAAAAAAAAATCCCTTCTTCACTAATAGGACTCAAAAACTACCCTGACTAATGAGCCTATTAAGCGACTGGCATCAGCCAACCTTAACAGTACAATAGTTGCTATTCAATTTATTTTATACATGTTGCATATATTAATACTTCCATAATGGTTTAATAATGATTAATTAACACGTGCTAATTCTTAATGAATCGGGAACTAATGAAACGTGTAATATGCTTCGTTATTTCCTGATATGCCGAAGATTAATGCACATTTAAATTCATCGTTACTGAAAGCATTAGTTAAGTATTAATACTGTTTGTGGAAAATTACAGTACAGTATGTGTAGGAGTCTAGGAGGTTATGTCATTTCCTGTATTGTGCATTCACATTATACACAAAGTCTTTATATCATAATTTCTATCTCGGACTGAGCTGTGTAGACGACGCAGAGACGAGGTTTTTCACCACCTCGAAAAGCCCAACCTTTAAGACTAAAAACATAGGGGATAGAACACGCAGACCGAATCAGACTTCATATACCAGAGCATCATATTTATTCATATTGTATTTTATAATGTCAAGATTTTTTTTAGTAAACTGACAGATAATTGTACACACGTCTTAATGACGCCAAGGATTCTAACTCAAGTTCATGAACTCATGATGCACGCACAAAGATGTAGGAGTGACATATTGTAGTTCCATCAAAGTGGGGTGTATGACAAATGGTCATTCACACACTACGGGCAATTTGGGAACGCAATCTGCATGTTTTCAGTCTGTGGGAAGAAACCTACCATACACAGGGAGAGAATGCAAACTCCATTCCCGAGGTGGGAGTTGAACCCGGAACCTGGCGGTGCGATTCCATTCCCGAGGTGGGAGTTGAACCCGGAACCTGGCGGTGCGACTCCATTCCCGAGGTGGGAATCGAACCCGGAACCTGGTGGTGCAAGTCGACAGTGCTACCACATCATGCCGTCTAATCTTGATACGATCATTCTAACACTCTCACTCAGCTTATTTTTGAGACTTATTATGGAAAGACTGACCGCTCTCAGTTGACATGTTCGGAAAGACTTTAATAGGTTTGACTCCATAAATGGTTCAAGTCTTTCGTTCTTAATCTTTTTGCGCGGACTGCACGTAGCCTACTTAGCAATTATTATTGTATTAGTTGCGATTGGAAAACATCAGCCATCACCGTGAGCACTAGCGCATGGTGCTCTGGATCAGACCGATTTAATGGTATTGAAGAGTGCAGCACAAAAGAGCATAAAAGAGAAGGGTAATGAGGATAGAAGCAAGCCAGCACATAAATAAATATGTAATTTGCTCCAGGCTAGGATAGTGAATGGGTAAAAAAAAAAAAAAAAGACAGAGAGAGACAAGAAAAACATCTGAGAAAAAGTAATCAAAAGTGCCCCCTTTGTGATGATTTCAGCCTGGTGTATTATTTCTGATGTACTGTCGAGTCCAGTGGGAGCAGTCAGTATTGATTGCAAACCCCAAACACATCTCTCTCTCTCTCTCTCTCTCTCACTCTCTATCTTTCTCATTTACACACAAAATAGCTTTGAAAAGAAAACAACATGGCATCAAAGAAAATTGCCCTCTTCACTGCCTATAAATCGTGTGACTAGAGTGACTTGTTAAAAGCATTAGGGGACTGGTACAGTGCGGACATCAATCACACTGGAAGTGCAAAATGATTAAGTAGAAGCAATTTTTAGCTCACTAGTTAACAGCACGGGCGCTTTCATACGGGGCGAAGACGCAATCTTATAACCCGCATCTGGATGGTGCAACTACTGTATATTTATGATAAAACAAACACCAGATTCTTCTGTACATACAGTACATGAGTCGAGGTGCTGAAAGTACAATAGTGCTGACGTTCTGACTGTATATTGAGATTTTTTTTTTTTTTTTTTGCTAGCATCACACACAAGTGTGTGTTGATTACCGCAAACATACAGCACCATACGTTTGTGCAAGGTCACTTCTCACCCTTGCATTTTCTCTCTGTCTATTCTCGGCCCCCTGGCAATGTGAAGGATGTTTTATGGCTCTTTCATAAGGTTATAAGGAGAGACCGAGCATTTGTGGATCGTGAGAAAAAAGCGACAAGGTTTTTTTCTGATTTTTTTTTCTTTCTTAGTTTGCTTGTAGCTAATATAAGAATGAATTGAGTCAATATCCACTGTGAAGGACAGTCGCTCAACCTGTATGCCAGGGATAAAGCGAGAACTACACTATGACCGCTTCCTAGATTAGATTCAATAATATTCTACCAACATAATTAAGATTCTGGTTACATATTTTCTTTGTTATTCATACAAGGGGTGTTCAAGTCAAACCAGGATTTATTACAGAATAATAGAACATAGTTATGAGAAGAAAAAACTATCCTTATTTCTTAACGCTGGCCTCCCAGGAATTCCTTTAATAGGCCGAATATGTGAAAATGGCTTGGAGCAAGGTCAGGACTGCACGGGGGACGTGGCTGTACACCCCCCCCCCCCCCCCCGCTCCCGCCCCTCCATGCCGCCCCCAGCCGAGTCTCTTAATGCGCAACCAGTGTGGGTGAATGATTGTGTGTACAGTTTCCAAGGGCAGATGTGTCTCTTCTGCAAGTTTGAGATAAGTAAGCTAATGATTTTCAAGGATCGGGTGCAGTGTGCTCGGCTGGAATCGGGATCGTCAAATAGTTTCAAACTGGTCCACGCACAGGTAGTGGTGCATTAAAAAAATAATAATAATAAAAATTAATAAATAAAAAAATTGTATTGTGTGCAAAAACAAAAGAGATCAGTTCGAAACAAATTTGATGTTGTAGTGGCGCAATTTTTATTTTTCTTAATATAAAAAAAAAAAATCAGATTTTTATATCTCTGAAACTGAATGAGCATAAAGGTTTATTTTGCATGCAGAAATGAACAGTCATGGTTGTATTAATTTTCTGATCATGTCGGAAGCCAACTTCGCACAAGGTCACGTACACGGCAGTTGACCCTGAGCATGTGCGGTCAGAACCTCGAGCGATGCAGGCTTATTTATTAATAACTGACTTGAATTAATACAAATTTGTATGTAAAAAAATAAATAAATAAAGTTTAATAATTATTTTGTTAATTGAAAAATCAACATATTTTAATTTGCAAACATTTTAGCCAAATAAAAATCTAAGGGTTTTAATTAATATAACAGCAACATTCTTAATTTATCCAATAAGACAATTTATCAGACTTGTGCATTAAAAAAAAATTATTCCAAAGCTTTTTATTTATTTATTTATTTTTGAGAACGATAATATCATTTTATGTATTCGCGGTTGTGTTTGCCTTCTGAATGAGCCTTATTTTTCCTCTTTCTTTTTAATGTGTCTGCGCAGCAATGTACAGTACAATGGGCTGGTTTCATTTACAGTATACAGCAGAGTGGAATGATTTCACCATACTGAGAAATAAACAGCAATTCTTCTGTTTGATCCTGAAGCACGCTCCAACTCAGCTGGAAACACTATGGCTGTTGCATGCATTTGCACGTATAGCGTAATGTGATACTAAACAATTTCAATGAATCGAAGGTAATACAGTAAAAATAAATACTGCACAAACATTTTCCATATTTCTTTCTTATGGTGATCGCTTGCGGTAACTAGTCAAACTTGAAATTGAATACTTATTTTGTTTTAAATGCACACACACACACACACACACATAGCAATGACCACTTATTGCATCACTTGTGTGTGAGCCCAAAACATGGCTCTCATAGACACAGCTCCAGAGTGTACACACACACACACACATGAAAAAACAACAACAAAAAATAGATGTGTTTTGCCTGTCTCTATTTCTTCTTTCACTCTCAATGGCATTTTATCTTCCTCTCCTCTTTATCCATTTCTTCCACTCGCTACCCCGCTCTCATTCTCAAAATCTATTCTGCCCTTGTTCAACAAAGAGCGACTTTGGCTCAAACTAGCAAAGCTCTAAATCCTCTTTCTTAGCGCCAATCTTTGTCCGGCTGAAAGCAGTTTTACACCTCTTTCTCTCTCTCTCTCTCTCTCTCTCTCTCTCTCTCTCTCTCTCTCACACACACACACACACACACACACACACACATGCACAATTCATTATATAATGTTAACCGGCTTGGTCGTGTGAAAAGGTGCAGAAAGTAATAAGTGTGTGTGTGTGTGTGTGTGTGTGTGTGTGTGTGTGTGTGTGTGTGTGTGTGTGTGTGTGTGTGTGTGTGTGTGAGCGTGTGTTTGTTCAGTAAAGTGCTGAAGGAGCAGTATTTGTGCAAATGGACAGGGCAGAATAAGGACAGAGTAAATATAGTACGACCCACATAGGCCAGTGTAATATTCTAAACAAGAACACGCACGCACACACACACACACACACACACACACACACACACACAGGACATTTTATTCTCCTCCCTGCCAGTAGTGATTGATGGACAAACAGGACCTTTAAAGCTCAAGCCCTCATCATAACCAGGTCAGCCCCTTAAAACAGATTATTCAATCATTCATCTTCACTCTGCTCCGACGTCTCTCTCTGGCGCGCTACAGGAGGCTCGAGGCGGGAATACACCCGGGATGGCATCCGAGTCCATTGCCAGGCACCATACAAACTCGTTCACACACTCGTTCACACACACTCATTCACACCTATGAGCAATTGAGATGAGTCATCAGGCTCTGGAGGTTTATTAAAGGCGAAGAACGAACGCAAGAATGAAAGGGAAAAAAGACATGCATTTATTTATAACACTACAAAAGAGTGAATGGGATAGTAAGTGATATAGGGGAAGGGAACGTGGAATGGAAAAATGCAGAAGGAAGGAAGGAAGACCTACAGGGAAAGAAGACATGGGGAGAAGGAAGGATGCAAAGTAAGGAGCAAAAAAGACCTATATAAAAGAAAAGAAAATGGAAAGAAAAGAAAGAAAACAAAAAATTAAGACATATTGCACATACAGTATAAGTGGAAATGAATAAGCAAGAAGGCGAACAAGGAAGAAAGAATGAAAGAGAAAAGAAAAGAATTAAAGGAATAAAAGAAATGCAAAGAATAAGAATGGAAAAAAGAACAGGAAAAACAAGAAGACGAGGGAAGCAGAAGAGAAGCAAAAAATACAAAAGATAAAATAGAAAGAAGAAGCGAAGGTGAAAGAAAGACAAAAAAAAAGTTTAAAAAAAAAAAAACGCATGTTGGACAAAGAAAAATAAGACAGAACAAAGTAAGAAAGGAAAGACCTAGAATGAAAGCGAAGCGGTCCAGTCTCTCGTGAGGGAGAGCGCTCCGGCACTTCTGCAGCGCTGGTTTGATCTCTCGGCTCGCTCTTCCCTGCTGATGCTGCTGTTCATGATATATTTAAATCCAGGTGCTGGAGGACTGGATCACTCTCGGGTTATGCTCGAACAGCACAAGATGAACCGAGTGTGTTTATTCGTCTCACCGAGAGAGTGTTATTTACAGCACAATAAGAAGCTCGTAAAGAATGAGATGTGTGTGTTGAGATAAGCGTCAGATGTGTGACTCTCCCTTACCTCGCAGTCTCAACATGTCCGACGTGAGCGGAATGGAGCGTAGGAGCACACATTCTGCATTATTTTATTCCAATTAAATTGTGCGCATGTCGTGTTCTTTTTCCTCTTCTTACTACGAGGGGGTGTTCGAGTTAAACCGGGATTTGTGATGTGTATTAACGATTGACAGAAGAGAGCTTCAGAGCGCGGGACACCTCATCAACATGTGGTTGAGACACACCTGTCTGTCGGCGGGAACTCGATTGTTCACCAACACCACTTGCGCATTACAGGAACTCGGCTGAGAGTTACAGTACCACCACATACTGTACAACCAAGCTACTTCCACATGTTTGGGCCATTAAAGGAGTGCCTGGGAGGCCAGCGTTTCAGACTTGACCAAGGCTGAGAAAACTTTCCACCATGACGGCATCCAAGCACTAATGAAACATGGTGATATGTGCATTAGTGTAGTTTGACTTCTCTCGTAGTATTATTATTATTATTATTATTATTACTATAGAGAGCGATACAGGTCAGATGGACCGGAAGTGTAAAGTAGCAATACTAGACAGATTATACAATATTCAAAAGCGAAATCCTGAATTAAGACTTATTATACAACAGGCAATTAACTTTTGTATTCATTTATTTATTTTCATTTGAAGATGACTATTGTCATAACCCATGGGCTGAAGCTCTCACCCCGACTGCACTTCAGAGAATTACATCGTTCCGTACCGTGCTTTTAGCCAGTAATGAACAAGCGAAGCTGAAGCTGGTATCCTTAAGACAGACAGAGAGAGAGAGAGAGGGAGAGAGACAAAGAGAGAGAGAGAGCGTATTGATTGTGTAGGATGGATGAACAAGTGTGCCGAAGAAGCAACCCACTTGAGCGTCAGCAAACAATAAAGACACCCCTAAGGATAGAGCAATTAAAGGGCTTCAATTTGAGCTAACAGCTTTAATTCATTTCAAGCATGAGACCACAAAGTGGAAGGTGTGTGTGTGTGTGTGTGTGTGTGTGTGTGTGTGTGTGTGTGTGTGTGTGTGTGCGTGGCGGGTGTGATGATGAGGGTTTTCAATTACCGGTTAATACATCAGCTGTGCAAACAGACACAGATGCACAGATTGGCGGGTAGAAGCGTGTGCATTTACTGAACGTCGGTACTGTACAGTATGTCAGTTGCTTACAGTATAATTATATGGGATTATTTATTTATTTATTTATTTACCCAAGTAATTTTTTTCTCCAAATCAAAATTAGATTGAACCCTTTTCTCTCTCCAAAATCCTGTCCAGTTTTGGTGAGCCCAGATTTCCTGATGAGCTTTTCTGCTCTTTGAATGCTGCATTTTCAGAGATGCTTTCCTGCTAACTACAGTTGTAGAAAATGTAGATTTGCATTCTGGTAGACTTCCTGTCAGCTCCTGCCTAGTCTGTCTGGCTCCCTTGACCTCACGCATCAACAAGGCATTTCCATTTATGGAACTTCTGCTCGCTGAAGTTTTCTTTTTTTTTTACAGACTGGTGTGTGTGTGTGTGTGTGTGTGTGTGTGTGTGTGTGTGTGTGTGTGTGTGTGTGTGTGTGTGTGTGTGTAAAATTTTTTGAAAAAGAGTGTTAGATATGCACCTGGCTGGCACATCTGTTGTTTTGTTTTGTGACACACCCATTATTATTATTATTATTATTATTATTATTATTATTATTATTATTATTATTATTGTTTTTTTAATACCAAGTTTGACCGAATCAAGCGATTTATTAATTCATGATCAGACCCGGCAGAGGCATTCCATGAACGTGGATATTCTGGCACAACTCGACTCCGCACTGGATAAACTTCGACCATTAAATTATAGGATGTCAACAATCCATTCACTCCATGCAAACTACAAAAGCAGGAAGCAATTTCGAAATGTTAGGTTTTACTATTGTCGAGTCAGCAAATTAATTATAGGGAATGTACGACTCGACATGAAACGTTGCCTTCATGTGAATCAACAAATTAATCAGCAAACAGCCTCTCAATCACCTTCATTAGGAAAGAAAGTATTTGTTGCTTGGCAACGTTTGACTCAAAACCATGTACGAAATATTTTTTGAAGCAGAGATTAAAGAAACTAAATCATAATGCACAAATAGAAAAACACAGCCTTGTGTCTTCAAGCACAATTAGTCAGTAGTAGAACTGTTGTGTAAAGGCAATGTGACACTCGTGTAGTTTTAAAGGTATATCACACAGAATATTAGGCTTTATTGTTTATTTCATTTTGTCCAAATGTGCCTGGATGAATATGAAAGTCAAGCTTAAATCCTTTTGTGCGGTAAAGGGAAGATGATGGGTGGTGGCACAGGGTGTGCGGTGCCGCTGCAAGCTGTGTATGTGTGTGTGTGTGTGTGTGTGTGTGTGTGTGTGTGTGTGTGTGTGTGTGTGTGTGTGTGTGTGTGTGTGTGTGTGTGTGTGTGAAATTACCAGGAAATAAGCAGTTTCTGAAACACTCAAACTGTCCCACACAGTGCCAAAAACAAGCCACTGTTAAAGTCACTGAGGTTTTATTTTCCCGGGGTTTGATGTATGATGAGACCTTGACCTGTATCTGCACATCTGATTGGATAAGTGCATGAATAAACAGGTGTATAGGGGTAATAGACTGTGACTTGAGTGTACAGTACATACAGTAAGTACGAATTTCATGTTTTTTATTGAATTTTTTTTTAAAACCCTGATGCTGCTGTTGCAGGTGAATGATAGGTGGCTAAAAATTGAGCAATGGCTAGATGGAAAAAAAATGTCCCTGTTTCAAGAGATCTGGTAACAAGCTATCACACAACTCTTGTAAGAATAGAATAAACAAGCCACCATTTGTCACTCCTCTGAGTCACTCTCTAAAAAAAAAAAAAAAAAAAAAAAAATATATATATATATATATATATATATATATATATATATATATATATAATACAGTATTATTTGATTTTTATTACAATATATCTGAAATACATGGTAGTATAAGAACTACTGTATTTGTGCTGCTGTCTAGGAAAAAATATATAATCTCCAGGGTTTATGGAGAAAAACTAAGAAGAAAATAATTACCGCAACCCAAAATAAGTGACAAACGCACTGTGATGTCGTATTACTCTTGGCAATGTTTCTCATTCCTAAAGAAATGATCTAGTTTTTTTTTTTATTATTTTTTTAAAATAGACATTATCTCTCCTTAGTGAACCTGTATTACACACCTGATTGCCATCTGCAATACTTTCAACACGTCTCTCTGTACTGAAAGAATAGCACAATAGCTGTTTACTCGTAACTCGTTTATTCATGTGTAAAATTCCGCTTTCGTAAAACAGTTTCTTTCATTTTTCAGGCAAAGGCTTTTCTGAATAAGGGTTAGGATCTAGGGATATATAAATTATCCTTTTTTAAAACATGAGTTTTGTTTAAGCACTAATGTTGGTCTGATTATTCTTGATAATAAAATCTTCAGGATGAAACTATTTTTAAAAAAATGTTTAAATATAAAATTTTGGATAATTGTCTTTTTTTTCAATTTTTAATATTTTATTTAAGTTTATTTCACACTACAAAATAAAAACAAACAACACACCCCAGATCACCCCCAACCGCCCCACCCTAACAAAGAAGGACAGCAAGAACACCTCCCACTCCCAATAAAGAAAGAAAAGAAAAAAGGCCGTCTGAAAAATAGTCATAATTCCACAAATGAATCAAAATAAAACAATTATCTACTTTAAAACATAAAACATATTGCTATAAGCAAAATTAATAAACAAATTACTGTTTAGAGAAATTTTAAAAAGGTCCCCACATTTTGTTGAACTTTTTCAAAGCTTTTGCATTGAAATAGCGGAATTTTTTTGAGATGCAAAACAATGATGCATGTCTTTTTGACCCAAAAAGACTTCAATATATATATATATATGTGTTTTTGTATATATACAGTATATACAGTATATAGTGTACAGCATATATACAGTATATACATCAATATATCAATGATGAGATGCCCAAATAAAAAAAATGCCCAAAGAAAAAATGTTGTTCAAAACAATATTAATACCAAACCAATTGCCTGAGCAAAACTTGAGAGCATTGGGTTACCACTAGTTTGACATAAGCTCTTTAAAAGTTGACATGTCTCAGTTTGGACGCTGTGCAAGCACCATGTCACAGTGCAGTAAATTGGAAGCTAAGATACACTACATCTCAGGGTAATATTTCTAAAAGAAAATGAAACAGAGAGGCAACATTACAGCACTAAGAGATGTGTGACATGAGATACATGCACTGTGTGCCGGAAGATGTGTATCCGTCCCTCAAAATTCTCCCATCAAAATTCTTAATTGATTGAAACTTAAGGGGTCATGGATGGGGTCAAGCGTTGTGTGATTTAGATGTTAATCAGAATAATTGTGCCAAATAAAGAATTAAATAATCATATACCTAAAAACATAACCCAAGACAGTGGGACACTAAATATGTTCAATTTGTGTTCAGTTTTTATCATAATCCTATATAAGGTTTTCACTGGGATAGAGAAAAAAAAATCCAGTGAGTTGCAGTTCTGCAGAAAGCACCTTCTTGATTGGAGAGATTAAAAGACTATGACCAGCCTGGTTCAGCTGACCGCAAGGAAACCATATCTTAAATAATCACATTTTACAGTTGTGGTAAGCAGAAAAGCCTCTATATACGACACACACACACACACACACACACACACACACACACACACACACACACACACACACAGTATATATACAGTACAGTATATGCATACAGTATGCATACTGTATGCATATACTGTACTGTATATATAGACTATATATGCAGGACATGTCAAACCTTAAGACGGATGGGCTGTATACATACTGTATACACTGTGTATATATATATATATATGCCTTCCATTAATGGCTGCAGCTCACTATCACAACCTGATGGTCGCCCTTGTCACGAACATGCATAGCAACCTATAACACTAAAAACACGCAGCATCTCTCTGTCTAGGATTTCATCCTCATTAAAGTCGACAGCTGTGGGTGAAGGCAGCATTGAAAAATCCTCCACAGTTCAAGTCATCGTACACTTGTCACTGTTCTCCATATTTAGCTAGTTTGCTAAGCTAATGTCAAGTCTGGTTAGCTTTAGCGGGGCTGTGGCATATCTTAAAGGCTGTTGGCCAAATCAGTCAAGCACCTCAAAATGTTTTAATACGTTAAAACATGGAATGAAATCATCGCTCTCAAGCCATTTCCTGGAAACTTCATTCATTCATTTATTAGGTTTATCTCCAAGTCCAGAGGCAAGAACTCTGATGTTAGGCTAATCTAACAGATGAGGTGTCCACCCGTTTGTGGTTGAGACGAAGCTGTCTGTGAGAACCAACATTCAATAAAAAGCTGAGTTTAAATGAAAAAAAAAAAAATATATATATATATATTAAAAAAGAAATAAATAATACACAAATAAATAACATTGACTTTTAAGTTATTGTTTCACTTGGTTGAGTGAATTTTGATTACGCTTAATTGAAACAGTTTAAATGGAAGGATAAATTTTGTTTTTCCTTTTAATTACTGTCAGCATTGCCATGAAGCTACAAACTTTAACTTCAAATACACAGTAAAATTAACATTTGCAGTAAATGCCTTTGAAAGTGTTTACATGATAACTAAAAGCTGATTTATATTACAGTAGGTCGCCACTTGTGGCATTCGGCAAGTCACTTGTTCACATCCTCAGAAGTTACAGTAGCATGACATCTCCGCATGGTGTAATACCGATGTAAATAGTGGAGGCAGCATTGCACCATGTGACAGGGTGTCCAGAACCAAATAAACTATTGGCGTGTATCAAATACATTCTTATTTTAGATGTTATTCTATACTGTTAACCACTATGCCACTGTGCCACCCTGATTTGAAAAGCAAATTATAAAAATGATAATGTGTGCTGCATAATCTTTTAAGAGAAACAGGATTTCTTGCACCACCGGGGTCCGGGTTCGATTCCTGGCCGTGTTCGATTTCCTGCCTCTGTGTGATGGAGTTTGCATGTTCTCCCCATGTTTGGTGGGTTTCCACCGGGTACTCTGGTATTTGTAAGTGCCCCACAATGGATTGGCACCCAGGGTGTACCTTGCTTCATTCCCTAAGTTTTCTAAGATAAGCTGCAGCACCCTCCCCCCGACTCTGTATACAAGATAAAGTGGTATAAACGATGTGAGAATTTATCAATGTGTTTAATACCACAAGATATCATCATGTCACTATACAGTCCAGACCAAAAGTTTGGACACACCTTCTCATTCAGCGAGTTTTCTTTATTGTGTTCTTTCTTGTGTTTTTTAGCCCAAACGCGTCTCTTCTGCTTGTTGCCTGTCCTTAGCAGTGGTTTCCTAGCAGATCTTCTACCATGAAGGCCTGATTCACACAGTCTCCTCTTAACAGTTGTTCTAGAGACGTGTCTGCTGCTAGAACTCTGTGTGGCATTGACCTGCTCTCTGATCTGAGCTGCTGTTAACCTGCGATTTCTGAGGCTGGTGACTCGGATGAACTTATCCTCCGCAGCAGAGGTGACTCTTGGTCTTTCTTTCCTGGGGCGGTCCGCCTGTGAGCCAGTTTCTTTGTAGCGCTTGATGGTTTTTGTGACTGCACTTGGGGACACTTTCAAAGTTTTCTCAATTTTTTCGGACTGACTGACCTTCATTTCTTAAAGTAACGATGGCCACTCGTTTTTCTATACTTAACTATTTTTTTCTTGCCATAATACAAATTTAACCTCTTTGAATGAGAAGGTGTGTCCAAACTTTTGGTCTGTACTGTACTGTATAGTACGACTAAATAAAACTAAATAAACAGAGATGTTTTGGATTTCGTACAGTATGTCATCTAGAAAACAGTGCTTTTAGCACTTCATATATGTTAAAAGTAATGTATATTTAATCCTTAAAGATGAACGCACCTATTGTTATATTCAATTTAAGAAAATAATACTAGTGACCTCATTTAATCAAGTTATAAATTAAATTAATGAATAAATGAAGCATGGCAAAAACTAAGTGGTCATCTTACATACTGTATAAGAAGGTAATTGGTGGTGCAGGTAAAAAAAAAAAAAACCTTGTTGTGTGTGTTTTATTTCAGTGAATTGAGCATGGGGTTATCTGGTATTTAATCTTTTTTCTAAAACGGCCTATAAAAGGGGGACAAATGTGCTCGTTTAGTATTTATAGCAAAAAATAACTGTAACAATTTAAAAGAGCTTCTACATGGCCACTTGTAAAATGTGACTCAATAAATGCCAGTAATTAGAGGAATTTAAACACAAGTGTTTTTATTTATTTATTTATTTTTTATTATGAGCCATGACCTCAACTAAAGTTAATTGTGCCTATATACACGATCAGTCAAAAGTTTGGACATACCTTATAATTCCATGGTCTTTCCTGATTTTTATTATTTCTACATTGTAAAACATTGCTGAAGGCATCCAAAACATGCAATAATCTCCTTATACATTGTACAGGTGATATTGAGATGTGTCTGCTACTTACTGCATGCTCTGTAAAGCCTTCATAACGACTCTAATCTGAGGTACTGTTTGTTAATTGATGATTTCTGAGGTAACTTGTGACTCTAAATGAACTTCTCCTTTGTAGCAGAGGTAAGTTTTGGTCTTGCTTTCCTGGGAAAGTCTTCATGAGAGACGGTTTCATCATGGAGCTTGATAAGTTTTGCAAATGCAGGTGACAATACTGTTTTTGCAAGAACAGCTAATCTTAATGTCTTAAAATAACAACTTACTAAATAAATAATTTCCCAATGCCCTACGGCATTTCATAGTTTTGGAAAAAAAAAATACAGTATTGTTCTAGAATGAAGAAATCCAAATCCAAAAGTTGTATTCTAAGTTTTGACTGGTATGTCCAAACTTTTGACTGATACTGTATAGAGTCTATACTGTATAGTGTCTTGCATAAGCAGTCACCCCATATTTCTTCTTATCTTTCAATGTAGAGCTGAAGTGGACTTAATTGATATTGTATTTTGTAAATCGAGTATTTACCAGTTGTCATTTATGTCAAATGTTTAGTTGAATGAAGAATTTAGATATTGTTAGAGAGCATACTTAAAAAGCAACATCAATGAGTTGTCAAAACAGGTTCAAGAGATGTTCTGGTAAAGTATTCCTAACATTAAAAAAATATTACATTATAGTGAACTTACCTAGAATTACTTACATTAACTAAAGATTAATGGCCAAGAATGGGTCTTAACGAGATGCTACCACCACCATGCTCTGTAGCGTTATGTACTGTATACAGTAATGATAGATTTATTTCATGTCATCATGGATCTGGGAAATAAGTTCAGGCAAAAAGCACATTACAAAAACATCTAAATTATACACTGGCATGTCTCATAGAGAGGTAGACAATAAATAATAAAAATAAAGTAATTAAAACATGGCAAGATGTAACACACCCTAAATATTTCTTTGTTACCTTCTAGAGTATAGTTCCTTGGTTTTTCAGCTGCCCCCGTAAATAAAATGATAGACATACTTCACCCAGTTATTTCCACTAATCCAAGAATATACAGTTACTTCAGATGTCTATTGGGAATTGGGAATGTCTTCAGGACCCAGTAAATCCCTAAAAACTTTAACACCCCAGACATCTTCAGGTCTAACTTTAAGCCCTCCTGAAACCCCTTGTCAAGACCAAAGATGGACCATTTTTAGGGGCTAGATTTCACAAGGGTTTCAAGAAATCCCTAAACAGTACTCATTGCAGGCATGTTGAGGACATCTACTGTAAGATGTCTGTTTTATCACATCAAAGGAAGGTTTAAGGGCCTCTTCAGGACTTTTTAATAACTATAAAATAATTACAGATGCATTTATTTTAGGCGTTTCTTGATCCAATGTAAATAATTACATTAGCATTCTTTAAGTTTAAAGTCAATTTGAACACATCAAGAACTCCTTCAATGAGGGAATTGGGATAACATCCATTGGGATACTTTGTTTATTATATGATCGATCATCTGTTGAGATACAGTAGCAAACATTAGCTACAGAATTAGAATTAATTGATTCATTTGCATCACACTGAGACAGAGTTCAGACTTAGCCTTAGGTCCTCCAGTGCAGTTGGGGACATTGAGCAACAAGTGCTCTACAGTGAGTTGGATCAGCTTACAGGTTTGACGGTTCTTCAGTGGTTGTGATTGACCATGTTTTACTGGCATATATCGCAGTTGGTAAGTGTTGGATAGTGTCGAACAGGCAGAGCTTGATTGTATTGCTGATCGATTTTTGCTAGATACCCAAATTAGGTGTATTTGTTGGAAAATCATAGGTGTCTTGCCAAGTCCATGAATCTTTTTCAATGCCTCCAGCACTGGTCATGATGCTACCAAGGTCAATGAATAGTTCTTGGCTTCCAAATTGGTGGTCATCTCTTTTAGACTGGTCATGATGCAGTAATGAACTAGATATCAAAATGGAGCAAAAATATATGCATAACAAAAATCTGCATTTATGCATTGCAAACATGTATCAATAAGTAAGCAGGCGTATACTGTATAAAGTTGAATGAACTATCAAAAGCTATTTAAGAAGCCTTGCGTTTTAGAGACTTACATTTTACTTATGATCCGAGTGCTTTTTTTGCCTGGTTTCATGTTTCTTAAAAGAAAAAAAAAATGTTGGAAATTTGACTCATTTTCTAAGTGTTGGAGAAATGAGCATTGCAGCAAAATTGTTTAGCATCAATTATTATTCTTTAGGGTGTTCACATTGTGGCATTTTCACTGAAGGTCCCTTTTCAGATCCATTAACTACTCAGTTTGCATTTGTGTAGCTGAAGCGTGAAAGAGGTCAATTAGTATTTGATCTTTACCCAAGCGATTTCTGTGATGGTGGTTATGCCAAATGCAGTCGCAGTGTGTTTGCCTAAAGTCTAATGAGTCTGAGTTAAAACAGTAAAAAGAGCAAATGTGCCAGTGGTATTACAAATGTAGTCCAATTTCTTCATCACGGGTAAAACGTTGCTGTAATTGTTCTTATTTCGACTTGTGCGAATGGAGGTCACTAAGGGCAGCTTATTTACATTAGAGAGTCGAATCAAAGGGTAGCTTTATTTGTGGATGATGAGGAAAAGACAAATGGGGCAAATCCATATGCCTGGACACGGAATTAACCTTGACTTTCTTATCACTTATTATTCATATGTGATGTACGAATGTGTAGGTTTCAGTCTCATATTTATCTGTACAAGTACACACAGACATGTTTTTTGTAATAACAGCCTAATGAGTTCCTTCCATTGATGTAATATGCATTGTGAGTGCAGCTAATTCATTAAATGACTTTACATTTAGAGCATTACACTGTCATCTTTTTCATGCTGTTATCAGTGTAATGAACATGCAAAATTATGGTTCGATGGTAGACTGTACTGTAATGGTTCCTTATGGATCTGTTTCTTGAATAAAATGATTTAGTTTCAGGTTAACAAAAATTCTGAAATGTACATGATCTTGGATTATGTTTAATTTTATTTATTTTTAATTTCCTATTGAGGACATTGATGAATTGTCCTTTTTTTCCCTTCTAAATGCACATTAAATTCTGAGAGCATTTTTTTTATCTGTTATTTAAAACATGTCGTAGTGATTCCTTTATTTTATTTATTTTTGTTTGTCTTTTTGTTGAATCTCACTTCTTAGCCAGGAAGTCTTTCTATCTTTGTATTATTATTATAATTTATTTATTTTTGCTATCATTTTATATATCATTTTAATTTACATAAAAATATTTAGTACAGTATATGTGTATTAAAAAAAACAATCTCAAGCTCCAAGTGAAAACACACTTTGTACAGTATGCATTAACCTTTCCATATACTGACTATGAGATATGGAGACTATTATTATCCAGTTCAAGTCATCTTTAGAATTGAGCTAATATTAGCCACACATAGTACAGGTCACGCAGTATCTCCAGTTAATTGCACTGCACCAGTGGTGTTTCATATGGATTTCTTTTCCACGTAAAGGCCTTCAAAGAACAATTAAGATTAATTGGGGAATTTAATGTAGGTCTATTATAACTATTCTGGTCAACCGAACTAAGGCATTGCTAATGTAATTTCTCAGTCCATCAGACAGCAATCATATAGTTGCTATTTTCACACTTGTCAAATTTTCCCCACTGTCTTGTAAGTTGTATATTCAACAAAGGATTTTATTTTTAGTAAAAAAATATCACAGGAAAAAAAAAATCATCTGATGTTCCTGGGCTGCCATGGCAGCTGTGTAATAGGAGTTCACAGTCAGTACTGTGTCAGGGACGTCAGGTCAGAATTGCTGAGAAATTTGGAAGCGTATGGCGTAAACCAGACCAGACATGTGACACAGCAACACATGCCAAAAGTGACAGGAATAACAGTGATCCAAATTATCCATGTTGAGGAAGTTGTATTGTTGTTGTGAGCTTAGCTAGAGATGCCCTGATTGCCAACTACTGCCTAAAAAGTAGAAATTGGCACAACAAAATTATTTAGTTATGGGTATACCAAGGCTTGGCAGCATGGCGACTGTTGCCTTGCACCAGTTCCTCTGATTTGGTGGGTTTCCTCTGGTCACCCTGGTTTTCTCCTAAGACACACAGTGTTAAAACAGCTGATTAAAAATTGGGTCTCCAACCGCCTTTTGATGCGTTGAGATCCCATCCGGAGTGTGTCATGCCTTGTGGCATAAAAAAATCCCTAGAATAGCCTCTAAACCACATGCCACCATACACAGTATAGTGTATATAGACCAGTAGATCATGAATGAATGAATGAATATCTAGGCTTCTGTTTGCATTAGTATGTTCTGCATATGCCTTGAACTGTATTCTATCTACAAGGGCTAAGGACAAAACAGACAGATCAGGCAATAAAGTTAAATGTTATCTCAAATAAATGAGATAACAGTTTTTAAGAAAAGTTTTGTTATTCGCTTCATATTTTTGGTGCTAATGGGGTTGAGAGACGCATATTGACTTGAGCCTCAATAGCTCATGTCTCTGGAACCAAAAGCAGACAATGGTACATATTCCAGACTGTATTTTGCTGCACTAAATAGATTAGAAAAAATGCACAAAAAAAGCTTTAAGTAAACATAACTAAACCATTTTTTAGTTTAATATTTAAAATAAAACCATTCACTAGTAATGGATTTAAACATTTTTAAACAAAACTGGGCGGCACGGTAGTGTAGTGGCTAGCACTATCATCTTGCACCTCCAGGGTCCGGATTCGATTCCCAGGCCAGGCTCAATTTCCGTCTCTGCGCATGGAGTTTATGTTCTCCCTGTGCTTGGTGGGTTTCCTCTGGGTACTCCGGTTTCCTCCCACAGTCCAAAGACATGAAGGTTAGGTTAATTGGCATTCCCAAATTGGCTGTAGTGTGTGAGTGTATGTGTGTGTGACCTGCAATTGGTTGGCACCCTGTCCAGGGTGTACCCCACCTTGTGCCCTAAGTCTCCTGGGATAGGCTCCAGGCCCCCCGTGACCCTAAATACAGGATATAGTGGTATAGATGATGAGTGAGTGAGTAAACAAAACTGTTTTGGTGTGGTTTTATCATTGTACTTTAAAATGTTTACCAGTGCACGTGGTGCAAAAGTTTAGGCACCCCTTGATAAATAACAGATGTTGATGATTTTTTTTATTGAAAATATGTTAACACAGTCTCTCTTGGAAATGGAAAAAAATGCACAATATTTTCAGCAAACATTGGTGCATAGTACCTTTTGCATCAATGTTTCAGCTTATGCATAGTTATTTCTTATGTCATAAGTCACCAAAAATCACCAAAATCTGTTATTTATCAAGGGGTGCCTAAACTTTTGCATAAGACTGTACAATCCTTTATTCTTTAAAAAAAAATCTACTGTATCTGGCTGGGCATAGAGTCCAAAAGCAGTTCTCTGGTGTGACTTGTTCAATCGATGTTTGCTTGATTGCTACTTGAAGATCATGTACAGACATTTGCCACAGAAGCTTACAATTCACTTGAGAATTCCTGAGCTTTAGCTTTTTTTGTGTAGAGGTGGATAACTGGATAAATTCAGAAAGTAAAAGCCATCATTGTTAAGTAAAAGCAACCCTGTATATGTTACGGTAGATTATATAGGTATAGATATATAAGTAGATATATTGTGACTGTTTTTCCTATAAAGTCAATAATGCAAATGCATAACAGTTATTGATGTTTGCCATGTATTGTGTGTTGTTTTCAGACTTTGATGATGATGAGCTGAAGGTGAAAACCCAGAGGCCAAGATCGGCAGACCAGCCAGGAGTGTTCCAAGCCCAAACAGGTAAGCTTCTCCTCGAAAAAACAAAAAACAAAACCGTCTAGACGACGCCATTTATAAAGCACTTCCTTATATCCCTCCTTCCCCTTGGCTCTTGGGGGAAGATGAGGATCTGACTCATCCTTATGCAAATAAACATGTAATGTGTTTATAAGACGTGCAATTAGTTCGATTTGGACAGTCACTCTGTGATGTTGCCTCCATGCAAGGACATTTTCGGAGATAAATTAGAACAGTCTGGTGTTCATCGCCTGCTAGGGCGCCTTGCCCCGCTGGTGTGGCTGTGTCCTGATGCCACGTCTAAGGAAGCTGTGTATAGTTACTCCAGGCACAGTGAGAGGAAAAGCAAAATGATGGGATACACAGGGAAAGAAAACTTTGCCCAGGGCATATGGCCCCTCTCAGAGCTGCCGAGTCCAATTAACATTGGTGTTCTTTCTTCCCTCTAACCCAATCATGAGAACACAGAAGTTTGGCACTTGGGCTTCTGTGTGAAGTTTGATGCATATGCAGCTCATGAATCTGTAGGAAATTGTGTGTCTTTGATGACCTTAATGGAAAGAAGAAATTCAGAGATTAGCTGTCTAAAATGTATCAGCCTTTAAATAGTACACATAAAACTAATACTGGATAGTGCCAGTTCAGCTCTGAAATCAGCCTTCATTTATCAAGCCATCGATTCCACCAGGTGTCTGAAAACCTCCTCCGAGGTTCGGTCGGTGTTAACATGATTGCATCACGTCATTAATGTAGATTTGTCAGCCTTACATTGAACATGCAAATCTCTTGTTCTGCCACATCCCAAAGGTGTTCTGATCAATTCAGATCTGGTGACTGGGGAAGAAAAAAACGAAGAACGATGAACCCATGGAACCAAGTTGCAATGACTTATCAACAGATTCTCAGGTGTGACGATAAAAGAATGCTTGTAATCAGCAAGAAGTATCGGATTCTGATTTCTAAATTCGGACACTACAATCTGCATGTCGCAGAAGAAATCCGTCAGACGAGGCAATATTTGTCCAATCTTTAACCCGTTCATTGATCTGATCTGCCTTCTGAGGAGTGGGACCTGATGAAGATCTTACGCTGTTGAAACCGAAAAACCACGTGCCACATTACATAATGTTTTATACTGTGTTAAGATTGGTGTATACATAAAATGTGCCCCATATTCACACTTCAAAATCTAGTGTAAAGCCTTTACAGAAGAGTGGAGCTTTTCATAAAAGAGGGAATAGATCAAGGAAGTTAATGGAAACTTCTGCTTTTAAGCAATTAAGACCAATGTCAATAAATGAATTAATATAATGTTTTTTTGGAAAAC
The DNA here is from genome assembly GCA_011419295.1 of Clarias macrocephalus. Lineage (NCBI taxonomy): Eukaryota > Metazoa > Chordata > Actinopteri > Siluriformes > Clariidae > Clarias > Clarias macrocephalus. The sequence continues at coordinate 177,844 of JAAGKR010000304.1, read as the reverse complement.
TGAAACTACAATATGATAAATATTTCTTGATTTTAGCAGCCAAAACCTGTGCAATAAAAGATCGGCTAAGGCTCCCGTCGTTTTCCTTCTTTCCTTTCTCTCTCTATGTCATAGGTGATCCAGCAGCCGAGGAGTGGTCTCAGTGGAGTGTGTGTTCGCTGACGTGTGGGCAGGGTTGGCAGGTGCGTACCCGTTCCTGTGTGTCCTCTCCGTATGGCACACTGTGCAGCGGGCCGCTGAGGGAGACGCGCCTCTGCAACAACACTGCCACCTGCCCAGGTGAGCCACAGCATCAAGCAGGTACAGTACCTCCTTATCGCTCATACTGTATATACACGTGCATGAGCACACACAGAAACAGCTGTTAGCTGCCTGTCACAGTGTCAGTATGCACAAGAATGACCGCACAAATTGTTTGCATCATTCTTTCCACTTGGGCAAAAATGTCCTAATACTTTAGGTCATCATTCACACTACTGTAGGTCGCTGGTCACTGTGGATGTCATTTCCATGAGGTAATGAGGCCCCAGTTTTAATGGAATGTATTCACATATACTAATATAATTTTATATGGAGTCTAAAGGTGTGTGCAAAAGCTGATTTTTTATTTATTATTATTTTTTTTATTATCAAACCCCGTAAGGTATTACCCAGGTAACTATTATTCCAGTTCTTTAAAGCTCAATAAACGTCCCAGCTATTTCAGCCTTTGAGTAGAGCTCGCCAGCCAAGAAAGTTTTCCAGACTCATTTTTGGATGCGATTGACTAGGCCTGGCAGCATTAACTTGTTTAAGCTTCGGATTAATTCAAAATCCCCAACGGGTTAAAATAGTTAAGCGCCATTTAATTCAAATTCCTTAAACTTTAAACCTCAATATGATGAAGGGTGCATCTACTGTAACTCGGCGAATTCTAAAACTGGAAATTGTATATGCACAGAACAAGGATGTTCTGAGAAAAAGTTTTAGAATCGGGAGCGATAACATCAAACAAGTTCTAAGATTCTCAGAACGGTTTCCAAATTCAGACGTGTTAGCAACACATACAGTACAGTACAGTACGTGACCCATCATATAAAGTCTTGTAGTTTTGCGATATGCATAATACTGTTTTCAATTTCTCCAATAAAAATATCATTTGATTAATACTTTATCTTCCTGATCCTTCAACAGAATTGATAAAGTTTTACCCCAAAACTCTGTTTTGCAGAACAAATAATAATAAAGACTATCCAAGCTGATTACTCCAGATGTGATCGAAAAACATGCTTTTTTTTTTTCACTATAAAAAAAATAAAATAAAAAACACTGCTGGCGAGTTACTTTTAGGCCTAGTTTAGACATCACGGTGTCAAAATGAGACAGAGGGTTCCCTCTTTTTTACAATCCTCATTTACATATTCTAAAAATAGGACTTGACATTTTTCTACAGGCCCTCCTCATAGAACTCATAGAACAAGCTCAGACTGGCATATCCCAGCCAGCAACCAGCACATGACAAAATAATAATCCCAGTATCAAATAACCAAAAAATGTGACTTACAGTAATACCTGTCAAGTGTCAAGAGCGATAAAAAAAAAAAATCAGTAAGTACTTGGTTACAACAAGACTTCATTGATGAAGAATGACAAATGCATACGTTTGGATGAATAACTAAAAAAAAAAAAAAAAAAAAAACCCTCTGTGCATTAATTCATTAATTTCACAACTGCTTACAGTCCTACTACTGACACTATTGTTGATACTGTTGTTACGGTTATATATAAGTATTGTATATATTATATTATGTTTATTTTCAGATTGCTGGTTCAATAAACTAGCAATTTTGATTAATTCTACATCATACCCGGTTGCTGATATACAGTATGGCCAGTGAGATTTTTTTAGCATTAAGTGGTGTTTTAAGAAGCAGAGAAGCAACAGAAATGTAATTTGTACAATGTGTTGGTGGTTGGCAACTGAAGTGTGGTTTGACATGTTCCTTGCTGTTGTTTATCAGCATTTACTGTAACTGCTCTAATAAGACAACCTAAATATAGCAATACCCTAAATCAGTTGTTGCATTAGCTGTGGCAAAGATGATGAGTTAACTCATGAATGGACCTTAAAACTAAATTGTTGTTTTGCTTCCTCTTTTGGCCAAGACACTCTTGCAAAAGAGATTAATTTCAGTGATGTTTCCATGGTAAAATAAAAGTAAAAAGAATATATATATATACAAAATACACTACAATTAATGAATAAATAACATTACAGAAGAATATTTGCATGTCTGTAAAGAAACTGACATATTACATTACAGACCAGTTTTCACATGGAAAAAAAAAAAACAAAACAATAATGTAGAGTTTTGCATGAAAATACTGTAGAAAGGATCATTGCATATGGCTTTTGTTTGGATGTTCCCAAGACTTCTGCACAGTACTGTAAATAAAACAGCTGTTAGGTCTTACCCGGACATAAACTTATATAACAAAATTTTTACTACAGATAATATGGCGACTAAAAATTTTGCACAGTACTGTGTATATATATGAATATGCAATATATTAAATAATACATTTCCATATATAGGAAACTAGTGCTTATAGAAACTTTATGCATGTTTAAGAATTATACACACACTTTTACTTTGTCGATGTGCCCTAATTAATGTCTATGAAGTCCATTTTGTTCGAACTACACTAACATTTAAACATATTGTAAAAAGAAAAAAAAGAATAAATACAGTATATTCAATCAAATTCAGTATATTATGAAGTATATTGTTGAATATAAAATTACATACATTAAGATATACATTTGAATATATTTCAGTATATTAATACAGTATATTATTATGTATATTGTGAATATATTTTTGAATATGAATATCTTTTTATCATTATTATTATTAGTTAGTATCAGTATCAGTGTAGCAACGAGGAATATTAACATTATAAAATATTTTTACACAAAATTATTTAATATGTTGACAGTTAATATATAGGGAAATATATTTTATTTGCATGAGGGTCACAGTACATTTTACCTGCTACCAGGATAAAATTAAGAATCTTAAAGCAGCAGTATCAATGTAAAGCTAGATCCATAAAACAATATTTCAAAGGAAATAAAAATCAAGACTGATCCGAGCACTGATGCTTGTAAACACTCATGCACATGACCCCAAGGCCAGGCTTCATTTCCTTTAAACACTAAATAGTTGATGCAAATTTCTCTGCCTAAAAGCTATTTATGGATTACTATTTGTTCTAGGATGCTGTAGGTCGTCCCATATGCTAATTCCATACTTAAGCAAATAGATTATTTCACGTTTTTCCCTATTTATCTGCCTAAGTTGATATTTAGCTGCTGTATTGATATCCCAATAGTCCCAGCCTCCTCTTTGATGATAAATGAATGCAAAGCTTGCGTTTGATGTATTTTTAGCTTTTATTATAGTAGGCGAAGCATGTAGAGGCAAGGCATTCTTGAGATGATCTAAAAAAAAAAGTGGTTACAAGTATGAGAACAGGATACAGAAAGGCAGAATTTTCACTGATTGTTAGCATAAAATGTGTAGGAATTAAAGACGGATAGTCAGGAACAAACTTTACAGACATTTTACAACATTGAATGGCTGAATATGGTTCTAGTGTATAACGTATTACTGATGGACGAATTATTTTATTTTATTTATTTTTTTTATTACAAATTGCTGTTGTACACCACCTGGCCAAAACAGTCATCACTATAGAGAGCATAGAGTAAAGAAAACTAAAGATATCTGAAATACTGGAACTGGGTTAAGAACCCTTCAACACATTATGAAAACCTGGAAGGATAGAACTGAATATAGTGATGCACCCATCATGCATAGTGTCCGCTGTACAAGCCGCCAGAGGCAGTGTTGTAATCTGAGGTTGCTCCAATTGGTCAGGTCTAGACTCAGCAGCGTTATGTGGCAATAAATGAAGTCAGGTGATGAGCTTAATGGGATTTACGCACAGGTGGCAGCACAGACACACGGACACGAGGCGAGGTCTTATAGAGAAAAATGTAATTTTATTTAGAGAAAAGATTAAGGAAAGGGTTTAAGAAGGGAGGATGGACTAATGATGGAGGATGGAGGGCACGCTGGCAAGCATTGGTGGGGCCAGAGTTGTCCTGGGTGGACAGCAGTTCCTGCATGCTTCCTCGAACAGTTTTCTCAGATTGGCCAACTGTGCTAGAGTGCAGCCGCAAGATGCGGCTCAAACACGCTCCCAGCCGTTGCTCCTCTGGTACTGCAGTGGCAATACCGGCTCGGGGAAAGGGGCCCTAATGTGGGGCACAGCTGCCTTTTTCGTCTTTGGTGGCAGGATCCCGAGGGTTGGCTCTTTGCACAAATGAAAGTGCCACGGCTGTTCTCAACACAGAGATCAAATGGCTGCACTCAGTTCTATGGCCTCGACGTCCCTTGGGTGCAAAACATCACCCCCTCTCGCATGCAACTCTTCTGCATTTTAAGTGTGCGCCGTGCGACTCTGCTCAATAGAACTCCAGGACCTCAAGCTACTGTACACTCCCTGTCTTGTTTTTATAGTGAAGAGATCCAGTAATGATCATTTGTATCAAGCCGTGCCCGTTTCTCATGTCCCCACCCCTTCGCACACTAAGTCTACCTATCTAGTCAGGCTACGGAGTGAGCGACGAGCGACAAAAGATCTGAGTGCATGTCTATTACTGGTGCACACATCTATGCAGTTTTTCTTCCCTTCTGGCACAGGAATATTCCAGGACTCAATTTGTAAAAGCGTGGTTCTGGTGGGAGCATGAGGAATCTAAAGCTAAACATTATTTTTTGTTGTCGTTTCTATTTATTTATTTATTTATTTGGCCAGGCAGTGTAGAGTATAAGCAGGGTTTGAAGAATATAACGCATGATCGGGAGGTGTGATGTAGCCTGACACAAAGCAGTATTACTATGAGCACCCTGAAGTATTTTAATCCTCTTAACCCTCCCTCGTACACAGAGCAATTTGCTAATGGGTATATTTTACCCATTTTTGTTGCGGGATGCCTGCAAAATATGTTCGCTCATATTATCGCCTACTCTAGTTAATAATAAAAGTGCAAAAATCCTCCTAAAGACTTTTTCTTTAGTGGAAGAAGCTTTACCTGCATTAGAAGTACAGTATACCGCTAGCGTTAGAGACGCCGATCAAACATCGGTTTAGAAATGTTTTATATGCAAACTGTCATGTTTTTATAATGATAATGTATGAGATCAAGCAACATAATATAAACATGTCATACAGTATGAATTACAGCCAGCCACTAATTAATGCACTTACAGAAAATCAGGAGCTACTGTAGCACTTAACAGCTTTGTCACATATGAAACAAAACCAAGTCGTCAGGGTTCAAAGCATCTTTGTTTTGTCTGTTTAAAAATGTCTGTTTAGAGTCCTAATTACTTTAGATACTTTAAAGTCCTAATTCACAGCTTTTTTTTTTTCATCACAACATGTCTGGAACCTGACTTTTATGACTAGAACCTTGTACCTGGTGGACTTTTTAAACAGGAATATACTGCTGTGTCTATTGTGTCTTTGGGTTTTAATGATCGCTGGATTTCGGTTTTGAGTCCAGATCTGAAGGAGGGAAAATAAAACACTTAAATGAAACAGAACCAGAACCAGTATTCTACAAGTATTCTTAGAAAAAAAGTCTTTTGGAATTAAAACAGACAGTACTGTCCTCCTACAAGCACCACACAACTGAGGTCTATTATTAAACAGCGGTGTTACGGCCACAGCCTACGATGCACCTGGCCCTCTTTTTTTCCCCCTCTCCTTACTCTTTCATTATGGATGAACAAGTGTGCAAGTGATTTACGCTGACCTTCTGTGTAGCCTATTTATAATTCAGTGGTGAGCGCTGTTGTTGTTGCATCGGGGCTAAGAGCAGAAAGCTAAGGGGATTCCCAAGGCTTGAGATGAGCATCAGATTAACTCCACGCACACACACGGACACACACATAGGCACGCTCGTACGTGCACGCACACACACACACACATGCACACACACATACAAAGAGGCCATTTTTGGCAAAAATTCAAGACGCATTTAATTAATTGACCGAAGCAATCATAGCAAAGTGTATTTCATTAAGAGAGGGATTATTAATTAGAATAGATCAAGCATGAGCCTCAGAACGGAAAGTGTTCTTATATGTACTGCGTTACTGTTTTTGCTATTTTTCTCTCTCTTTTCCCAATATACGAAAGTATCATTCGATCTTACTGTATATGTGTATACAATATATACTGTATATAAACCAAAACCCAGTCCGTTTCCTATTAGTCTCTCTGAAGTGCTACTTATTACCTAATTAAATAAGCTCAAAAGTACTGAACAATAATTAAGATGTTAATTAAGATTAAGAATTTACATTTTTTTAAGCCGAAATATAAAAAGGAAAAAAAAAAAAGAATTTAATTGTTTAAAAAGTGGCAAAACAAAAGAAAGAATAAAAAAAATACTTCATAATAGGACGATTAATTTTAACATTAATTATACTGAAACAGAGTTAGCTTCACGCTTTCCCTATGACCTGCTGCTTATCCCTCATTATGTGGTAATTGCAGAACAGTGGGTGAGCTCCTTGATGTCGGTAGTGCCCTTTTCATTTTTTTTTTCATTTTTTTTTCAAAGCCCCTTATTAATAGGAGATTTAATTTTAAATAATTTAACTATATAAAAATAGCAGGTCTGTCTTTGATTGTTAGTTAGACATGTACACTTTTAGAAAATAAGAGTGCTAAACTTTACCTTTTTTATTTTTTTAATATGCAGTGTTTTTTTTTTTTTTTTTTTTTTTTTTTTGCAGGTGACATTTTTTTTTTTTTTGGACTTTTAGTCTACATCTATTTCATCTTAATGTGTGCACACGGTTTACTTATAAAAAGGATTTAAGGTACATAATTGGACCTTTAGGAGAACTCTTGCACCCTTAATTAACAAGTAATATTTTAAAGGTACCTTTCTAGGTAAATGTTAAAGGAAAGATGTACCGCCACATCTATAATGTGCAGCCTGTGCTAAATTCTCTTTTTCAGCATAGAGTTAAAATTAAATGTGTAATTTACTGTAGGTGTACTCTGCAGCCTGACATTATTCAATAGCTGTGTGAGGTATCTAGGAGCAATACATCATTCATACAATGGATGTAAATATTCAGCACAACAGATGTGTACAAGGTTAAAAAAAAAAAAAAGAACCTACAGGCAGTACAAGCAAATAAGTTTAGACTGTAAGACAACTACAGAATGAATAGGTTTACTGATTCTATTAACAGTCTCCATGTCTTCTAATAGCCTTGGAGGGTTTACACCAATCAGTGAACAGTTGGTAAAGTCAACAAAATGGAATAACTGTTCATTAAAATGCACATTTGACCATTAAATAAAAACTTCACATTTGACGATGAGGCACACTGGGGCATCTTTCCTGTGGCTTGCTTGAGCTATACATGTATAAATCTTTACGTTAATAGAAAAAAAAAAAAAAGGGTGGCGCCCTTAGAGCATGACTCTGCAAAACTTCTGACGGTGTGCTGTGATGTCTGGCACTAGGACATTATCATGTGATCCTGTGAGTTGTGGGGGTGTGGCCTTTGTGTATCAGACTTGTTTGTCCTACTGTACCATGGGCACTCATGTGAATTGGTAACTGGGGAGTTTGGAATATACGTTGTATTTTTTGGCAGTGTTGGGGTTGCCTGCTGGACCTCGTGCACTGTAAGCTGTGGTTCTGGTGCCTTTCTGTCATGGATGCCATTTACTTTTTAAAGCGATTTTTGCAGCAATTGCTTTCTCCCTGTTGAACTTCTGTTCTCGTGGCTATGGTTGAGCCTTGGCTGCCCATGATCCTGTCACCGGTTTACTGTTATATAGAGTAATTAGAAATCAATGTTAATGTGTTGTGTAAAATAATTTTTGTCAAGCCCAAGGCCTCTTAACTTGCTCTTACTGATCATGTTTGTCTACAACTGGAGCTTCTCTGTGCCAACATAAAAAGGGTTTGTTTGACAGCATTCATTGGGTTGACTAAAACAAAGTGCAATGGGAAAGGCCAAGAAGCTCAGTAGAGATTTGAGAAAGATGAAAAGTCAGGAATCTTTCTAAAATTAGTTAGGTACAAGTTATTGAGAGGTATAGCCACTTTTCCAAGACCCAAACTGTCGTCCTCAACTGAGAGAAACCTGGTCCACGTGTTCAGGAACATGCCAGGAACCACCAAGGAGCAGGTCTGGCATGTGCTGGAAGCTACTGCATTAGAACGTGTCCTTACAGTGAACTGAATTTTACATTGCTATGGAATCGATGGCTCAATCCAAAAAAACAAACACCTGCCCTGAATCAACTCCTTCAAAAGTAAAAGTGTAAGGCATTCAACCCCAAGAACCTGGCACCAATGGTTACACATGGTGGTGGTAGTATCAAGCTTTGAAGCTGTTCTGCAGCCAGTGGAATGTGCATTCATTGCTGAAAGCGTATAGAGAAATTCTTGAAGAATTCTTCAAGAAAAAGTTAGACCAAGAAATTCATTGTAAGCCCAATATCATCACATTTATGCTATTGATGAAGGTACACAACTAAAAAAGTTACTATATTAATGAACATTTCTTATGTCATAGGCAGTATGTCAGATCATATGCTCGATTATTTATGATCTACATTTCATACTTTTTTAAAATCTAACATATAAATTAGATCTTAAAAAAAGATGTATAGTAGTGTTATAATAGAACAATAATAGTGTTACAATAGAATGTACAGGGGTGTTATAATAGAACAGAGCCCTACAGTTCCATATCTCAAGTATTGAAATATTACACCACTCATGGGCAATCTACACCAATCATACACATTCTCATAATACCGAGGTTGTCTAAGATATAATATTTCATAGTTTTACTTCTGCTCGGCTCTGATTGATATGTTTTTACAAAAGGTTTGCTTCCATTAATTTTCCCAAGATCATTTTCCTGGCTAGGAGGCACAGATCAGCTCTTTATATCATGTGTGAGGATATGTCTTGTGTCTCTACATCTCATTACAAAAAAGTCTGTTCAGGTGCCAATCAGCATTAAAAGACAGGAGGTCTGCTCTTTATAAAGGAGTGATTTTATGCAGAGTTAACGGAACCTCACTGAATAAGATCTCATATAGGCATAATTAAATCAGAATTGAAGTAACCCAGATTAATCAACTAAGACTGCTCGGGGAAATGTAAATCCTATAGACTTCTTTTCATAATCTCTTATAGAGTACCTATGAAGTTGAAGTTTCTCACGTAATTTAGTGGTTTTTCTTTCTTTCTTTTTTTTTTTTTTTTTAATAAGATCTGGCAACGAATTAATATATTAAAGCTACTACTGTAGTTAATATTGCAGATTGCATTTTCTCATGGTCACAAATAAATATGTTGTCAACTCTACGTGACAATGCTGTGTTCTCTACGTGCTTTAATTTTTAATTTTATTTTTTTTTTTATTTATTTTGCTTTGAGTGTTAGATAAATAGTTTGTGGTGAAAAAACAGATCTGAAGATGCTTAACTCATGGCCTAATTATGTTAATTAATGGCCATAAAAATAACCACAATGTCCCTTCAGCATTTCCATATTCAATAAACTAACCTTTATTTATCAATCAATCATATTATTTGTATACACTAGTGGTGTGTGTGTGTGTGTGTGTGTGTGTGTGTGTGTGTGTGTGTGTGTGTGTGTGTGTGTGTGTGTGTGTGTGTGTGTGTGTGTGTGTGTATTTATATATAAATATATATACCAGTGGCGGCTGGTGCAATTTTTTTTTGGAGGGGGCGCAAACAAAATTTAAATTAAACTTTTAATACTCGCCTGTAAATAGCCATTTATCAGGTGATTAAGAATCATTACTACTAGTATAAAATAAAGGCATGACTCACATCACATCCAGTCAGCAGCTGCGCTTGCCATAAGAAGTGCTGGAAAAGACTTGTTGAGAATGGTCCAATCACATGAGCCCAAATATTTAAAAACAATATTGATTCGCTAAGAAAAAAAAAATGGGAGGGTTCTGGGCGCACAGTGCTGCGCCCGAAGGATGATTTGAAAAAATCCAATCAGAGCTCAGCCTCAAGTCACATGCTTTTCATAAATGTACGTGCCTACATAGACACTCGTTTTCCGGCGCCCCGCGTACACGAACACAAATGAACGTAATACAGTTCAGATTTTTTTAATTGCAAATAAATTATATTAAGAAATAATATAATTGTAACCAAATTACTTTATTTCATTATTAAAATAAATAATTATTATATTAAATAATTACATGTTAAAGTGGCATTCTTCTCTGCCTCACTTTAAGAGGGGCGATGCCCCTGCGCCCCGTATTGACCGGCGTATTGTCAACTCAGGATTAATTGCGCAGACCCAAACTTGTTGAAATGTCTTGGATTGAGGTTAGGGCTGTACATGGGATAGAGCAATAACTCCTAGCCAAGTTCCTGTAATGTGCAAGTGGTGCTGTTGGCAGTATGAGGTTGTGCATTTTCCTGCAAAAAACAAATAAACAAACAAACAAAAAAAAAACAATCCAGGCTATATTTTCCTTAAAACGTTTCATATGAATGTTCACAGGAGTTTTATATGAATGTTCACTGCAGTTTGTTCCAATCCACCTCTGCCAGGATTGTCATTCACGGACATATTACCATTTTTAAAATGTTTGCACCATTAAAATTTTTATTTAGAAGTTCATTTCCCGTGGCAGATATGAGTCTCATAACTGTATGCTTGAAGTTTTCTTTAACATTCAGTCAGTTCAGGCCGAAATGAATTCCCAGTTTCACTAGAATTACCCCTCATATTATTATTATTATTATTATTATTATTATTATTATTATTATTATTATTATTAGCAGTAGTATTAGTAGTAGTAGTAGTAGTAGTTTAGTAATTGACTTTTACAATATGATACATAACAAGGGGGGGGGGGGCAGTAGATAGATAGATTTCCAATAAATAAAAAAAATCTGAAATTGCATGTCAGGAAAATTACACTCTGTTCAGCACAGCACAGATGCATGAACGCCTGCCTTCACTGATTAGACTTGGCAGTACCACATGCACAATTATCACGTCACGCTTACTAATTATCTAATCAGTCGCTTTCCATATTGAACGCTGGGTGCGCGTGTTATTTTATTTATTCAGATATTCCTTTATTTATTTAAATACCCTGAAGCCTTACCTTGACCTTTGCTATGTTTCCTCAGCCAAGTTTTATTTGCCCAGTGATTGCATAATACTGTACTGTATGGTACAATATGGATTGATGGATCGAAGGCAAACTGGGCGATAATCACACTGAACCAAAAGGTGGCGCTTTGTGTTTGTTTATAGCCTTTTCCAAGCCATTAAAGATGGAGCCCCTTCCGTCTTAAGGGCACTTCTGTTGCAGGTCCTGCTGGAGACTGGGAATGTTGAAGAATGCCAGGGTTTGCATGGCCTTGCCTACACTGTGTGTAATTGGAGTGTAAGTATAAAATTCAGAAGTGGAATCCTGGAGATCTCTGTTGGCTGATTATCATCTTGTTCTCTGACTGTATAATTCTCTAATCATTTCTACTCTTTCACACAGACTTAAAGTCTCTGTGTCTCCACTACGGTAACCATTACTGCTGTAGACGCTCCAGCATCCCAACTGATTAGACCTTTTCTGGTTTGATAAATCCTATAAGGCAGGTTGTACAACTGCTGGAAGCGAGCATGACAAAAATGATGGAGAAAAAAAGAAAAGAAACTGTGCGTAATGTAATGTGTTTTTCAGCATTTATAGATGAGCTTTTGTTTTAATTAGCATCTATAGCCAAAGTGGAAATCATTTAGTTTGAGTAAAATGATGTGATTATCAGTGGCCTTGGTGAGGCTTGTTTCTCAAGGTGAAAGTGATGGTTCAGTGAACAGCTAGCCATAGCCTGCTTGTTGTTTGTGAGTGATGTGATAATAGGCATAATAATTATAATCAGCAATTTTTTTCAGAAATAGCACTATTTATTTATTTATTTATTTATTTTATTTAATATTATTAGTTTATTTATTTATTTTTTTTCCCCCCTTACCGGCCCATGCTTCCAAGATTGGAAGCTCCGCAGGTTCATCTAGATAAACTGTGAGAAATCGGAGGAGGTGTGTGTGAAATTAATTGCTACTGTAAGCGAATCCTTTTCTTACAGTACTGTACATACCATGGCCTCTTCCGCTGAAGTGATCGAGCTTAGTTGCCAGATGGATATCAGTGACATCTGGTGTGATGGCTGGTTCACTCTGGATAAAATTGTCTTCGAAAAGATGCAAAAAATAATAATAATTCCACTTGATTGATGAACTTTTAGCTTTTTTACTTCCTGTAAAATATTCAGTAGTGTTCCAGTTTGGTGGGATGATAGTAAGTGATAGATGATGTGTACTGTACAACAATTCAAGAATTTACACATACTGTACAACCATTAAATAGACATATAGTGCATTTTAATACATTGTAAAGCATGGATATTATAGCAATGTCTAAAAGCTACATAAAAGTCTTGTCATCACTCATTTCTTTATATAAATTAAATATATTAAATGAATTAAACTGGAACAAATCTTTGACTGAGACAGGCTGCAAAGTGCCTAAAGCTTCAAAAGAAAAAAAAGAGGTTGTTTATGTAACAGACTCAGCAGCGACCTCATTTCCTCTCTCGTCTGTTCCAACCACTCAGCATTCAGCATCACCAGTATATTAATCATCGGCCTGATCATCTGACATCATCTGTACCGGTTTCTCAAAGGTTTATACTTAAAGTTTAATGGTTTTTATACTTGAATGATTCATAGGCCACTGTGTGGTGTAGCAAACGAACAAAACAAAACATTTCTCTGGAACTAGTCAGGTACAGGGACTGGGCCGAAAGCCAAATAAAGTCCTTCGGAAAGCCTGGAGAGCGATTCCTCAAGACTACATTCAAAATAGAAGAAGGTCTGGATCTTTGGTAGTAAAATATGAAGATAGGAGGGGTGGTATCTAGACTACCATAATGTGATGATCAGAAAAATGTTGTTTTTCAACTTTCTATGTTTCAAACAAGGGATTGTGAGTGTGTGACCAAAAAAATGGAGAATTGGAATTTAGACTCAAAGAAAGAAAGAAAGAAAGAAAGAAAGAAAGAAAGAAAGAAAGAAAAAAAACAAGAAAGGAGTAGGAAAAAGCAATATAGATTTTGTCTGGCGATATAGATTCTGGATCTGAGCAGTGTGCTTTGAGATAACACTTTCAACCAAGATCATTAAGATGCTGATTAGGTTTTATTTGGTGCTTTAAGACTGCTGCTTCCATCCATCCATCCATCCATCCATCCATCCATCCATCCATCCATCCATCCATCCATCTATACATCCATCCATCCATCCATCTATCCATCTCTATTCTGAAAGCAAGCAACAAGATGTCATCAAAATTGCACCAGGCATGCAGTCAGAGTCCTGGAGTGACTGAAACACACACTTATACCCGATATCCATCACCCGTCCTACATCTTTACTTTATCCATATTTTATGCTTTGTTATCTCACATCAGCCTGTTTCCATGCAGATTAGCGCTATGGTACGTCCAGATTTAAAACCTCATTCTCTTGCTCTCTCAACCAATTCTTGCGATTTTTTTTTTTCGGTGCTCAGTGTACGGCGTAAGCCATGCTTCTTTTGAGCTTTGCACTACAGACCAAGATCAATTATTTATTGGCATACATAATTCATGCGACATCCCTGCTTGACACACTGTGGGCCAGCTATCCCTCTCTCTCTTTCTCTTTCGAAACCTCTCCCCTCTTCCCTGAAAACCTAAAAATCCTCACTGCTCTCCAATGATCCCCCCCCACCCCACCCTTAAATCTCATCCACCTCTTGTACACCCCACTGCCTCTCATCAAATCTCAGTAACCCCCTTCAAGATCCGCCTGTGTTTCTATTTTGTTATCATTCTCCTCTCTCTCTCTCTCTCTCTCTCTCTCTCTCTCTCTGTTCTTATTCTAACATTAACTTTATTAAATTTTACACTTTTCTTTCCCTTTTGTAATTTTTCCATGATTTATCCATCTACCCTTCTATCTTGCTTTTATTAAACTGTACACCAGGCACATTTCCCTTCATTGAGATGAGAGCACAGAGAAACTATCCTGAATTAGCAATGAGATGCATTGCTAACGATGTAGCGATTGGCTTCTCCGCTCTTGCATTAAAAGCCAATCACAGGTCTTAATGAGCAGGAGGGATGAACAGGCTGCTGCATGCCCTGTGGGCCATGTAGTTCTCGTGCCTGGTTGGTTATCTGGCTAGTGTCGCTTTCACTGTTGTTGCAATGCTGTGTTCTGGCAAGAAGCCTCCATTCTCTCCAGCATTTCATTATTCACTCTCCATCATTACTTTGCAGTTTGTAGCCATCTGGGTCTCTGGTGTAGGCCCAGGAACAATTTATTCTTTGTACGTCTTCGTAGTTTTCAAAAGTCTGACTACAAAAACATTCATCATTAGGGTCAGTTAACGTATTATTATTTATTTCTCTTAATAAAAAAATATGTAAAATGTGAATAATATGTGTTACATAAAACCCCTTGTCTTATACGCACACACACACAAACAAAAAAAAAACAATCGTGGTAAGAAATTATGAAATCAATTATTCATGTGACAAATGTGACAAATCACATTTGAAAGCCACTCCACAGGTATGCTTTGGTGTCTGGCACCGGGACTTGGTAGGATTGAAATCTAGGTAATTTGTAGGCCAGAACAATATCCTTAAAATCTTTGCCTGCTAAGCCTCATATCCGGCAGGTCATGATGCACAGGGTGTGCATTTCCATCATGGCCAGCAATTTTTTTTTTTTTTTTTTGCAGGATCACTTTTTCTATGAGATTGGACCAGACAGGTGTAAATTAGTCTTGGGGTGATGGATGATCAATGCGATTCAATTCACCTGCCGGTGATGTTATTGTTGGGGGTAAATACATATGCACTGCATGTGGACAGTTGGAATTTTAAAAAATATGCAGAATTATTAGTCACATGCGCGGCTTAGTGGTTAGCGCTGTTGCGCTGCACCTCCATGGTGTGGGGGTTCAAATCTCACCTCCGGCCTGTGTGCATTTTGTTTCCGTGTGGCTTTCTCTCACAGTCCAATGACATGAATAGATTTGGCCATAGTGTATGACCAGGTGTATGAGAGTGTATTTGCTTGAGCCAGGTGATGAAGTGGCAGCCCACCTAGGGTTGTGGCCCACCTTGTGGCCAAAGTTCCCTGGGACATGCTCCACACATTTATAAAACAGTACTGTAGACAGTTTTAAAAAATGTTAATTGATGATGACTTAATCAGTACAATCCTGTAAAAACCACATTAAAACTACCTTGTTTAACATTCATTAGTCAATACTGATTTAAACTGTGATTAATTTCCTTTTAAGTGCAATTTAAAACATGTAAAAAAAAAAAAGGAGATAGTATTGTATTTTATAATAGCCTGAATAAAAGCAGTTCTTCAAGTCAGACTTTTGTAATCTACTCTACGGTGCATAATTTGACATTTGTTGTGTGTAAATGTCATTGGAATGTGCACTAATAATGATATTATGATTTTAAACCTTTTAAAGCATTTCATTAACGCATACCATGTAACGTCTATTGCATGATCTCAGAAGGCTCAGAAATGTCTACTAGGTTGTACATACCTGTACTGTACGTTGTCTCATTCTGTACATTCTTCCTCCTAAATCTTTCCACTTATTCCACTTCAACCTCAACATTCTTCAACATTGCGCCAACATTCTCAGCGAGGGGGTGGGGCTTTTGAAGAAGGCACGGTGACCATGCTTTATTCATCACCGAGGTCAAGGGGTCTCCACTTTTCCACTGCCCTGAACAGTGCGAAGTTTGCCCTCCTATATACTGTATACAGTATCCGATCAGCTAAATTTCAAACCCTTCAATGATACATGACGTATGTAAGGACGATAGAGATGCTGAGAAATCTTGCTTTTTCTGTGTTTCCGTTTACGGTACTGATCCACATGAGGGTTCTTTTTTTTGTTGTTGTTTTTTCCGCCCACCAACTTCTGCACCATTTTCAGTAAATACATTTTATGAAAAATATTGGTGTTTGCAGTGGATGACCTGTGGGAGGAATGGTCTGCATGGAGTCTGTGCTCGGTCTCGTGTGGCCGGGGCTTGCGGACTCGGAGCAGGAGCTGCGCTGGCGCTGAGCGCCGAGCCGAGGCCTGCTCAGGTCCCGAAGTGCAAAACAAACTCTGCTATATAACTGTGTGCCCTGGTTAGTACCATTTCCCATTTCTCCATCCTGCTTCTCACTGTCCTTATTTTTACTATTATAATTATTGTTCATCAGGCTCTTCTGATTTTATCTTTCATCTACAGTATAAAAGCCTGTTTCAGTCTATTTTATGCATCTAGTGTAAAAAGTGTTTATATTCTCTCTCAGTGCGAGCTGCGTGCTGGAAGATGTTTGATGCTCCTTATAAGAACTGGCTCTTCTAATGTTCTATTCTCTTTAGAGTTATGTGACTCTAGTAGTTGTTAGGAATGTTTACAGTAATGATGCATTGATAACGTCGTCCAGACAAATCGCCGATACTAAAACAGAAATGAAATACTAGTAATTAATGTTAAGCAGTCAAGGCCGCTATGAAACAATTTATTGTCTCCGTTTGTTAGATGTTACTTTGTACTGGTTGAAATGCACTCCATCCCATTATGTTGCTTATATATTATCTGTAATAAAGTGTGTAAGGGAGGCTGACCTGAGTAGCATCAATGAGTGTGGTCATTAAAAATGAGCACTAGGTACAGTGACTGCTCAATGCTAGGAGAAATGAAGTGCTTGCATGCTTACTCACAGGCTTAATGAGACTGCTCTGCATACACAGGCAAATAATGTTTTAAAGGGAAATCATGTAGCACCTCTTCTTTATATTTTTTACAGTTTGATTTGCTTTGGTCAATAATCATAAAAAATATACCCATGACCGCTGCCATTGTGTTATCTTATCCAGCACAAACTGGAAATGAGTGTTTAGCTACTGTAATATGCACTGCAATCCGGAGAAAACAGTTCTCATCAGAACCACTAGTGACCTGGAACTGGGATAATAATTTTTTTTTAATGGTCAAGAAAACCACAATCATGAAAATCACGCTGAATTATAATAAATGGGATTATTACCATGACTTGTGATAAAGTCTCTGAATGAAGCTCTTTCTGAGTAAGCTTCTAGATCAGAAGATCAACCCCTATAGACTTTAGAAGAGATGAAGGGGTTTCTGGATAAAAGCAGATACTCAAAGTGAACAAACAAGTACATTTTACCGTATTTTCTTGAAAAACACAGATTGGCCAAAAGACAGTATTGGTGCTGATTTAAAAATGTTTTAATGTTATATGTATATTACAGAAAATGTGTGTGCTGAAGTAGCTAGAGCGTGGACTGACCAATCTTGCTTCCCTAAAAATTTCAAGTTGCTAACTTCAGCCATTGATTGAGATGATTTTATATGTGCCCCCAAAATGGCCATTTTTCTTGGTTGTACTGTCTCGCTTCAAACAATAATAATTTAAAATGCTAATTATATTCATATTTCTAAAATTGGTGCAAGCTCCTAGAAGCATACGACCTGTAAAAAAATGTTGTTTCAATTAAAGCATTGTGGGTTTTGGGTAAAAGCTTAAAAAACAAAAAATCTGTAGTGTCCGTAACCATGTCAAATTCATGTTGCAATATCTTAACAATTTCAAAATTTCTAAAAGCTTAATCTAAATGACAATTAAGTTAACTGAAAGATTACAACATTTTTTTTTATTATTATTGAGACATTACATAAAATGGCATGAAATTGCATTTAGCAAATGTTATTTTTTTATCTGATAAAAATATAAATGTGTATGCATATTCATAAAAAAGGCGCAGCATGGAGATAAGAGATTTGGAGATAAGATGCGTTAAGTATGAAAAACTGTGTATTATATGATACTATGTGAAAATTCTCTTTTGCACCTACATGTGAGACTTGACTTTTTAGCACCAATAACGTTTTTTGTGAAATGTTTGTTTCAGAATAACGGAATGGTACTTGAATTGCACAGGGTTTTAGAGATTCTCTACTCTGTGTGCCTATGGAAGATGATAAAATTATAAGATTATAACCTGCTGAATGTGTGAAATCCTGTAGTCAGTAAAGTGTCTGACAGTAGAAGTAATGCTGCTCAGTTTTATGTGTACTAAATTGATGTGTCCAAACATTTTGTTAGCAGAATCATTAAGTGTCTTATCTATTCAGGTAGATGCACATGGTAATCTTTTCGGGCAGATCTTCAAATTGGCATTTAATATATAAATAGTGTGAGATAGTGTGAATAGTGTGTATTTTCTTTGCTTAGCATAATTTAAAAATGTTGAGGTAGTCATGGGATGATGGATAATGATGTGGGCCATACACTGCTACTTCAATTGCTAGACCAAACGAATTATGGATGAAAGATTATGAAAAAAATATACAAATTTGATAAGATTTCAACTGGTAGATCCTTGTGTTATCAAGAACTTGCAAAGGCAAAAAAAAAAAAAAAAAAAAAAAAACCCGTAATATTCCTCCTTAGATCTCTTGAAGACACTGATTCCCCCACTGTTTTCTCTTTAATCTAGTATGGTCCACCACTCAACGTGAACTGAAGGACTTTCTTTGTGTTTCTGATGGGAGAGTAAGCACTACAAAGGAAATCTAAATCACAGAAATGCACAAGCATGTGATAGAGTTCTGCTCTGCCCCTCTACACCTCATAATGCTGTGGTTCAGACTGTACTGAATTGCTTCTTCACAGACTTTCTCAGTTGGACCATAAGTAGCTTTGGAACAAAGATGAAAGCTATCTCTTTTACTTTACCAGCCCAGTACTGGGTACCTTTAAGTCAGCTGAAAAAAAAATTCCTCTAGAAGGCTTTAATCATCATGGTGGACTGATTTGCTTTTGGTACTGACTTTTCCCCAAAATGCATCTGGTGGTTTCTTTATGCACATCCAGTGAAGAACCAGTTGATGATCATGTCTTGTAATTGAATTTCATTCCCTCAATTTAAGCAGAGGTTCTTTTCTTTTCATGAATTCACACTGACGACAGGCTACAATCTGTCCAACACAGATCGCCAGTCACAGATGCCAGCTCCTCCTGAGGGATCCCCAAATGTTCACAGGACAACTGTGAGATACACAATCTCTCCAGCAGGGCTCTGGGTTTGCCCTTAGATTTATTGATTTTGTAGATTTAGATTTCTTTACCCGGAACTGACCTGAGAGGATACTGTACTTCTAAGTAGCCCAAACCCCTCTCAACTGCTTTTCTCAATTTGCAAAGGTTCTTTGGGATTGTTGAGCTTCTAAACCTGCGTATATATACAGCATTCCTGTAGAGGAACTTCATTTTCTCTACTTTTGCACAGTCTTATTATTTCTTTTGGAGCTGGTATAGCAACGTTAGCTATATGAAAAAGGCAGGTCAGAGAACAGGGAATGAGTTGGTGAATGGTTGGGATAGGCTTAGTGTGGAACACACAGAAATAATGCAAAATTCTGCATTATGGGTAAAAGTATGTGGACAAAACACCTGTCACAAATTGTTGGAAGCACAAAATTGTTCAGAACGTCTTTTTATGCTTGAATAAACTATGACCTCCAAACCTGTGCTAGAATGACAGTAATACTACGCAAGATATATACTATATGATATGTATGTTATACTGTATACTAGTAGTATATAGTAGTAGTATAGTACTCAGCGGCTCACTTTAGAGGAGAACTACTGTAGAACACTGATTGTACCCAAGACTTCGTGAACACTGATTGTGCCCAAATCTCCAGAGGCTTGCTAAAAAAATCTAGTGGAGAGCCTTCACTGAAGTGTGTGGATTATTACAATGGCAAAGGATGGATTCATCCTAAACGGTATGTTTGAAAAACATACTGTACAGTAAGTTCCCAACATATAAACGAGCTCTGTTCCAAGAGCTCGTTTATAAGTCCAGTTCGTTCATAACATAAGTCTAAAACATAAGTCTAGAATGTTCATATGTACAGTGTACTTATGAATCCATATACTTACTGTATATAGATTTGGTCAGGAATTCTCAGTCATTTGACCATATAGTATATAGTGGAATTACACTTGGATACACTTGGATTATAAACATAAGTCGTTCCGTAAGCAGGCTCGTATTTCAAAATACTCGTACTGTAAATCAAAGCGAATTCCTCCAAAAGAAATAATAGAAACTCAAGTTATTCGTAATGTATGTGTTTGTGCATGTGTGTGAAGATAAAGTAAGAGGAGAGGAGAGTTAACAAGTAACATCGCTAATGACACCCGAGTGAGCGCATACTAACGGGATCACTGCTGTAAAGTAAAAATAAAACAAATTAACCTGCAGTTTACCTTTGAAGAGAATCACGACAGAGCAGTGTTTCCATTAAGAGTGTGTGTGTGTGTGTGTGTGTGTGTGTGTGTGTGTGTGTGTGTGTGTGTGTGTGTGTGTAAAGGCAAAAGGAGGAGGGGGTGTGTGAGGGGTCACGGTGTCTAATGATGCGCGTGCACACACACTGAATTGGTGTATACCACATACACGATCACAGTGTTATAGTAAAAAGTACACATGCGCAGGGATGTTGATTATACCAGTGAGAAGTGTGCACTAAGACCGAGCAGGGGAGACGATTACCCACAATACCGCAGCGCAAGAGAGAGAAAACACAATGCCTCAGTTGTGATCACGTGACTCTTGGCGTCAAAACAAGAAGCACATACGTGATACATGATACTCAGTATTCATGAACCAAGACTTATTTGTTTTTCATATAAAATGTATTAACATTTTTTGCTCGTCTTGCGGAACGTTCGCAAACCGCGTTACTCGCAATTCAAGGTTACAATGTATTATGATTTGATAAGAAATCAGCCATCTTTATGAGTATTCCGGGGATAAATTATTATAAGTACTGCAACAGTTAGTCAAGATAGTGGTTTAGTTTATAAATAATGGTGGGATTATTATAATATTTTTATTTTTCCCTAACCACAATAGAGAATGAGAAAGTACTTTTTTGTTCACATTCTCTCTCTCTCTCTCTCTCTCTCTCTCTCTCTCTCACACACACACACACACACACACACACACACACACACACACACACACACACACACACATCCTAACTCATTGTAACTCTATTGGAACAGCCACATTATGGTGCGGCAGCTAAATCAATCTCTAATATAAATTATTAATGCACTAATGACTATTGTGATATGATTATTTAGGACACCGTTCAAATATGTGCAAAGAACATATATATTAGGCTAAGCACACAAAGAATTTGCCAACATTTAATAATTTATTAATATTCTGTCTTTCTCTCTCTCTCTCTCTCAACTTTGCAACTTAGTATTTCATTCCCTTCCTTCTGTCAGTCACAGCTTGAAAATGCCCCCATTCAGCTTCCCTTGCAGCCTGGAGAGATTTAAGAGAATGACTCCAACCTTATTTAAACGCATCCGCAGATGGGCCTGCACCTGTTTGTGTGTGCTGACTCTCCTTTATGGCATCGCTGTCACCTTTCATGAGCCGCCTTTGCAGATCTCAGATTAGTTATTACCTCACTGCGATGAGCAATAAATCATTTGACTGTTACGTTTCAATTTAGCTTCAGTTTGAACAGTCCTGAAAACCCCCATTAGGCTGCCAAGCGAAGGTGTAGGGGTGATGCCCAATCACCGTGATTGTCTTTGATTTGAGGTGGCGTGAGCAAGCAGGACCAGCCAATCAGCTCGAGCATCGTTTTGACTGACGATGATTATGGCCTGTCGGCAAGCAAATCCTGTGCATCCGTCCTCCAGAGTATTTTCGCTCCAGACCATCTCCCCTTCCTCATATTCAAATGTCAGGCTGGGAGACCATCGGTGACATGCAATTCACTCGCAGCAATTAACGGCAGGCAGGGTCAGGTCATGTCAGTAGACACTTCAGTTACTCGCTGAAGCATGGTGGACCATGAGAATCGCTTTAGACATGGCAAATTATGCTGGTAACATGGTTATTTCAGCTTTACAGGGCCATGCATCCCAACACCTTACTGCTGCTCGTTCTACTGCTAGTGCTTCTAATTTTGTATTCAATATCTAAGCAAACACCTGGTAATAGACTTTATTGGCATGTACTGTACAGTCTATATTGTTGCTTGTATTGCATTGGAATTCAGGAAACACACAATATAGTAATTTTGTAAAAGATATGTTAAATAATTGGTACATATATTATTTAAAAGCCTAAATGCTGATGTCAGAATGGGTTAACAACCTATTCTACACAAGTGTCCTCACATCCTCATTTGCTCACTCACTCATCGTCTGTACCGCTTTATCCTGTATTCAGGGTCAAGGGGGGCCTGGAGCCTATCCCAGGAGACTTAGGGCATGAGGCGTGAAACACCCTGGCTATGTGCCAATCCATCGCAGGGTACACACATACACACACACCAATTAGCCTCATTTGCATGTCTTTGGACTGTGGGAGGAAACCGGAGTACCCAGAGGAAACCCATCAAGCACGGGGTGAATAAGCAAACTCCATGCACACAGAGACGGGAATCGGACCCGGTCCCTGGAGGTGCAAGGCGCCACTATACCACCGTGCCAGCTTCTCATTTGCTTTGTCTTCCAAATAAATATGGCGGTTCATTACAATAAAGTGACTTTAAAGTTGTCACCAACAA
Source organism: Clarias macrocephalus (assembly GCA_011419295.1). Lineage (NCBI taxonomy): Eukaryota > Metazoa > Chordata > Actinopteri > Siluriformes > Clariidae > Clarias > Clarias macrocephalus. Next base: position 154,960 of record JAAGKR010000304.1, on the reverse strand, counting down.
TCACTTAGAGCTGGGAAATGGTTCCTGAAATCAATATTAGTGCTTTATCTTGGTAACTGTCTCTCTGTACTTGTTACAGTATATACACCATGATGCTCGTACCAGCACACTTGAAAATAAAAACTTTCAGAGATTTTAATCACAATTTTCTCTGAAAATGGTTCAATTCTGTGTTCATGCATTAAGTGTGTCATGGTCAACAGTTGGTGTGTGTTTGGTTGTGCATCTGTGGTTGTGTAATCCCTTTTCCAAACATCATTTGCTGAATCTTAATCAGTGTTTGAAGTTTTTTTTTTTATATTCTTTTTTTTTTTCCCCAGACATATTTTTGGAAGAATGTTCTACACACTTTTTTTTATGTCTTGCTCAGACCTCAGACTGCCCAGTCCTGATACAATATTAACTTGTACCACAAGTTAATATGGAAAGGAGAAAGAAGAAGGGGAAGGAAACATAGTGCTTGTGTTCCAAAGCATCTCACATCATCTGAATTATAATGGAGCCAGGTTTTTAGCATTGGTAATGTACGCTATGGCTGGTAATGGAACTAGTTACTGGTGTTTATTAATGATGTGACTGCTGATGATAAGAATAGAAGGATGGATTCCGAAGTGTATAGAGCTGTACCCTCTGCCTAGAGTCGTATAAGGCGGAAAACCAATAGGACAGAGCTTCAAAGTACAAAGGGATAATGAAGCAAAACAAACCATGGAAGCAATTCATTGCAAAGGAATGGACCTTTCTTAAAGGTCAGAGTCAGCCACTGATCTCAGAACAGTTGAGCATGGCTTCACTTACTGAAGACAAAACTAGTGCATAAAGCAGTTCAAGGGGTTGATGTCCATGAGTTATAGATCTCAGATGTACATTGCCTGCAAAGTTTTTGCACAGATTGATTTATTATAAATAATTGTAATAGTTCTAATTAGTATTGTACAATAGTTAGTTCTGACCATTTAATTTGGACAATTGGACAGGAGGTATTCCATGAGTGCTGATATAGAGTATAACAGCACTGGTACGTTTTTTAGGTTTCGCTTCACAGGTGTTTCCTGTATTTATATTTAATTACACTCACTGTCGGTTGCTGTGTTGATAAGAAATGACACGTGCTGTCGTATATCCTCGTTCTTACATCTACATCACGGTCTTGCTGATATTTAGTACAACAACACTCCCCCTTTTGTGATATGGGTTAAGTATAATAGTTTGTCCAAATTTGATACTTGAAAAAAAATAGCTGTAATTCTTAAACGGTTATTGCAATATTTTTTTGTTAAGCTCCTTATATTAAGGGTAACAGTCTATACTTCAATCACATATTAATTGCTTCATTTCTAATCTAATCTTTTGTGGTTGTGTACAGAGAAGACAATACAGAGATTTTGTCACTGTATAAATATGTTTGGCCCTGACTATATTTAAAAGAAAACGGTTATTCCGTTGCAGTTGACAGTTTTGAGATGTAGTGGACCTTATTCATGGTGTTCATCATGGCTCGATCCTTGCTCCCCTCTGATTATCATGGACATGTTTTCAAATGGCTGCACAGAAGCTCTCATAATAGCTATGTTACTAAATTACACAGCAGTCTAGCACAGTCCTATAGATGCACTATATAAATGCGGTGATCAAACTGACAGCTGGACACAACAAGCACAAAACAGAGAAGATTATTCTGTATTCAGCTGCAACTTAAGCTTAATGCATATGTCCAGTCGAAGGCATTTGATGCCACAGAATATATGCATCTTAAAGCTTTAGCCCAGAATCAATAGGTATATTAATAGTGAAAACAAAAGTTTGTTTTCTATAAGTTGGTACATGCACAATGATCTGTACAAGAGGATCTCTGGCAGGATAGATTAGTGTAAAAGCTGATATACTGGTCTTTCTGGAAGCTCCATCAGACATTAGACAGCTGCAGAACATTCAGAACGCTGCTGTGAATCTGTATACTAGCTTCCAATATAATCTTTTGTTTGTCCTATTAAATCGTTTCTAGAGCATTTATCCCATATGGGTCTTGTTATGCAGTAGCAGCAAACTTGTTGGTGTGTGTTTAGTTGCACGTCTTCGGTTGTGTGCAACCTTTGTTTACTGTATAATAAATAGCTGGCGTTTATTACCAACAGCATATTGGGACTTGTTTTTTTATTTTATTTTTTTGGATTTTTCCCAGATTTTCTCCCTAATTTAGTCATGTCCAATTCCTCCCCATCACTTTCGCTCCCACATTAAGGCTACTACTACCACACAGTCGGGAGGCCCGAAGACTATCACGTGTTTCTTCCGAACCATGTTACGCCAACCGACCGCATCTTTTCGAACTGCTTGCTCACGCACCGTAACACACTCAGAGGACAGCGCTATCTTGCATGTGCTCACAGACGCCCCTGATTGGCTGTAGAGAAGTAATTAATGTGAGAGCAAATTAAAGTGTCTCTCAGCTCCTGCCCACCTCTGAGAGAGCTCGGCCAATCAGCTCTCTCTCTAGGCCTCCAGCTGCGAGAGGCTACAGCATCACCCGGAAATCGATCTCGCGATCCCCGGATGATAGAACGAGCACTTTCCTGCAACATTCGAAGGCCCAGCTTGGGACTTTTTAATGCTAGAATGTCTCGTTCATTTTTTCAGATTGATCAAAGAAATTATTCTGTATTCATACAGTATTTATGCTTCTTGGTTAGTACGAGGAAGTAATATTTTATCAAGTAGCGCTATATTTAAAATTCATTTTAAGAACAATATTTGTAAACATTAAACTCGCACTGTGATTACAAACTGATGGTTGACTTCAGATGAAAAATGCATGCCATAAATCCAAACACAGAGAATTTTGGATATCAAATAAATGTATAAATAAGCGTACAATGTAATTAATTAATGTATTAATTTGGCAATTAATGAATAGGACTAGGTAACGGTGGTGATGATAAATAATTCATGGTCTTGGTTAACAAAAAGTCTCCTGTTTTAATATAACATTTGTTGTCCATATTTGTCTAGTTCATTGAGCATCTGTTGGAGATTTGCTTGGGATGCCAGGTATGCATGTGAGCCATATGTGTCTAAACACACCTCCAAGCAGACTATCAGCTTGCACAATGCAGTGCATCTAGACAGACTGTGGGAAATAGTCTAGACCGTCTTCTGATGAGCCTTTTCATGTTTCCACTGAACTGAACATCATTTCTTATAATAGCTATACAAGTGGCACTCAAGTCTTGTCCTTGTGTGGTGTTCCTGTAGTTGTTGCAATCATTTATTTAAATTTAGCTTTTGCCATTTTATACATAAATACATGTGCAGTACTATGAAAATGTCTTGAGCCATCATTCATTTTTTCATATTAAATCGAATTTAATGATGTAAATGAAACAGACACGAACAAATGCTTTACTGTGACATACAGTACAAGTCAAAAACGTCGCAAAAGTGAGAGGCAAAAAAATCTTCAGGAAGGCTGGAGAACTCTTCCTTAAGACTAAGCAAAATATAAAGAAATGATGGTGGATAAAAAAAATTGCACAGCACTGTATATTAATCTTTTAGCATATTGCAGTTCTTTTAAAGTTACTATATGATATTCAGATACTACGATTAAATGAATAGAAAAAAAATTCACTTCATTCTTTCTGTATAGTTATTTGATGTTCTTTGATCAATCAATCAATCAATCAATCAATCAATCAATCAATCAATCAATCAATCAATCAATCAAAATGGCTCTTTAATGGCTTTCCTTAACTTCAACCTCAGTTATAGCCTCTTCGCAACACTGAAACCTTTTCATTGAAGGTTCTGCACCATATTAAAGCATGGGATTTAAAAAGAGGTTTTTAGTTTATCAAAATTCCAGGATCAATAGTCATATTTAAAGTAAAAACAAAGTTAGTCTTTCTAACCAATCAATCGGTTTGTGCACATGAGGTAAAATTATCCATAAAAAAAAATTCTCCATGAATGAATCTCTGGCAGGCTTGATTACTGTAATGGCCTCTTTGCTGGTCTTTCTACTGTAGAAACTCTATCAGACAGCTGCAACTCATTCATGACCCTGCTGCAAATCCCAGTCAGCTAAAGGACTAAAGGACTAAAGTGTTACATCTGGTTCATAAATCATTACAGGCTCTTAGACAGAAATAGATCTCTGATTTGTTGGAAATATGCAATCCCAGAAGTTATCTTAAATTGTTGATTATGGTCAGTACTCAGGATAAGTCCTGAAAACAAGGTGAAGCAGCTATTAGCTACTATGTTTTATTCAATCTGAGTACAATTTTATTAAGGAAAATAATTAACAGTGAGATCAACAAACAAACACTTTATTGTTTTTCGATTACAGACTAATTTAAAGCGTTGTCTTCCACAGCACTGAACAACCTTTAATAATATTAATTCTATTAGTTTCACATTTTATTGATCCAACTTACTAAACATAAGTTAGGGTTAGGGAGCCTATCCCAGGAGACATATGGCAAGAGGCAGGGTACACACCGGGCAGGATGCCAATCCATCGCAGGGCACACACACTCACTTATTAACACACTACAGGCAATTTGAGAACGCCAATTAGCCTAATCTGCATGTCTTTGGATGGTGGGAGGAAACCAGAGTACCCGCCAAGCAGAGAGCAGAGAGCATGCAAACACCAAGCACACAGCGACGGGAATCGAATCTGGATCCTGGAGGTGCAAGGCAACAGTGCCAACCACTAAACTACTATGATGCCTTACCTACTAAACACGTTTTGGTTTACAAAGATGGCACTGTTTCTCAGAGTACATAGCCATTAAAAACCAGCGCAAGTTTAGCCTTCTTTTTTTGGATTTCAAAAAATATAAATGGGATCAGGATTGTGCAATATAGAGTGTAAGAATAATAGTATGCTTATCCTGTATACTATATACTGTATATGACATTTTTCTCAGCACAACCTAGACAAGATGATGAACTAAAATTTATTTAATTTTAAACTATACCAACATGACTGAGCAAAAAAAAAAAAAAAAAAAAAAATATATATATATATATATATATATATATATATAGGCAAAGAAATAGCACAGATAATTAGAATAAGATAATTTATTTTTAAGGTTGTTTATATAACCATATAACAGTAATAATGTGTGCATTTGTGACTTCTACATTTTTGCAGTGTCATTCCTATATTCTGAGAGAAGTCAAATTTCTGCATTTTAAAAGTAATGATAACTTTGGTTCTACATGACATTTCAGAAAACCCAAATGCACAGTTTGACGTCTGAAGCCTCCCATCGAGACACACCGGCAGGACTTCTGTATAAGCAGAGTTTTTTTTTTTTTTCATTTTATTATTATAATTTTTTTTAAATCCCTCATTGACCAATGCTGGCACGGATCTTTTGATTTCGCTGTTCAAAACTGTGTTTCTTTGCTCAGCATATGCGATCGGTACATCCCATCAGTACGCCATTCTTATTGTTTTAATGGCAGCTGGTAGCAGAATAAACAGCTACAGAAGCAGTCACGCAGGGAACTGTCCTCTGCTTAGTTAATCGATCATGGACAGCATCATTATCCCGGACAGATTTTTAAAAAGTGTGGGCAAATATACTTAGTCGGCTGTCAATATACTTCAGTGGCCCGCCAAAGTATACTCTACAGTATGTGTGGGAAACACTGTAAAGTCTTTCATTCTTTTTAGAAGCCAGCGGCTACAGACGGACTCTGACATCCATTACTGAATTATATATTTGTATTCTTTTTAGAATAATGTGAAACAAGTTAGTTTGTGTTGTCTCTTATGTTACATACTGCTTGTTCAAAAAGTGCGACAGCGACAGTGGCAAGGAAAACCTCCCTGAGATGGCAGTAGGAAGAAACCTTGAGATGAACCAGATGCAACAGGGAGCCCATCCTCATTTGCGTGATAACTGATAGCAGGGATTGATCTGAAGTCGTACTGTGTGTTAGGAGGCTGGAAGTTCAGTATAACAGGAGATGTGTTAAAGTTAATATGGAGTCCAGTTCGTTGTTGGAGACTCAGGAAGGCTGTAGGAAATTCCAGTCCTGAACCTCCGAGAACAGCAGTCAGCATCATCCGAGGCCAGGACCGCCTTTGTGGAAAAGTGGAACCGTTCCCAGACACGACATGCATCCCAAGCAGACCACACGGGGCATCCATGCGACAAGATCTCCAACCAGAAAGAGGTCAGACACTGATGTGACTATGATGAGAAGGCCTGGGTCGCAGTCTCTGCTCTAATTCATCACAAAGGTGTTCAAGTTCTTCCACACCAAACTTGCTCATCCATGTCTTTCTGGACCTTGCTTTGTGCACTGGTGCACAGTCATGTTGGCACAGGAAGTGGCCATCCCCAAACATTTCCCACAAAGTTGGGAACATGAAATTGTCTAAAATGTCTTGGTATGCTAAAACCTTACGAGTTCCTTTTACTGGAACCATAGGGCCGAGCCCAACTCCAGAAAAACTTCCCCATATCATAACCCCCCATCATGAAGCTCTCTACACACTATCTGATGGCCACTTGAAGTTTGGAGGTCTGTAGCTATCAACTCTGCAAAAACTTAGTGAGCTCTGTGTACTATGGGTCTCAGCATCCACTACTTTGTGGCTGTAACCATGGAAGTGCTTCAATTCAATGATTTGGATGGTGAGTGAATACTTTCGGCAATATAATGTACATGTGAATTTTTATTTGTGAAACTCTGTGAAAGTTCATCTTTAAGCACTGAATATTGATAGGGAATGAAGATCATGTGATCAATCATTAATCGAGGTTTGGAACAGTACTGTAGGAAAGCTGTATCCTCCATTTGGATGACTGTTCTTAATGGACTGATTGAGATTGAGACGACAGCGAAGAAGAAGTTTTTAAGGAAGTTTGATGCTGAGAAGTAGAAAAAGCAAACAACACAGGCTTTTCCTGCTCGATGCTGAACCCTGGATGTTAGCAGATATTGAAGTTCAAAGGCCAGGTGCCTTTGAGATGATAAACACCCACACAGCCTTGTGGGGCATGGAGGAGTATATGTAGCTTCAATAACTTATAGATGCATCCTCTGTTCTCTCTCTCTCCCCTTTTTTTCTTCTGTGTCAAGTAGTTCCACAATACTTTATTACCACAAGTGTTATTGCCTAGCACATATTACAAGGAATTTAAGGTTAATCACAGGTTAATTAAATCAAGTTGCGATTGATCATAACCAGCAAGTAGGCAATAATCTGAATATTGTAATAGTCTGATAAAAACAATTGTAAAATTCTACTGGTTATCCCATTAACATCTTGCACAGATTTGTTTACTTACTCAAAAAAGAATATCATATTCATCTCATGGTTTATATACAGTATATAATGAACTGTCAGTGAGAATGCACTCCTCAAGGGCAGACAACAACCTATTTATTTATATGTTTCTAGTGGAATGGCTATTGTTAACCTTGAAAGACAGAGTAAGGAGGAAGGACAGTGCCTTTTTTTTTTTCTTCTTTTTTTGTAGCAATACAATAATCATACAGTATATATGGCAACAAGTAATTGTTGTTTAATAGATGAACATTCTGGCTTTGGGAAAAATTATTATTATTATTATTATTATTATTATTATTATTATTATTTCCCTGTTTTTTTATTTTAATTAATGTCATATTTTCTTCCAGATCAAGTAGAGGGAAAAAAAAATTGGAATCATTAACGGAGGGAAAAAAAAATCACAATTATTACTTCATTGCTCCACCTCAGGGTTTTACAACAGCCTGGATTCTTTGAGGCATGGACTTCATTAACATTCTCCATCAGGCTGTTTCCAACTTTCCTAAAAAGCATTTTTTAGGGTTTAATTTTTTTGAGTTTTGTCATACCGCAATAAATAAATAAATAAATAAATTATATATATATAATTAGTTTTAAGACTAGGTACGTTTCACAAAGCAAGAATGTTCAGCTAAGAAATGTGCATCATATGCGTGTCATTTGGTTATTTTTTGCAAAGTTAATGAAAAACTAGTCGAAAAAATAAGATTGTACGTGCAGAATTTTATAGCTACATCACTATTTACATTTTAGGCATTCTGACTTGTTTAATTTTTTTCTCATTATACATCTGAGCAGTTGAGGGTTAAGGGCCTTGCTCAAGTGCCCAACAGTGGTAACGTGGTGGTCGGCGGGTTTGAACCTGGGACCTTCTGAACTGTAGTCCAATATCTTATCTTAACCCCGGAGCTACCCCTGAGGTGAATTAAATAATGTCGATTATCAATTATATACCAGTAGGACAGGATCATGGGCACCCAAAGCTTATTTGTGCCTATGGCGACCAAAGGCCAGCCCGTCTGGTCCGAGTCTACAGAAAAGCCAATGTACCACAAAATGCTGGACAAAGGTCAGCCTGCCACATATGATCCTTAGCAGGAAAAGTGTTCAAGATTGTTGATCTGCCATCCAAACTCAGATCCCAAAAAGATCCCAAGATCTAGTGAGCCATGGATGGCCAATGAGGACCCATCCCGCAACCCACAGCATCTGAATGACCCCTTGAATTATTGAAGTTATAGAAATTTCTTTGTACGGATGTACAAAAAATTCTCCCTAAATAAAAATAAAAAATCTCTCTCTCTCTTTCTCTCTCTCTCTCCTTTTTCAATAATGCATTTTTCTGTGGTGAACATTCCTGATTCTATTATTGCCAGAGTATGTATCACGAAGGAAGAAAACAAAGTTAGTAAAAAAGGTATTAATCATAAACAAAGAGCAAGAGAAGACAAAAGGAACAATTATTTTAAAAGCGCAGCTGCCTTACTGTGACAGCGAGCCACAAATCTGACTGCTGGCTGCTGTCCCAAAATGCATGGCATTCTATTGCTGTCATTCCTCTCTGCCTGTTTCTCCCTATCTCTAGCTTTATTAGCGCGAGTTCTATAGATAGAACGTTTCCCAATTAAAGGAACGATAGTTATTAAAGTGTACTAATACTACGACTTATAATAATAATATAATAACAAGTTATGACCTCTCTCTCTCTCTCTCTCTCTCTCTCTCTCTCTCTCTCTCGTGTTTTTCATTTCAGCTGGCACCGAAAAGCTCTCATGTCCATTTTATTGCTGAATGTTTTCTTTGACTGATGACTTCAGTGCTCAGAGCAGCATCAACACACACACAGCAGGTTCCTCAACACCAATCTAGTTTATAAGCATCAGATGATCTGTGCTATTCATCACAGTTCCCTGTTGCTGCATATGGGATAGTCTCAAACTGCATGTTTCCTCCCTGTGTAGGTCATACAGTATGACTAGATCAGAACACAACGTTACCCCCTGACATGCTGCACGTGTACCGAATAAGCCTTAATGATTGAGCCGAGAAGAGATAATGTAAAGCCATTATTTTCCATCTTGTGTTTCCTCTTCCATGTGCCTACAATCGGGAAAGCAAATATGTTGTTAACATACACCATTAATCATACCGAAATCGGCTTAAACACATATTTCTCCTCATTTTCCCAGTCGGCTCGTGCATCATAAGGAGACAAACACTTGCAGGAGGTATGGATCGTGTCAGGTTTGAGTCAGAAGGCCTGGGAAACAGAGCATGTAAACATCATTACACTAGGTTTTGGTTGTCAATTTAATCTTTAAGTGGAACGCCTGCTCCCCTCAACTTGCATCTGTCTGCGACAACTGTGCACACAATCATTCACAAACACCACTTGCGCGTTACAGGTACTCGGCTGGAAGTTATTGCCACGTCCTCTATACAGTCCTGACTTCACTCCAGTTTGGGCCACTAAAGGCGTTCCTGGGAGGCCAGCGTTTCAGACGTGAAGCAGTCAAGCAATCATGGCTCTGGCGTACTGAGAAAACTTTCTACCTTGATGGTATCCAAGCACTAGTGCATTAGTGTAGCAGGGGATTATATGGAGAAATCTTAAGTGATTAGAGTGATAGAGTTTGCTATTGATCCATAATGATCTTATATAGAATAAAAGTCCTTGCATGGTGTTGAAAAATTCTGAACAGGTTAATTAAGAATTTATTAACAGATTATTATTTAACAGAGAAAATGCTTGATACAGTATGAATGCATTTTTAAGGAGTCTCCTGTGTCATCATTTTTAATAGTAACTTTTTTTAACAACAGCATAGGACTCTGGAGTCAAGATTCGGACTTTCCATAGCTCTTACAGTACCAAGCTGAAGTGGATCATACAGTACAAAGAAATAAAGGGAGTTTTTATTCTCATAATTGTGTTCTGTTATGCTGCGCCATCAAAAGTCCCAGTTTGGCATGAACACCCCTTGTAGCTTCATCACCACAATGCATGTTTCCATTATTCATGAATTTGAGCGGAGGTCAACATGAGCTTTACTTTTTCACTCAGTTAAACTGCAATTGCTATCTAAATAATGCAATTATTATCTGAATAAAACATTAGATAATGGAGAAATTCTTCACGACTCAATAAGCTGCAGTTTCTTGTGCGTGTGCAAATGAAAGCGCAATCACAAAATACGTTTTTTGGCACTGATTAACAAACAACTTCATTGCTAATGTCTTAAATGTTACCTTGAACAATAATCACTCAAACCCTGTGAATGCTGTCGGCTTACTGTCACAATAGAAACTGCCTTGATGAATGAGATACGAAGTACACAAAGCAGCTGATCGTTAGAGTAAAGTATTTTAGGTATCATTTATCCTGTCACATTTATTAAAGTTTAGGCTTTTATTTTGGATAAATGCCTTATTCTTATATACACCAATCAACCATGACATTAAAACCACCCAGGACTTAGGTTTCCTTTGTGCCACCAGTACAGCTAGGGGCTTGGGGCATGACTCAGCAAAACCTCCGGGGGTGTGCTCTGGGTTGTGTGTGTGTGTTTGTCCAGAACATTCCGTAGATGCTTAATCGGATTGGGATCTGGGGAATTTGGAGCTTGGATAAACTTGAACTCTTTAAACCTGTTAAGCCCAAAAACTGTTCTGTTACCTTTTTGGCTAGTATTAACTTTTTTTCAGCAACTTCTGCAATTTGGTATCAGACCAGACAGTCTGGCCTTTGGTCCCTACAGGCATAGATGAGCCTTGGGTGCCCATGATCATGTCTACAAATGCTACAAGTACAGTATATGGTTACGGATAAATGTCATGACTGGAAAGTTATGACTTTTCAAAAAAATATATTTTAAATAATAATAATAATAATAATAATAATAAGCATTTATTAAACTTTATATTTTACAGGCTGTATGTTACAGTATATCCTGTTTCATTGTTACATTGTATTGATATCTTGTATCATTATTTGATAGATAAATTGATATGAAGTGGTTCGCACTGTTGCCTTGCACCTCCAGGGCCTGGGTTCGATTCCCAGCCAGGTTCGATTCTCGTCTCTGTGTGCATGGAGTTTGCATGTTCTCCCCGTGCTTGGTGGGTTTATTCCGGGTACTCCAGTTTCCACCCACAGTCCAAAGACATGTAGGGTAGGTTAATTTGCGGTCCCAAATTGGTCGTAGTGTGTAAATGTGTGTGTGTGTGTGTGTGTGTGTGTGTGTGTGTGTGTGTGCCCTGTGATGGATTGGCACCCTGTCCAGGCTGTACCCCGCCTTGTGCCCTAAGTCTCCTGGGATAGGCTCCAGGCCCTGAATACAGGATTAAGTGTTATAGATGATGACTGAGTGATATGAAATGATGAAAAAAAGTCTTATTACATATAATACAACTTGGATTCTGGCAGAAAAAAAAATCATGCAAACACATATAATCTCCCCCCTACGGATGAGGACCTGTGGGAGCTCATAGTATCAAAGTGACACGAAGACTTTCATTAATTTCTGCATTATCCAAAATGTTATCCCAAATCTCCTTTCGGGTGTAATTGCCTGCAGATATCAATCTGCTTTGCTGATTTATTTTTGTAAAGTACTTAAATGTTGTTAAATTTACTCTTATCTCACTTATTTCACTTCCGATAACAGGCACCAGACTGTAGGGTATTAGCGCTGGGTATTAGTGTGTATAATAATGGTTTATGTGTTTATAATTATATCTTGTTAACTGCTCATGTATGTGTTCTAATATCAAACATCTTTTTCAACATTAGCGTGAATGAGTGGAAAAACATTCCGGAAAAAAAGGTTCTGATTAATAATTAAGATATTGAGGCATACTGTAGTCTAATGGTCAGTTATTCCCAAGCTTGGTCCTGGAGGACCCCTGACCTGCAAATTTCAGAGTTTTTTTTTTAATTAGGTTTAATTTAACTTAATAATTAGCTAATTATTGTGGTAAAGCAGGTAAAACACAGCATGTGCAGGCCAGGAGGTCCTCCATGACTAGGATCAGAAACCACTGCAGTAGGTCATTAACTGCATATGGTACTGTACATACAGTACGTTTTTAACAAAATTAAAATGAAAATATCTTAAAACTATAGTATATTATTAAATTACACGTGATACAATGCTAGAAATCACACTTATATTACCATAATTATATCATAATACATTATGGCAATAAAAAAAATATAATAATGAAAATGTCTGATACAAATCTTTATGGACGATTTGCTTAGAAATTATGTTCAATATCAGATTCTATGTTCTGTAATTCTGATATGATGTAAGCAAACTTCTGCTCTTAAATTAGGAGTCCTCAAGCTTGTTAAGTAACTTGTCTCATGAACATTTTATAATGTTCAGTATACACCAAATAGTCATAACATTAAAACGATAAACATTAAAACTACCTAAGTTTTGGGTTCCCTTGTGCCCACAAGACTCCTGGGGGAGATGGATCTGACTATTTGTCCGCTACATCCAATGGATGCTTGATCAGATGTTGATCTGGGGAGTTTAGAGGCTGGGTTGCGGTCTTGAGCTCTTTGCCTGCCTGCTTTGTTCTGGTGTCTTTATGTCGTAGCCAGCATGAACCTTTTTCAGTGATTAGTGCTGCATTGCCTTTTCTGTGGGTTTGGATCAGACAGGATGGTCTTTGGTCCCCGTGGGCATGGATGAGCTTTGGGTGCCCATGATCCTGTCACCAGTTTCCTAGTTACTAATCAGTGCTTTTCAGTTCACTCTGGTGGTGGATCATCTTTAATAAATGTAAATGAATGCTATTGATAAATAATTAACTGCACTGTGTTATTGGTAGCAGTTGTTGTTTATTTTCCATACTACAGTAGCACGGCCCTGATGTTTTATTCCTTACTTTAAGTCTGTTCACCCACCAAAGTGCGTTTAAACATTCTGATTACACTGAACGGGTAGAAGGTCGGAGGTGTTTTCGTATAAAAAATGTTCCACATCATTCAACAACATTGTCAACCTTTCTTATTGTTAAAATATATTTATATCTTTTTATGTCAAAGACTATTATTGACAGAAAAAGAAAAAAAAATCAATTTTGGTCGAAACCTGACTTGAGACTTTTTTTTTTTTTCATATACAGGCATATTTTCTCAGCCAGCCTCACAAATGATATCAGCAAAAAGCAGAGACATTTGCAGCTATGTATCAAACATAAATTGTAGTTTGGGGTTCAAGGTGACTCAAAACACTGGAGAAGGTCATACTGTATATGTGACTGGCTGTGTTATGGGGTTTGTTTTTTTGCAGTTCAGACATGGGGTCATATATGACAGTGAATGATCACAGCAATGTCCATTCCCCTGTATCCAGACACAGCCTGCTTCTCTTCTCCATCTTGCGTCTGCATCAGCGGCTGCTTCTTTATTGTTCTGTCATTCTGTCTTATTAACTAAACCCTGTCATGTTTCTTTCTGCTGTTCTCTCCCTTTATCTTGAAGCATACGGGGTTTAAATATCTGAGCATGCTTAATTTTACCAGCTGACAATGTTTTGACAAATTTACAAGATGACGTAATGATCTCGATGACTTTTGAAAAATGTGTTTTTGTTTTGTGTGTGTGTGTGTGTGTGTGTGTGTGTGTGTGTGTGTGTGTGTGTGTGTGTGTGTGTGTGTGTGTGTGTGTGTGTGTTTTACGGTTTTATGCCTTTACATGTCATGGTTTGACTTGAATGCACCCTTTTATTTATCAGTATTCATGATGGAGTTTGAAGCGTGGAAAACACATAACAGAAAAAAAACAAAAACGTCCCTGTGTTTTCTGGTGTCTGGAGTTAAGTGATATTGAAAGGAATAGATAAACCCAAAAGCAGACACCGAAGTCACATAATGATTAGAAAATTCATTAAAGAATCAAAAGGAGGCAAAGATGGTTGGAACTGGAAGTATTCAGAAAGAAATAGGGATATAGTCTTTGATGGGTTGGAGGAATAGTGAATGAGGCCAGAGTCCGCTTACGTGAGCATTTCTGTAGAGGTTAAATCCAAAATGTGAGACTTCATGAATTCAGGATCTGTGGATGAGTGCTGGAGTTGAAGCCAAAGTTCATGTGTATCTCCCGAATTGACAATTCCAACGTGAGAAGGCAATCGAAATATTTATTAATAGTGTGGGGTCGAGCCAAAAACAAGGAACGTTTATTTCCGGAGAAGCAAGATGTGGACATCTGAATTCTTTAACGAAGCACACAGTCAGAAAGTCAGAGCTTATTCACAGAAAGAAATACATCCAAAATGTTAGGCTAGATTGAAGCACAAAGTCACAAACGACCGATGATTAGTGATAGTGAAAGGACAAAGAAATCTTGGATATAGTTTCCAGGAGGTGGTTTTAAATGGGATGACTTGGGTAGAAAGCATGACTCCCTGGCCGGGAAGATAGCGAGGTGCTGCTGAACGGTGTCATTCTGCATAGCATTTAAAGATGGAGACTGATCACTGGAGCTTGGTTTGGGCTTTTGTCCAAGTTTGTTGACATCCGTGAATGAATGCCTGAGCAAAAGGAACTGCAACTGCTTCTACTAGGACTGTGAATAATGGTGATCAATATCCTATGCAGCATTGAAAAGGAGGAAGGCCTGTCAAAATGGTATTCAATGGTTCGTGGGCATATTCGATCCAGGGCAGGGTTTTGCTTCAGGATAAGCATACTGAGAAGTCATGTGGGGGATAGTAGAGAGAGAGGACAGGCTGGGTTAAGCCCCAACAAGTTTATATAAAGTTCCCCAAAATCAGGCCATGAAGGCGAAAACATTTTGAATCCACTTTTGAAGAAACCTGTCCTGCCTGGCAAGGAGGAGGAGCTGATGATCCCTGCAGCCAGTGATTTGGTAATGTACCTTTTCCATGGACTTTCCAGTGGAGAAAGAAAGTTCAGCCCTCTTGGAGGGGTTCCTCCAGGTAGGAGGTCGATAGCACAATTGTATGGTCGATGTGGAGGGAGTGAGATTTGCTAAGATTTGTAGAATACCTGTTTGAGGTCAATATAACTGGAGGGCACCCCAGAGAGATCAGGAAATTCCTCTTTGGCGAAAGGATGTAACCTGATAGCTGAGGTGGAGTGGATGCAGAATGACAGACAAGAGGAACTCCATCTGAGAGTGGTGTTAATATTCCAAGCAATATGTGGGTTATGTCGCAGGAGCCAAGGCCAGCCTAGGACCAAAGGAGCATGACAAGTGTACATGATAAAAAAACGAGATGATCTCTGTGTGGTTGCCGGAGACGTTTAAGGTGACTGAAGTGTTCAGTGGGTCATGGAATGCAATGAGCTGCCGTCTAGATCTTGAACAGTCATGGGGTGATCTAGTTGAGTGTCTCGGTTAATTCTGAAGTGAACAAATCCAGCAAGTGGCACCAGTGTACTGAAGACATCTTTTTGACTCTGCCGGATCCAGCAGGTTTTGAAGAATGAAGGACTTTATACTAAATATTGATTGTTCTATTGCAATTTCATTGCATAAAATAACCAATTATTGTTAGTATCTTGATTGTCATTATTTTAAAAATCTGAGAATGTCAGTAAAACATTGAATGCTTATTTAATATTCAGAGATTGTTAAAAGGCAAGCCAGCAAAAACTGTTCCAGTAATTGCTTTCAGTTTGGCGCTATCTACCAAAAAACTTCAGCATGTTTGCTAACACCAAAAGGGGTGTAATGCATATATTTTAATACATTGTGACCATGGGTGGAAGTTGCTTGGTCTGGTCCGGAACAGTGTACCACTGAAAAGATTCAGCGGTGGTACAAAATTTTGGAAAAAGGGGAGAACAGTTGCCTGCCAAATCGCACATCCAAAACCGTCCATGATAGCACTTTCAACAAGAAATAATGCTATGTCGTCTTAAACAACAATTTGTTTCCTTTTTGATTGCTTAAAAGTTGTTAAAAATGCCTTTTACCTGTCCGTTTTGTATTTCAATCATTCATGACTCCTAGTTAACAACTAGCTTCTAACTAAGGCTAAATCCCAAATCCCTCTTTAACCCCTGATCAATGGCACTACTTGCCGTATGGAACAAGGAAACCTACACCCTACATAGGCCACTAGTTGTGTTGTTCCAAGAACACTTAGATACGAGAGCCGAGGCTGTTCTAAAGTGAAATATTTACAAAAGTAAAGAACTTACCCCCATCTTCAATGGTTTATTCTCCTCATCTTTGGACACATAGAACTAATATCTTTGAGAGCTAAATAAAGAGAACATGTATTTAAAGAATAACACTCAACAGGGTCTGTGCTTATCATCATACAACCAGTTGTTAGAAATAATCAACAACTGGTTGCATGATGGCCAGCACAAAGCGGATTTACTGTACAATACAGTTCAATACAAATGCGGGCGCAGTGCTAGAATCCATAACGGCAAATTCATAATTATAAATTAGAAACGGAGTGAAACAAAAAACGGCACAATAAGACTTGAGGGACAGACTCAAAGGAGAGTAGGAATAAATGTACTAGTCAAGATCTAAATGGAGAACACACAAACCAATCACCAAACGAGTGGGAAAAGGTCCAGAAAGCAAAATAAAAACCCGGCATAATAAGAGTGTGAGCTGAGAAACAAACTTCAAAAAAACTTAAAAGAGGACATTAATATAATCTTTGCAGGAGGACTACAGTATAGTCAAAGATGCTGTCGTGCTTTTTTTATGGGAAAAAAATAGTACTTACTGTATGAACAGATTCAGAATTTTTGGACAAAATATGCGCTATTTATTTATGCATTTTCTATATGTTCATTTGTTTGTTTGTTTGTTTTATATATCTGTGCCATTTGTGCTGTTTTACAGTTGCTCTCTTTGTTTTCTCTCTCTCTCTCTCTCTCTCTCTCTCTCTCTCTCTCTCTCTCTCTTTCTGTCTGTTAACCCTGAAGTGGAGGGTCAGTGGTTGGATTGGGCTCCTTGGTCTCCTTGTTCAGTATCATGTGGAACTGGCACTCAACAGAGGCAGAGACGTTGCAGTGTGTCTGTACACGGCTGGGCCGAGTGTAAAGGCCCACACTCTGAAACAAGGGAGTGCACTAACCGGCCGTGCGATGGTATGTCACAGTGATTATCAGGATGTATTTAACACACATTGCAAAGGACTTAAATTTCTCAGTGCTTTATTAAGGGTTGTTTTTTTTTTTTTTTTAAAGAACGTTTTTACATTTTACTCTCAGCTCACCTTTTTTCCATATAAAATGGTATTTGTTGAAACTAGCTCTTACACTGCACTTTGTAATTACATAGAAACCCAAATCAATATTTAAAAGGAAGACCTCTGTTTCAATGACTTCCATTAGACAACTAGAAGTGAATTATACAGTACATATATTAGGTAAATGTGAATAGTATTATAACAATTTTGTTTTTCATAATTGATGACCGTTTGGACCTATTTAGAGGCTGTTATGATGTCATGCAAACTACAACAACCATGATTCCTCTTATAATCAGGACTTCTAAAGACAGCCCTTACTGTTCATATAATACTGTATATGGCATATATTAATTATATCATATGGAATGACAGCAAAGCGGCTTGATGGTTAGCACTGTCGCCTTGCACCTCCAGGGTCCGGGTTCGATTCCCACCTCAGGGACTGTGTGCGTGGAATTGGCAAGTTCTCTCTTCCTATAGCCTAAAGACATGCAGGTTAGGCGAATTGTGAATGCTCATGTAAAATCAAAGGTCCTTCCACAGTTGTCCAATGGTAATAAATACAATGATCATTAAATGGGACATATTGAATGTGTTATATTCAAAAGCTTTTTTGAATATACAGTAGCTTTTTTGGTAGTAGTAGAAGTGTAGATTGGCTTGTCTGTTTGCGTGCATCTTTGTGACAGGAGACCTTGATACCACCATATCATACCAAAACTGCCCATGTGCCTATCATAAGGCTAACTGCCTATTCAGGCCACTGTACTCATCTCCAAACAAAAGAACAACTAACAGGTCACCCACAAATTCCTAGAAATTTTTCGAGCAACCAAGATGTCAAAATAAATCAGAGATCACAGGGGTTTGTGTTCTTGCTTGGGGACTATAAATAGTATCTATATTTTGGCTGATTGGATGGAGTCATAATAACTATAATATACTGTAGGCATTAGGCATTTGGCAGACACTCGGATCCAGAGAGACTTAGCAAAGTGCTTTGAAGTTTACTAACTAGTGAAGAGGGATTTTTTTTTTGGGGGGGGGGGGGTGGATTAACCCAAATATATATATATATATATACTATACATTTGGTCAGCAATTCAAACATATCCTTACCATGCTTAGTACTGTGAAGAGGAACAAGCCTGCGCTGCCATTTACTCTAATTGCAAAAGCAATGCCACTTTCTCTGTACACCATCCACAGGAGCACCTGTTAGGGTAGTGCAACAATTTTAATCTGTTCCTGGTCAATTTGTATTCCAGCAGTTAGCTGGCACAAAAGGGAAAAAAAAGAGGTACAATTTCTGTCCAATGAAAATGGACCACAAACAAACACAGATGGTTGCAAGTTTGGAAAGTGCACTTGTAAAGGCCACACATTTAAAGTTTCCTCTCACTTGAACATCTGCAAAAAAAAAAAAAAAATCCAATTATTATTTTTTTATTCCATTTATTTATTAGTTTTTTTTGTCATTTTCAACCCAGTTTATTTTTATTACGTAAGTTAGGTAATATTTTATTGTTTTAGGTCACATATAATACTTTGCAAAGGTCTTGAGCCACCCCTAATTTTTTTATATTAAATAAATGCAAACATATCTTTTACTGCGACAGGCTGGAAAGTGCCTAAATATATGATTTAAAAATTGATTGTTTATGTAACAACCTCAGCATCGAACTCATTTCCCCTCTCGTCTGGTCCAACCACTCAGCATTCAGCATCACCAGTATACTAATCACCGGCCTGATCATCTGTCATCATCTGCACCTATTTCTTACCGGTCCACGCCTTTTTATGCTTAAACAATGTATAGGTCACTGTGTGGCTCAACAAACAAAAAACATCCCTCTGATACTGGTCAGGTACGGCGATTGGACTGAAAATGAGACACAAAAGCTAAACGCAACACACTTTAGGAAGCCTGCAGAATTATTCCTCAAAACTATATACAAATAAAGTTAAGAAAGTCTGGCTCTATGAAATAAATAAATAAATAAACATAAAAAAAACGAGTTTTACTTTCTCAAGGCAGAGGAATCTGATATTCTTTTCTTGCCAAGTCAGTCAGCTGATCTCAACCCAACAAAGCATGCTTTTCACTTATTGGAGACAAAATAGTCAAGTCAAGTCAATTTTATTTATATAGCGCTTTTAACAATTGACATTGTCGCAAAGCAGCTTTACACAATCAAAAGAAAGCAGAAAGACCCACAAACAAGCAGCAACTAAAGAAAAGGCCTGGCGAAGCTACTCGAGGGAGGAAACTCAGCCTTGGTAATGTTAGTGGGTTCCACACTTCAGTCAGTTGTTGCCTACAAAATATATTTATCCAAGAATCAAAGGAAATCCTCATCATCGTCTATACTATTTAATCCTGTATACAGGGTGATGCGGGCCTGGAGTCTATCCAAGGAGACTTAGAGCGCGAGGCGGGGTACACCCTGGACAAGGTGCCAATCCATCTCAGGGCACACACACATACAGTACACCTACACTACGGGCAATTTGGGAACGCCCGTCAGCCTATTCTGATTGTCCTTTGATGTGGGAGGAAACCGTAGTACCCGGAGGAAACCCACCAAGCACAGGGAGAACATGCAAACTCCATGCACACAGACCCGAGGCAGGAATCGAACCCAGAACCTGGAGGTACAAGGTGCCAGTGCTAACCACTAAGCCGCTGTGCCGCCATAAAGGCAGTCCTCATGTTTGTAATTAGGCTAGTATGTTCCATTTTTTATGACCTACGAAACATTTGTGTGTATATGGAAATGCCACATTGGGTGGATGGTTAATGCCACACTATTATACACTGAAAGTCTTGACTTTACTCACATCTTGTGTTTAATTTCAAATTCAACATGGTGGTGTACAGACGTACAATTAAAAAAAAAAAAAGGGCATTGAAGCACTGTTCCAATGTTTATGAACCTTGCTGTATTTATTTATTTATATTTCCCCTAGTTTGGTTTTGTGACAAATCCTGACCGTATTTTTTTTTATCCCAGGTTGCATTGTGAAAGCAGGCAGAGTTAAAAGGCAGGAGTAATAAAATACATGCACATATACAGAATAGAACATATAAATACAGTATAGCACT
Source organism: Clarias macrocephalus (assembly GCA_011419295.1). Classification (NCBI taxonomy): domain Eukaryota; kingdom Metazoa; phylum Chordata; class Actinopteri; order Siluriformes; family Clariidae; genus Clarias; species Clarias macrocephalus. The sequence continues at coordinate 134,322 of JAAGKR010000304.1, read as the reverse complement.
GAGGAAAATTACTCTGGCTAAATGCATTTAAATGAGTCTGAAGCAGAAGACTTGGAGTTCTTGGAAACGTTGCATTTAATCAGCAAGAAAAATGGCACCTGACAAGGACGGGAAACTCACAGAAATTCGCCAAACTACCGAAAATTGCTACTTTTGTTCTACGATTGTGAAGTCTGCAATATTTGAAGTTAAAACTGAGACATCCCGGCCGAGCTCACATCGTACAGTTCGGCATGATTTAATGTGGTTTTGCTTGGCAGTGCAAATTATGACAAAATATGGGTTCATGTGTAATCCGCAGGACCTCGTCTCATTGTCTGGTGGAAAAGTGCTTAAAAGTGTCAATTTGTGACACGTCTGTACCTATTCATCATTTTTTTTCTTCTTTTTTTTTTGTTCATCCGTTTTTGTCTTTCAGGAGGTGGAAACTGGGGAGCGTGGAACCAGTGGAGTCTGTGCTCAAAGACATGCGACTCAGGCTGGCAGCGCCGCTTTCGGATGTGTGAAGGCACAGGAATCCAGAATTACCCCTGTGATGGCTCAGGGGAGGAAGTGCGCTCCTGCAATGACAAAAAGTGCCCAGGTGTGTGTGTGTGTGTGTGTGTGTGTGTGTGTGTGTGTGTGTGTGTGTGTGTGTGTGTGTGTGTGTGTGTGTGTGTGTGTGTGTGTGTGTGTGTGTGTGTGTGTGTGTTTGTTCCTCTTTTCTCAAGGAGATCAAACATGCATCCTTCTCTCATTTCACATTTCTGTAATCAGGTTGCATTTCATCATTTGTCTTTTCCTCGTCTTGTTTCATTCTCTCTGGGCATGTGTCTTTTTCTTTTCGTTTCCATCTCTCCATCTAACCAGGTATCTGTTGTTGTTGTTGTTGTTGTTGTTTTTCTTTGCCTTCTTTGTATGCTCTCCATTTGTTTTGGGTATTTTTCGTTTCCTTCCTGCTTGTCTATCGGTGCACCTGTAGATCTCTCTCTCCCTTTCTCTCTCCTTTTCCATTTGACAGTCTGCCTTTTTCGTCCCCCCCCTCTCTCTTCTTCAGCGGAGGCCCGTCCTCCCATGTGATTTGTCAGAGCAGCACAGCAAACAGCAGATTTTAATAAGCGGCTCTTTGACTGTAGCTTTGGGAGGCTACGGATTAAATAAATGTCAGGCATCGCTGCGGTACTTATATCAGGACTTTGATAGCACTGCGCCGCCACCTCAAAGACAAAGATCCGTCCGAGAACTTCGTAGGAAGACGTCATTTTTGAACATTCTTGTAAAACTGCCGCAATTGTTTTTTTTTTTTATAGTGTTCAAAGAGGAAGAAAAGCAGTTTGATGTTCTGACCGAGGAAGGTTTAAACTAATTTCATTTCCTTTAATAGATAATTTGGAAAAAAATCTTCAGAATTATTGTGTTCTTCTTAAATATGAGAGGTAAAGAAGGAAATCATGAAACGAATATTCATCCCCAAACTGAGTGATATTTCGGCTTAGAAAGAAAAACAGTTCTTAAGCAATTCGTCTGTCAAAACACTAGTTTAGTTTTATCATGATCTTACTGTTAATGTTAAAGTGAATTCATTATAGTTGTCACGGGACAACCGGAGGCGAATCAGAAGACTAGCAGTTTGCCCGTGTAGCGTGGAGGATAAACCCAAACGCGGAAGCAGCGCGAGCAGGCAGGATAACCACGCGATTTATTCTTAGAACTCTCTCACACAGAGAGCAAGAGTTTACACAATTAAACCCGCGTTCTAACAACACACACTCAATCAGGAAAATGGCACAAAATGGTGAGTACTCACGAACTTGGAGAAATAGCGTCGGAGACGGCATTGGAAAACTCAATGACTGAGTGATGTGCGGCGCCATCTTGTTTCCTTTTATACTTCCTGAATCGCGACCGTACTACTTCCGGGTCCTAGTGCCGGTCGCGTTGAGTGCGCATGACAATAGTATTATTATTATTTGTTTATATAGAAAATTGTGGCGGCACGATGGCTTAGTGGTTAGCACTGTCGCCTTGCACCTCCAGGGTCCGTGTTCGATTCCCGCCGCGGGGTCTCTGTGCAGGAGTTTGCATGTTCTCCCCGTGCTTGGTGGGTTTCCTCCCACAGTGCAAAGACATGCAGCTAATGTCGGCTAATTGACCAGTATATGTAGATTGGCACCCCATCCAGGCTGTACCCCGCCTCATGCCCTAAGTCTCCTCTGATAGGCTCCAGGCAAACCCGTGACCCTGTATACAGGATAAAGCGGTATAGACAATGAATGAGTGAGTTTATGTAGAAAATTGTAATCATCTACATTATACACTTTGAGTTAGTCACTCACTCACTCATCATCTATACCGCTTTATGCTGTATTCAGGGTCACATGGACCTGGAGTCTATCCCAGGAGACTGGGTAAATCCTGGACAAACCCACCAAGCACGGGAAGAACATGCAAACTCCATGCACACAGAGACGGGAATCGAACCTGGCCAGGTATCGAACTCGGACCCTGCCGCCATTTTGAGTTACTACTGTTTAAAAAAAAAAAAAAGAACCTGAAAGCCGTACATTCTATATTCTGTATATTCTCCGGAAATCCGACAACAGGCTAAGTGATAAAAAGCATAACAGCACTGGGAGTTTACCTATATGTACAGTATAGTATCACTGCACGTCACAGGTGTTCACAAATGTTAATTACACTAAATGAGGGTCGCCAGCATGGGTGAAAGTAGGCCGGTACCTTCTACAGTACTGAAGGGTGAGCAGCTGCCTACCAAAACCCACATTTGAAACCAGTCGCAGAATCACTTTCAGCAAGAAGTCACATGTGATCATGTTATGGCAACTTAACCAACAACAACTTACAGTAGTAATTGCTTCTAAGTCGTTCTATATTCCCTTTTCTCACCTTCTGACTGTTGTATAAAAGTACTCTGCCCTTGTGCCTGCAACTGCATCACGGCCATACTGATATTCGCTACAACAGCACTCCCTCTCATGTGATATGATAATGGCTATTTGTTTGAAAAATTGTATCAGAATACAATTTTTTAAAAATTCAATTAAAATTTTTGAATGAAAAAAAAAAAGAAAAATCACTATTTTTGATGATGAAATGTTCGAAGGCAGACCATCTTTTAATTTCAACTGGTGCTGATGAACACATACAGTGCTGCTACTGTATGTCTCTTATAAATATATATTATGTACCGTTCATTTTATTAGGTCTATCTTAACACCGTTTGTGTGTGTGTGTGTTGTCTGCAGCACCTCATGAGATATGCAAAGATGAGTACCAAGATTTAATGACGTGGAAAAGAGCTTCAGCTGGAGAGACGGTCTACAACAAATGTCCATCAAATGCCACTGGTGAGTCGTACAGTATAACACGCCATATGAACGACGCGCAGACTTACACAACACAACTACACATCTCCAGTTATTTGTAGTAAATAACACCGTTCCCATAATAATTCCCTCGAATTAGTGGTGTGCATCGGGATTGGGATTCCATAGGACACAATAAGAAAGTTGTACTAATATGATGGGGAAGCACAGAACACAGAACCAGCTCCTAAAACCGATGAAGTTTTACTCCTGAAAGGTTGTCTCTTTGTTGTTGATCAGTAAAACCAACTGTAAAACTCCATCCGTGATGCAATTATTCATTTCCTAAAGCTCGCTGCAGGCAATCACCTCCTGACTACTGCCAAAATAAGTTGATTTGAGTGCAATTAATTTTGGAGCTTGTTAAGGATTAGAAGCTCAGTGTGTGTGCGCGTTGTGAGCTTTACAGTATATTATGTGAGTGAAATGAACACTTACACGAAGCATTTATGGCACAAAATACATTCTAAACCTGGAGTCCGAAATGTATTTAGGCAGTATGGTGCAAAAGACATGAGTGAGTTATAACTGATCAAAATGGCATGTAATTTTACTTTCATTTGTTCGTTTGTTTGTCTTCTTCTTCTTCTTCTTCTTCTTCTTCTTCTTTTTATTATTATTATTATAATTATCACATTCTTATCAAATAAATAGCTGATCTTTAATCCATCTGATATCTTTTTTGTAATGAAAGTCTGACTTGATGCATTTATTAATCGTTGCTTCCAGTTGTGGTACAAAAGTCCTGTGTGATATCTACATGACAGACTTTTTTTCCCCCAGGAAAATACAGTGGCAACCGACTTAATAAAAACAGAATCATTAAAACTATCACTGATCAATATTAGACATTTATTCTGGGTAATGTTGTGTTTCTACCTGATACTGCATCATTTAATAAAGGCTTTTTATGAATTATGCATTGTAACAGTGCGTAACATTTAGCCAAGTAGTACTAACTACTGTGGTGTTCAAGTCAAACCGGGACTTTTGGTTGCGCAGAATGAGAGCAAACTCTCACTTTACTGCTCTATATAATCCCCTGTTACACTAATGTACTTATCCCAGTGTTTCACTAGTGCTTGGATGCCATCAATGTAGAAAGTTTTCTCATACTCCGGAGACATGATCAGATGTCTACTACATGCTTCACATCTACAGTATTATACTGGCCTCCCAGGAGCTCCTTTAATGGCTCAAACATGTGGACAAGTTTGGGTCATCAAAGGAGTTCCTGGGAGCGGGTTCAGGAATGTAGGGGATGTGGCAATAATGAGTTCCTGTAATGTACAAGTGGCGCTTTTGTAGGACACATTGGTGGAAAGTAATATGCGAAATATGCGAACTAGCCTAATCTGCATGTCTTTGGACTGTGGGAGGAAACCGGAGTACCTGGAGGAAACCCACCAAGCACGGGGAGAACATGCGAACTCCATGCACACAGACCCCGAGGCAGGAATCAAACCCAGAACCTGGTGCTAACCACTAAGCCACAATGACTAAAATTCATTACTGGCTGATAACTAAAAGAATCTCACGTTATAGTAGTAGACTTGGACTTTGAGACAATATATTCATGTTTATACGGACGATGGCCTTCAGGCTTTCACGGATTTCTATGTAATAAAAAACACCAGTCCTAAACACGGTTCTAAACATGGCCAACTCCAGAGACTAAACAAACCTCTACAATAAGGTAGAAAACAACAGAAAAAGTCCTACAGGCAGGTGAGGTCATACAGTTTTCACCCAGGAGACTTTGCTTTATGTCCCCCTGCTGATCAGTGTGTGAATGGAGCACTGAGTTTTGCCCAGGATGCTAAATATCAGTCTCAGTCTCGGGCTGATGGGCAAGCGTACAGTCAAGGCCCATTGCACACAAGCAGCATGATGCAAGTTTGAGTAAATGTGGTTTAGCAGCATGATTTTCTCTGTGATGTTTACCAGCAGAGCTTTTCTTTTTTTCTTTTCTTTTTTTTTTTTTTTTTTTGGACCAGTTTGAATTTTAGTCTGTTTGTTATTCGACAGGATTTCTAAACCTAGTCGTTTTATTTCATCTTGTGTAACAGGAATGAAACCTTTGCTTTTGCTTTTTTCTGTCTGTCCACAGGATCTGCTAGTCGTCGATGTTTGCTGGACGCTAATGGAGTTGCTTACTGGGGTCCTCCGAGCTTCGCCCGATGCATCTCACTTGAATATAGATATTTACATTTATCTGTAAGTGAAATGCTCATATTCATTGCTTTTTTGTCACAAACTAAAAAAGGTTATGTATTTATTTTTTTATTTATCTTTTTTGAAATTAAATATTGAATAATAACTTTTTAAAATTGTTTTAACACAAAGCATCATTGTTCATTGATTGTTTTTTCCCTAAAATATATAATATTTTTTTCATTGTAAAAAAAAAAATACAATAGCAAAATGTGACTTTTATTATTGATTTATTCTAAGCCAAAATTTTTAAACATGCTGTATTATTTTATGGATATTAATAAATAAATACATACATACTGTACACACACACACACACCCACATATATATATATATATATATACACACCGTATGAATGCAACATGCACAGACCAGATTTTTTGTTTTTTGTCTTTCTCCTCCAAACGCATAAATGCATCTTACAATAAAGCAATTCAGTGCTCTAAAACTAAAATGTAGAATCCAATGGTCAGCTTCTCCATGCATGCCTTTCGTCCCGACTTCATTTCCTCCTTTTCTTTCCCATCTCCCGAACTGAAGAACTTTATCATTCATTGAGTCACCATTTGTGTTTTGTCATTTGTGCTGCACTTGACATTTATCATTTTTCAATGTTCAACTCTGACATTTTCTCTCCTCTAATTGCACATTCATTTACTTTTTTTTTTCTTCATTATTTTATAATTTTTTAATGATGCTAGCTTTAAGGGGTCAGGTATTTTTGTTTCCCCCAGCCACGATTAAATCACGCTGATTACACTGTTAACCTGTTCACTAACCTTTCATTATAATCACGCAATGTTTGCTTCGCCCTGATTGCTATTGTCTCGGACCCACAAAGAAATCGCTGGTCAATCGATGACTGCTTTGTCCTTTTTGGACCATTAACAAGCACTCAATGAGCCATGGAGGAAAGCTTGGGCTGCATTTCAGCATGTTTATGATGGGTTTTACTGTAGCGGATGCACATTCTCCCAAACTGTATGCACTTTGCTACGAACACGGATCAGTGGAGTTAGTTTACTTTCAGAGATTAAATAGTTTACAATTTTTAAAACATATAAATATAACTTGCATATAATTATATCACTTTATTTAAATATTTTTGGGAGTTGGAAATATGTTTTTTTTTCTGACAGCTTGTTTCTCAGTGTTTGTATTTCTTGTTATCTAAAAAAAAGAATATCACATGGGAAAAAAATAACTAACTAACAAAAAAAAAGTAAAAAATACAATTTAAATCAATGTACAAAATGCACACCAGGCCTTCCATAAGCACTGTTCATATTGCTAGTGCTTGAAATCAAGATAAAACATACTGTATGAGTCACTTTTAAAGAAGTGGCCTTAGGCAGTGAGTCATTTATTTCTCAAAAGTGAACAGCACTATAGTGTTAAACAAGGCTTTCTCTCCTCCTCTTGCTTCCTCAGTTACGAGAGCATCTTGCGAAGGGTCAGAGGACCCTGGCAGGGGAGGGCATGTCTCAGATCGTGAGGAGTCTCCTGGAGTTAATGTCCCGCCACAGCTATTATAGCGGTGACCTCTTATTCTCCGTGGAGATTCTCCGAAATGTGACGGACACCTTCAAGCGAGCAACCTACATCCCAGCTCCCGACGACGTGCAGGTGAAGCTCACACTCCAACTTGGAACATGGAAAAATATACCCTTGTGTTGTGGTTGGCTTATTTAATATATACTGTATGTACATATTTTTTGTTCTCATCCTGTTTGGCTTTTCTGTTCGGCAGAAATTTTTCCAGATAGTCAGCTTAATGTTGGACATGGATAATCTTCAAAAATGGGAAGACGCTCACCAGGTAATTTCTCAACCTTCCTTAGTTATAAATACACATACGTGCCTGCTCATGAATACAATTTATAATTGCTGCTGCAAATTAGTTTCACTTGTGTCCCTTAATTTTCTCTTTGGGTTACTAAAGTCACTGCCGCTGACACAGAACAGATTAATGAAGGCTGAATCATATGTGCAGAGCCTGACTGCTGTGTAATGAGACCTACACGTTCAAAGCTGTTACTTTGGGGTGTGCTAGGATTCAGGCTACCATCTGGACTCGTAACCTTACACAGGTTGCACTGTGTCTGCTTGATTTCACAACGCACGAGTGCTTCTCACACCAAGTAACATAATGACGTAAAAGTTTCATTTGTATTTGATTGTGGAATGTTTTTATTTGAAATAAAAAAGTAATGCAGCAGAAATCCAAAAACTAAGACAGCAGTTGCAGTGACTGAGCTGGAATTACTGGAAGTTTTAATGCACATTGTTTAGACATGAGTTTGTTTTTCCAGCTCAAGTAAGCACTTTATACACGCTACAAAAAAATATTCAATATTCAATTTGCATAGCAAATGTTCAAAAGTCACAAAATACACCTACATACATACACAAGTATGGCAAACTAAATAAAAGTGCTGTCAAAAAAGAATAAACACGAAATGGAGGAAAAATAAGGACCCCTACCCACCCAGTCCACCCGTACCCATGAAACCCAACCGGGCACACAAAACAAGTAACATGTAACAAAAGAAAAGACAAGCAAAGCATCCCCATGCATCCCTGCTCAAATGAAAGGGGATAGAAACACACAGACTCAGAAAGAAGCATACGCACATACTGTATGCCCATTAAAATGGAACCAGGGGAAAACACATACATAAAATGAATGATTTCACAATGGGTGATGACTGTTAAGGGCAAGAGGTCATGCCAGTAAATCTGTCAGAGATTCGGCTGTCCCGTGCCAAATGCATAGAGGCTTTTCATTACAGTAGCTCCATGAAGTTCAGCCTCTAAAAAAGTGTGAATCCTAATGTTGCCTGATATTTAGCACCTGGAAGGATTTCCATCAAATCACAATTATCCTTTGAGCAGCTGTCAGGCCCGCTAATACAATACGCTTGTTCAATCTGCTGATATTTATTTCTGACAAATCATTCAGTATCATGACTGACACAGTTGCTGGCGCTGACACTGCCACCATATCTGACAGCGTGAATGCAACATCAGCCCGTGTGAGCAGTCAAGAGATGTTCATTAAAGAAACTCCATGGATTGTGCTACTGTAGGAATTCAGACTACGGCAAACTCTTTGCACGACATATCCAACATTATATCTCATTGTTATTGCATTGTGATCAGGCACGATTTACAAATTAAGTCCAGACTGGCTGCTCATAACGATAGACTACTTCGTCGTGTAATTAATGTGGCAACACATAAAAATTGTATTTGGAGTGCTGCCGCTTGATGGCAGGTCCATTTTAGTCTATGTGCTTTTACTACATAATTGTATTTGATTCCAGTTCCTTGTCAGCAAATCATCACATCATGGTTACTTTCCCTTGAACCCCTTGTGCAGACGATCCTGCAGTCCACTAATATAAGCCCTATCAATCTGCTATGAGTTTGTAAGGAGTTTGGTTCTTTCTCTAGATTTAGGATCAACTAGTTCAAATTAACTCTTCTAACTTGAAATGTATTTATTTATTTATTTATTTATTTATTTATTTATTTATTATAAAACTTTCTTATTTTAAGACTTACTGTACAAAAGTTTTGAGCCACCCCTCCTTTATTCATATTAAATTCAACTAAATTAAATAGATTAAATGAATGAAATTGGAACTTTTTTTTTTTTTTTTTTTTTTTTTTTTTACTGTGGCATGCTTCAATGCACTTTATAAATTGTATCTTCAAAAAAATTAAAAATAAAAATCTCAGCAGCGACCTCATTTCCCCTCTTGTCTGTTCCAACCACTCAGTATTCCCCATCACCAGTATACTAATCACCAGCTTGATCATCTGGACCTGTTTTTCACTGGTTCATGCCTTAAATAGATAATTTTTATGCTTGAATCATTCATAGGTTTCTGTATAACTTAACAAACAAAAAATATTCCTTTTGAAATCGATCTGATACACTGACTGGAACGAAAATAAAAGACCAAAACTTGCCAAAAAAGTTTCTTGGATTTTAAATGGAGACTTTGTTGTATTTTAAATGGAGACTTGAGAAATATTTCTCCAGGGTCGGTCCTAAAAAAGTCCTTTAGGACTTTAGAAGTCTGTCGGTTTGGAGATGAAATGTGAGGTGGCTCAAAACTTTTGCACAGTATACTATGTTTAAGCACTTAATTTTTTTTTAGAAAGAATTAAAATTATCTGCCAAAAGAACGTGACATTTACAGAAAAAACAAATCATTATATAAGAGGCTTAATAATCATGTATTTTGTTTGTTTTAATTACATCATAAAAGATTATTTATTTAAATTATTTAAAGTATGGTTGAAAAGCATTGATGATTGGGCCCAAGCACCTGGGCCGGTGGCGCCCGGGTTCACCAAGCCTGTTAAGACCGCCAACAAGGTCTTGATGCTGAGAGAAAAAACAGCATCACACTATGATGTCATAAAATGTGATAACACTCAATATGATGTCATTGAGGAAGTCATTAGCCACTTTTCCGCGTACTTTTAAGGCATTGCAACGGCTGAACCATTCGAGATATCAAAAATCCCTTCACAACTTTGCACCCTCACGGTCTTGAGATCATACTGGCCTGGTATGGTGGCCATCATATAAATCCTCTAGGAGGAGTATATAAAAATTCTTTTGGTGTGTTTTCCAAACAACCCATAATAACTGACTACCTGTTGAGTAGATCCCATGAAATGCATCGCAAAATTTGTTCAGATCAACAAGATCTAAATGTGTACCAGGTTTCCCAATTACATGTGGAAGTGTGTATGAGCTATGCAGCAAAATCTCATGTGAAGGCCATGTGCCACGCCCACGGCCCGGCTGCTTAGGTATCCTCGTGGCAGCAGATTCCAATGTCTGGTGTTTTTCATGACTGTTTGAGCATGTTAAGACCCCTAAAAAGAAAAAAAAAATCCTTAAAAGAACAAGACATGATGTCATAGGGTTAACGCCAGGGTGCTTGGACCCTAAATATTTATATTATTTAATAGATATTACAGCACCTGAAAAAGTAAAAATATATAAAGCCGTAGTGCAAAGAATTATGGAACTGGATGTGAATCTGATTCTTTGAGCTAGTCAAACAATCTCTAGCAAATGTGGGAAAATACAGCACATTGCATCTTGAAACATAACAGATTGTACAGTACTTATGTCACTCATAAAGTTATTGCACAGCGCTGAAAGAAGAACTGACTTACTGTATACCCTGAGCAATTGCAGCGCGTACTGCTTGTAAACGGCTTCATTTCTCCTTAATTGAATGTCTGCTCTTGTTTGTCTTAATTTGTGGATTTGTGTTAGAACATACAGTATGGTGTAATTGAAATGAAACTTGGCAGGGTAATCTCTATATTTAGGTTTATGTTAGTTAGTCCTCTTAAGTATAAATTCATACACAGTTATTAGCACAAGTAGGATATGGTTTAGTAAAAAAAAAATTAATAAAAAAAACTTGCATGACATTCATGCATACCAGATTACATACAGTACCAGCCAAAGCGAAAGAGAGAATTATCTCTGTTCAGTGAATAAGATGTGCACTCTGCTACCTGTGATGCGCTGAAGCTATTTTTATTCCTGTGTCAGATCTTTGCCCTGTCATGGTTCACTGAATGTAATGGCTTAATGTTTTCTTTATTATAACTGCACAAACTGAGAACAGCACCAAGATGCATGCCTACAGAGTCTCCTTCAAAGACATGGATTTAGTATTTAAACACTAGCTCAGGTCAGAACGTTCTTGTAAATAAGAATAACGAAGACGAAATCCGGCCTGATCTCAGGAAGAAAAGGGTTAAGAGTTGCATCAGGTGTAATGCAATGAAGGGAAAGGTTAAAGTTAGGTGCACTGAGAGCTGAGAAATGTGAGTGTAGCATTTATCACCACTATTCCACTATATTCTTTCTCGAGAATGATTGATTGATCACACAGTGCTGAATTCTTTACTTCAACACCAGCTCAGTCAATAGTCCTGTCCTCAAGGCAAATCACAGGTACATACAGTATTAATGTGCATGTTCTAATAGGTTATTGTTTCTATAGCAACGATTCATACAGGAAGCTGGATGGCAGATGCCCCATATAAATAGATTTTTAAAAATATCTGGTGAAGCTTGAGGAGATTTTTATGTGAAGTACTGTATATTTCTATAACCCTGCCCCATCGGGCGTGTTTGGGGAAAAAAAAAAAACCTGCAGGAATATACAAATGATCCAAGTAAGAAAAAATCTTCTTGTGCTTTAGAAATGCAATTCCATTTTGGCCAATAAAAGATAAAACCAGACGAATATACAGTATTTATATAATAATTAAATTTGGAAGAGGTGTGAGCTGGACTGGAGTGCCAATATTACATGTCAAAGAGCTCAAACAAAATGAAACAAATGAGATCTATTCCCAGAAGATGAGCAGAAAACAAGCCCATTTCAAAGAAAAAAAGCAAACGTGCTTAGTGCTTCAATTATTCACTACAAACAAACTGTGCAGCCAATCTAGCCCATCTCCTGCCATCTGTTGCATATTAAAATGGATTTAATTGGTTTATAGGAAACAAAATCAGGCAAGAAATGTTAATAAAAGTTACAATTTGCTGTTCTGGCAATGCTCTCCACTCCTATGACACACACATTTCTGATAGCAAGTGAGACGTCCTTTTTAATTTCCTAATATTCCCTCGTAGAGGCGAGACGAAAATGACAATTACTGTACAGTGGGAAGTGGAAATCTTTAGTCATAGGCATATCACTGTAAACTCAAAAGGCATGAGATACATTTTCATGGACGATAATATTGCATTAATGATCTGAATAATAGGCTAATCAGAATAAAAATAAATCAGGGATTTCATTAAGTAAAGCATCTTACCAATCATAGATGAGACTTAATTCTTGTAATCACTTATAATACAGAAAGTAGGATTTGATGAAAAAGATGGAAGCTTAACCTCGTCTCAAAATTCTTCTTCTTCTTCTTCTTCTTCTTTAGATTAAACACCTTCCAAGAATGGTACCATTTAGTTCATTTCCCCCCCCCCCAAAAAATCATCCTGATTAAAAGCTTGGAGACTGTAAACACGTCTTATCAGATTAGTGTACATTTTAAAAAGTTATGTTGAAATCTTGAGTCAGACTTTCAATCATATTGAAAAAAAAAAACGGTTGTAATGGTAGATTTGTCATATATCAGCAATTTGTATTTTGTTTATTAATGTGATATGCTATAGCTAAGATCCGAAAGCCTTAGGTTTATCTAAAAAGCATGATTCCTTGCTCCATGCCTTGGTATGACAGACATCATGCAGACGGTTTATCTTAACATGTGTTTCATTTCCCAGGTCTCTCCAGGCGCCACGCTGCTAATGCGAGTTGTGGAAGACTTCATTCATCTCATCGGTGAAGCACAAAAGCCTTTCCAAAGCTTTCTTGCTGTCACCACTAACCTCAGTGAGTGATCTTACTGTACAGTTTAGGCTAGAGTATGGGGCAATATGAATCTTTGAAAGATGCTTAAAAGGTCTAATGGGATTAAAGCAAACCATCTACCCTGAAACACATTTAATGCAAATCCGCTGTAGAAGTGTGGAGATACCAAATGTTGGACTCAAAGTTACAGAATGCAGTGCAGCTATGTGAACCTGTTGTACCAATCAATCAAAAAGCTGATAAGTACAAAAGACTAAAAGACTAAACCTGCATCATTTTTTATAGCTCGAGATGAAATATGAAATATTTTCCACTTCACTGTGATACGTTGGAGGAAAAGAAAAAATCACCTTGAAAAAAGAATAGGCTAACAGGATATTGGTGAAAAAAATGTAAGCTAGGAAAAGAAATATTTGTTTGCAAGATCTCGCGAACATTTCGCGAGATCTCGCAAAATGTGACTCCTCAGCACTGCTGATTTAGTCCAGCTGGTGGCAGCAATGCTCCTAAAAGCTTTATCCTTGTCTACGCAATACCGATCCAATCCAGTGAGTGTCAGTAATGAGCCTAAAAGCTGGCTGACAACCGCTAAAAAATGAAGGAAGAAGAAGAAGCATAAAGGTGGGGAAGATAACACTCGGATTTGAGTTGCAGGTGTGTCGAACATACTGTAGGCATGGAGAGAATTATTGAGAGGAATTCTGAGTAGCTGAGTTTTACTTTCAGCTTGCCCTAGTTTGTACTCTGAGCAAAAAAAAACTGAATCTGATTTTTACAAATCCAATTTGAACCCCATTGACATGTGGTTTGAAATCAGATTCAAATCAGTTTCATAAAGATGTGTCTCAGCCTGGATGCTCTACCCACTCAAATCAGATGTCAAAATGTCCATTCTGTTGATCACAAAATGATGTGTAAGTGCACATATCACCTGGTATGAGTATGGATCCATGGTTGCAAGACAAGTGGGAAAACGCTAAAACAAAAATGAAGATGGAAATAGTGCAGTTAAGCCAGCTGCTCCCCGTATTTGGTAGATGGTTATGTTGCTATGTTTCAAGAGGTCGTAGAGGGTCATTTTTCTTCTTTTGGAGCTATTAAAACTAAGTATGTAAAAGCTGTGGAAAGTTGTGAAATTTTCAGAAAGATAAGATGCCTTAACCATAATATGGAAATGGAGAACAAGAGTCCGTGGATGAAGGACGAAGTAAAATGTCTGATAGCACTGTTTTGGAGTGGGGGGGGGGGTGCAAAGCTATAGGAAGTGTACAGGAACAGGGCGATATATGAGGAAACTCCCCAGTGATGTAAGCGGTGGAGTGTCGATGACGTGAAGGAATCACCACAGGTTGAGGGAGACAGCGTCAGTCGAGGTAAAAGAGACAGACGGGAATCAAAACATGAGAGATTCGATGGCGGTTTCAAAGTCCATACGTGAAGGCGGAAGGTCTGTAAAACAAAGCAAAGTCGGTAATCTTTATCCAGAAGCGCGGTCCAAGATCAAAGTCGTTAAGCAGCCGAGGTCATACACATAGGGAGATACACGGAGAGAGAAAATCCAAAGGGCTAAGCACGAGACAAAATCCAGAAAACGGGCGAGGTCGAACACAGAAATAGAGGACTAGGAAAATGAAATGAGAGGCAAGAAAGTAAGATATATCGGCAATGAGTAGAACTCTCGGTGTCCTTTTAAGCCCGAGACTAGCCTGCCAGATTAGTAACAGGTGCGCTCAGGTAATCAACTCAGGGAGCGTGGAAAACTTTGGGCGGAGTTATGTTCTGGATGTACTGGTTGGTTGTGCTGGCTCGTGACACAAATAACATTGTAGACGATCAGATAAGGTCTGATTTAGTCAAAAAAAATCATCAGAAAATGAATAGTGGTGGCAACTAAAGATTAATGTGAGATGTTCTCAATCTTCTCGCTTAGTTATCAACATCCAGCGAGAGCCAGTGTCAGCTGTTTCCAGTGATATTAACTTTCCTATGAAGGGGAGGAGAGGGATGAAGGACTGGGCACGCTCAGCTGAAGACAAGCTCTTTATCCCTAAAGAGGTCTTCAGTCTATCCTCTGATGGTGAGTCAGAAATCTGAACTCTTAACACCAATAGAATTCTGTTTGGTTTTCTTTTCCTTACCTTTTTCCCCTCACAATAGCCTTAGTTACTCCTTACTTTGTTCTACCTATGTATTCTTCCTTTCACTCTTCTCTGTCTCAAAAATGTTTCACACTGCCGTATCTGTCAAATTATCTTTTTACTTCCTCTGGCTGGTCCAGTTCAAGCTATGAAGGTAGGACTTCAATCACACTAAGGTCCAAAGTGAGAAATCGATCACATTATGGAGGAAGAGAGCAATGTGGGGATGAAAAGTGAAAGGGGGGAGTCGAGGGCTGAGGTCAGAGGACCACACTCGTTCCTCTATAGGAGCTGGGAAATTAAAGAAGAGGAGGTACTGCCAGAGCGAAAGAAAAGACCCAGTTAGAGTGAAGGTGTTAAAGATCAAGATTGAGGGGCTACACCGAATGACATGGAAAATAAAAAAACAGACCATGATGCCACTCCAGTTAACAGCTCCTCCCACTCTTCCTACAGGCTTTAAACCATTAGATCCGACAGCACTCATCCCCACCTCCTGCCGTGGGTGATAAAATGCCCCCTTGTCCTGCATTGTGTGTGATATTATGCTAGGAAGAAAGAAATGCCTTAACGGATACTGCCTTTGTTCAGATGAAAACTGTGAAAATGAAGAGGCGAATTCCATTCAGGACTTGTCAGAGCCGGCGCAGTTTTGAACCGTGATGGCCGATTGTTATCCTGACGAGGTGCTGGAACTGAACTGAGCTCCAGGAGAGATTTACTGTATACTGTTTTCAGTTCGATTTATTAGTTGTAGAGAAATATGCAGTCAAGTGCTGCAGTCTCAAGATATGATTTGAAGTCGTAAGCACATGACGGTGTTATGTCATGAAAAATAAAATAAGTAAAATCCGCCAAGCAATCTGTCAGAGTTAATGCAGATATAACATTAATGTTTGGTGGGGTGGGATGTAGCAGGTTGAACATTACAAAGTAGAAGAATGAAGCGAAGTTTTAACTAGTTTGACTAGTATCAAGGACTGGAAACATAAGACTTTCTTTCTTTTTTTGTTTTTAACTTGAAAAGTATACAACTTTTAAATTAAAAATTTTTCTAAACAAGTTATGATATGTTGTTGAGACGCTTACCAGCATACCCGGTGAAACATCAGAGTGGCACAAGTGACTCAGACTTGTTTCCGTGAATATTCTGCGAGTGGAATGCCTGATGCATGCAAATCGTTAGTTTCAGAAGAGATGCATCTGTCTGAGGAACTGTACACACAATCATTCACGAACACCGCTTGCACATTACAGAAACACCCCCTGTATTGCCCCAGCCCTGAGCTCATTTCAAACCATTTCCACTTGTTTGGCCCACTAAAGGTGTTCCTGGGAGGCCAGAGTTCCAAAAATGAAGCGAGCAGTCCTATCCTGGCTGAGAAACCTTTTACCTTGATAGTATCCAAGCACTAGAGAAAGGCTTATATAATGTAAGGCTTATATAATCTAAGCATGTACAACCATAAAAATCTGTACATGAAGACAATCTGTACCCGTGGTTCCAGAGAAACTGGGCCTAAGGTTTTAATACCCCACGGATGCTGCGGTACTTTTATAGTCGAGGCAATTTAGTCTAGCTAACTCATTCAGCATCATGCTTTTGGGAAATGGATGGGAAAGCAGAGAGCCTGAACACGAGAAGAAAATGCGAAACCCTAATAAAGACAGTAATCTCTGAAAGGATGAGGCAGCAGTTCTACATACTACAAATTTACAGTAAACCATTCGAGTAAACTGTTCGTTTCACTTCGTCAAATGTCAGAAGGACTTTTAAAGGATGAGAAGTGGAAGAATCAAATGTACCGCGCTCAAAGCTTAATTAGACATTAGATCTGATTAAATTCAACTCCGTGGTTTGCTTTTATTCGATCCGGATTCGGTTGCCGTTACACCTCATCTACTCACCATTACGGTTCTCATGCATACTGTAGATGCCTGCCGCACCTCCTCTATCCCTCTGTCAACTTAGTTCATCCGCTGCAGCCCCGTTCTCTCCATCCTTGACATTTCCTCTAGTCGAATGTAATCCCCAGAGACTCATATCCACACCAGATCTCAGCATGTCACAGGAAAGGAAGGGATTGAACAAAGAGTAAACAGAATGAAGAAACCAAAGGCATCATGAGAGAAACAAATGTAGCCTCATGCAAGGAAGCAAAGATAAAAGGTCCATCATGGAAACAAAAAAAAGTGTTTTTATGGGAAGAACAAAACAAAAAAAAAGCACATGGAGAAAGTTGAAAGCATGCATCATGAAGGATTGGGCACAGTGCTGGAGATCTGGACTGGTAGGTCACATCTATAAAAACCCTCCTGTCTGTTTTTGAAATGTCACTAAAATTGTCCAGACTGGCTCAAAGTCCTTGTGTCAGATGCCTCCTTAAATCCTGTGCAGCTTTGGCTGGTATGTTGTTCTCCATCTGTCAGTCAGGAGTGGATAAAGGAACCTGAATGTCATGGGTTTTAAACTGACACACGATTGTTCATGTCATAATGGGCATATGGCATACGTGTGTTGTCAGGAGTGTTATTTGTTGCTTTGGCCACTGCTTTGTGGACCTTGTTGGAATAAGCCTTTCAGAAGTCTGTTTTGTTTTTCATGTCTTCTTCTCATCTCATGTGTGCAGAATCGGATGAGGCTTCCTACTTCGTCATCGGAGCCATTCTTTACCGCACCCTTGGCTTCATTCTACCACCACCAAAGTAAGTGTGCCTCGGAATTCACACAAACCCTGCTTAAACCTTTAGATTTATCGCAAATTGTACCTTAATCTATTGTAGTTTGTTACCTTATCTGTGTAAATGTCTGTCAAGTGTTCTAGAAAGACAAAAATGTAAATAAAATACGTCTACGTCTCATCTTCTATACCGCTTTATCCTGTTTACAAGGTCATGGGGGGCTTGGAGCATATCCCAGGAGACTTGGGGCATGAGGCAGGGTACACCCTAAACGGGCTGTCAATCCATCACATGCACACATTCACACACTACGGGCAATTTGGGAACGCCAGTTAGTCTAATCTGCATGTCTTTGGACTGTGGGAGGAAACCGGAGTACCCGGCAAAAAAACCCACCAAGCACGGGGAAAACATGCAAACTCCTCCATACTTGGAATCAGGATAATCGCATGCCTATTTCAACTACCTTCTGAAGTTAAGTTCAGCCAGCATACATTAATGCAGACTGAAATTCTTCATTCTTCACACATCCCAACTTCTTGTTAGTAATCAGAGCATCAGGGAGAAGACAGGGTTAAGGGCCTTACTCAAGGGCCCAACAGCAACAACCTTGTGGAGCTGGGACTCGAACCGCCGACCTTCCGATCAATAACTCAGAGCATTAACACAGTGAGCCACCACTGCCCCGTCTTCCTTCTCCTTGATATTGTGTTCTTTGCGTTGACCTTAAAGGACTGTACCAAGTTTTAAACCTATTTGAGCCTCAGTGTGCAGGATTCCTGTTATTTTCATTGTAAAATACAGTGCAATATATACAATTTGGTGTAAAAAGACATTTTCCCGGCACCAGTTTCTGTAGCGCATCCATCAAAGTTCCTTTGCAGATCTGAAATGAATTTACTGGCAAGTGTAAGTGCTTAAAAAAAAAAATTAAAAAAAAAACGAAATGTCCAAAAGGTTGAGTCCGAGCTGCTCTAGCTCCTTTTACCTGGGCAAAAAGAAAAAAGAAGAAAAACAAAGATCCAGGAGATTCAAATCAGAGTAATTGCGACTGGAGAAGTATGTTTTTGATAAATGTCTTGATCCTTTTAAATTGTTACATGGTTTGAGGTTATACAAGTAGATGGATCAGGACATTTTCCTCTGCACCATATTGAATTGTGGGAGATATTCCTGTACCGTGAATCCACACTTAGACCTGGCTCATCTTTACACACCATTCTCAATATGTGGACTCTCACTGATTGCATTCCTGCTATATAAAGTTGTATGTGCGTATAGCTGTTAATTGAAGTGCAGTTTAATAGGTCCTTTGCGGTACAAATACAACCACAATGGTGATACTGTACCCGGAAACTATGGAAATGAGGGATAGTCAATTAGTTAAATTGCTGGCGGCTAATAAAATCTGCCAACCTCAATCGGTTACAACTGTAATCTGGAGAAAACAATTACTTTGGTTCTTCCAACATAATACTGCGCTTGTGTCTGAAATACCATGGCAGGCTGGGTTTTCATGTGAAGCATCAGGAATACTTTATAGCTTCTTTTCTTTTATTTTTTTTTTTTACTTCTTTTAATTCAATTAAAAGTGTCATACCTCTGCTAAAACCAATCTCCATGCAAAGATTCTCCATGCTATCTATATTGTAATGTTCTCCCCGGGGTTGTATCATAAACCACTTGGCATGCGGTGCATTACTTAATCCTATAATCCGTCAAGAGACAATCTATTGTTCTCAGTACCTTCTGTTACCATTTCTCTGATATGACTAATGCATCTGTTTTATCCCCAGGGCAGAAATACTCTGTCATTGCAAGTTATAAAAATGAATAGGAGAATCTACGTTCGTACTGAATAGATGCAACTTGCTTTGCTTAATTAAATTCCAGGGTACAAAGCCTTGTCTTGGACTTGCTATGCAAAATATACTTATATATAATTCTTATTCCACTTCTAATTCAATGGTCATTCCTGATTTTTATTTCTTTCTACATTGTTAAACAATGCTCAAGGCATCCATAATACAGATGAATCTCCTCTGAGCAGTTGATACTGAGATGCGTCTGCTACAGTACTTATGCTCTGTAAAGCCTTCATAACGGCTCTAACCTCAGGTGCTTAAATTGGTTATTTTTGAGACTGGTAACTCTAAAGAGGTAAGTTTTGGGACTGCGTTCCTGGGAAGGTCTTCATGAGAACCAGTTTCATCATGGTGCTTGATGGGTTTTGCAAATGGACTCGAATTTGTTCTTGCAGGAACTATTCCAGAACAGCTCACCTTCACGTCTTAAAACAACACCAATTGATGTTACTTAATTACCTAATGCCGTGCGTTGTTTCAAAAATCCAGTATTGTTCTAGAAAGTTAAAAAAAGAAATCTAAGTTAATACTAACCCTGCAGGAATGTTTGCTTGCGGTACCATTACGGATAAGGAAATACTATTGGTACTGTATTAGGTTGTTTTTGAAGTTCAGAATTACTTTGTACTTTGAGGGCCACGACATCGACTACATGACATTGGGATAACGTTGAACAAATGGCCTGAATTGAATCTTGCAAACACGGCTTCAAAACAACATTATTTATAGCATTTGATTTTTATCTTTAAACTTAAATGCATCCTTGAAATGCTCATAGTACTATTGCTATTTTTTTTTCTTTACTTCTCTTTTTCTTATCGCAATCCCCTGACCGGGACTCAAACCCAGGCCATGGCTGAATGCTATCCGCTAGTCCACCAGGGAAACCTACTGCAGAGGCAAATGAATACATATGAACTGCTTTGTCAAGCAAGCAGCATTACAAAAGAACTATGTAAAAGCAAATGCTAGAAAGCAATCCTGATGGTGTATTTGTTTCACACCCAAACGGATATTTGTCTTTTGCCTCTTTGCTGCTGCTACCTCCAGCACCTGTTTGAAGTCATGATGCACTTTATTATAATACATCCAAAAGAAAATTAAACAAGGAAATGATGCTACAACACTCAGAGATGCATAGTCACTTTGTGTGCATGAGGCATGGGATACCATGTTGTGCGTTGGAAGCAGTTGTGTTAACTACAGTATGTCCAGGTCTGTCAGCTCAGAGACCTGATTTTTGATTTCTTTTCATTCACAGTGTGTGAATGGATTAAGCATTAAGCAGCATACCCCCCTCCCCCCCCTCAGCTTTGTCCCTTTAATCCTACGGGTCGCCACATTGGATCATTTGATCTACAAGATCTGGCACAGATTTTGCACTGAATGCCGTTTCTGTCACAACCCTTCTATTTCCTAATCGGGCTTGGGACTTGCACTGCATGATGCAGCGACTTGGTTCTGGGTTGTATATAGAATAATGTTAAGGGTCTTGCTCAAGGACCCAAGTGTGGCGACCTGATGGTGACCCTGAGCCTCTCATCAGCAACCCAGAGCCTCAATTACCCGATCCAGCCCTGTGAGATTCAGCACTGAGTTTAGATTATTCATTCAACGTTATCACGACATCTTTTCATATTTAATGTGTTGGTCATTTTCAACACCATCTGATGTTGTGCAATTTTGCGACTTAATTACAACTATACGACCTATATTTAATCCTAGGACCTTTTGCATGCCAGTAAGACCTCATGTTGCATAGGAGAAACGATCCAATACAAAGAAGCGTATGTGCCATGAACTAAGCGGCCGAGCTCTTGTTTCAGTCACCCCCTGCAGCGCTCTTTAATCCATCCTCAAAAACCACATCAGTGCCCTTTGCCCTCACTTGAAAGTTACACCCGTCCACACTTTGATTTAGATTTTTATCCCACTCCTTAGTTCACTTGTTTACTTTTTGTTTCTGGCAAACACTCCCCGATTTTCTTCTGTTCTCTATTTGCTTTTTCCACGAGTTGAGAAAAAGGCCCTGCCATCCAGGTCAATATTCCTGAAGGAGCTTGCTTGTTGATAAATATGTATGGGATCGTGGCTGTTTGTTCAGTTTAAATTTGAGTCTCATTAATTTTCTCCCAAGAGCAAACTTTGTCTTTCTGTCTATCTGTCTCTCTCTCTTACCATCTCTTTCTCTCTCTTTTTTTTTTTGAGAGAGAGAAAACATCTCTGCATCTACTCTAAACCAGCTACACATGCACACAAAACTGGAGTCTATCCCAGGAGACTTAGAGCATGAGGGGGGGGGGGGGGTACAGCCTGGACAGGGTGCCAATCCATTGCAGGGCACACACACATACATACACATACACTACGGGCAATTTGGGAACACCAATTAACCTAATTTGCATGTCTTGGGACTGTGGGAGGAAACCAGAGTACCTGGAAGAAACCCACCAAGCAAGGGGAGAACATGCAAACTTCATACACACAGAGACGGGAACCGAGCCTGGCCGGGGATCAAACCCGGACCCTGGAGGTGCAGGGCGACAGTGCTAACCACTACACCACCGTGCTGCCGCATTAATTATGTAAAGAAGTGCCGATGATACCACAATAAATTTTAATTATTAAAGAATAATAGGATTTCTTTTTCCTATTCAAATGCCTTTCCTTGGCAGCCCCTTGAAGTTACTATTACAACAATGACAACAAGTGTGGTTTGTCATGTAACTAAGAAACCAGAGTCTTAAGTTCTCTAAGGAGTTAAGGAACAAAGAAACAGCTTTACTGACTGTAGTAGTAACATACAAAATGCTATTTTTCAATCAATGTACTATTTGTTGCAATCATATACTGTATGATATATTATACAATACTGTGCAAAAGTCTTGACCCCCACTTTGTTTTCCCTTCATATTAAATAAAATAAAATTAAAGCTTGGGGTAAATTAAAGAAATGGGAACAAATGTTTTACTGTGACAGGCTGTAAATGTCCTAAATATACTATTGAAAATGTGTTTGTTTACATAAAATCCTCAGCAGCGACCTCATTTCCTCTCTCGTCTGTTCCAGCCATTCAGCATTCAGCATCATCAGTATACTAATCACCGGCCTGATCATCTGTCATCATGTGCACCTGTTTCTCACTGTAATTTTTCAATAATCTTTTAATGATTTGCATGTGTGGCTTAACCAAATCAAAGAAACAAGCAAATAAATAAATTCCTCTGAAACACTTTGATGAGAAAAAAAAACGAGAGCCGAAAAGATGCCAAAATAAGAGCGAAAAAAGTTCTCCAGGAAGCCTCATCTAAACTACATTAAAAATCAAAAAGTCTGTCTCTTTGGAAGCAAAATATGAAGAAATGATGGCTGGCTGAGGGCTTTTGCACAATAATGTAAATCATACATTTACAGTACTGTGTAATTTAGCAGCGATGTTGCATCATACACTTTTATCTCATCACTTCTTGTCTCGTTCTTCTTTCCTGTCAGAGATCCCCTGGTGATCAGCTCCAAAATCTTAACCGTCACAGTGCGTCCTTTACCCAAACCCACCGAGCCTGTCGTAGTGGTTGAACTGGCACCTCTGCTGAACGTAAGTAACCGCTGAAATAATCACTTCACGCAAACAAACAGCATTAACCAAAGCCGGTCAATATTTATATAACTGCTTGTTGTACTTCAGGTATTAAGAGTGCGCTACACATATGGCTCATTACCATAATCCAGGTTCCCTCAAAGACTTTCTCACCTTTTAATAATAGCCTCTCTAGATAATCTTGAAATAATTATCCCTACATGAATTGATATTATGTGTGCCCTATATACGCTGTTTGCTTGTTAATCCATCTTAATACCTTATATTTTGGATGAAAATATAGCTTGAGAGAATAATCCTTTTTTTGGCACAGATGTTAATGTTAATGCAGTATAAACATGTGGCTAAATATTATAGTTGAAATTATTGTTCTATATTTCGATCAATATATCCAGCAAGTCTTGGATTTTACAGTTGTCAAAAAGTATTTTATTACAGTAAAAGCATAGTGTATTAATATCATGTGTGCCAAGAATGTAGACATTGCATTAATTTGCTGTTTTGTTACTATTGACTGTCATTTTTCACATAAAAATATGACATTAGATTTTTTTTTGTCTGTTTTGCAAAAATACATCAACCTGTTTTCTGCTTTAATGATGAAACATACCATACACAGTTGCATTAATGACAGAAAGTTAATGTGTATCATTGTACTGTAGGCTTTGTCATAGACAGTCTGGAAATCAAACTTCAGTTCATGGGTCAATAAAAATGTTAGCAAAGGAATCAACAAATCACTAAGAGAAACATACTTAGACTTCACAATAAGATAGAAACAGGACAAACAAGGGGACTAAAAAAAGATGAGTTAACCAATTTAAAACACAGAAACGGATAACAAGCCAAGAATATGATAGTACCGTAAGCAGAGAAGACCAAAAACAAATTTAATCTAAAGCACATGGAGTGCGAAACAAATGTAAAAGCTACTCTTGTAGGAAGCAAAATTTGTGGCATACAACTATGCTTGACCTAACTGGAAAAAATACAACAAAGGTGCATTTGTACAGCTAAAAATATTCCTTTATTGAATAAAAAAAAAAAAAAAGATGTGAGCGTATATTACATCACCATTATGCCATGCTCTAAAGTGATTAAACCTTTCTTGGATTTGATCAATAATCATAATGGAATGCTTAATATATGGAGAAATCAAAAAACTTCATTTTACAAGGGGTGTTTAAATCAAATGCGGACTTTTGATTGTGCAGAATAACAGAGCACAGTTATGAGAGTGAAAATTCCCTTTGTTTCTCTACTGTATATAATCCCCTGCTACACTAATGCACTTATTCCAGCATTTCACTAGTGCTTGTATACTGTCAAGGTAAAACTTTTTCAATACGCCGGAGCCATAACCAGACTGCCTGCTTCACACCTAAAACGCTGGCCTTCCAGGAACTCCTTTAGTGGCCCAAACTTGTGGAAATGGCTTGGAGCGAGGTCAGGGACTGTATTGTGGATATGGCGATAACTCCCAGCCGAGGTCCTGTAATGTGCAAGTGGTGTTAGTAAATGATTGTGTGCACAGTTCCCACAGACAGATGCGTCTCATCCACAAGTTGGCGACAAGTTATTCAAGCATCAGGCGTTCCACTAAGTGAAAGGAACAGAAAGACTGCAATAGTCTCCAAGTCACCTCAGCTGGGATAGACATTCATGGCAGACTATGTGGACCCCAACTGTTTACCTCTTAACGGTTTCACGCCCTGTTGAACTCTCTCTTCGAAGTTCTTTTCAACTTTCCCCTACGGTACTTGTTCTCTATCGGTCTTGTGCCGTGATTTAGCCTTAGATGGAGTTTACCACACACTTTGGGCTGCATTCCCAAACAACCCGACTCCGAGAAAGAAGTCTGTGCTCTGGCGGGGCAGCAACTGTTACTGGCCTTACACAGGTTGAGCCTCCATCAGAAGGACTCAGGCCCCCGGACCGTGGCTGGCAATGCAAATTTCCGTACGCCACATTTCCCCGCCAGGAGACAGGGGATTCGACGCTGGGCTCTTCTCTCTTCGCCCGCCACTACTGAGGGAATCCTTGTTAGTTTCTTTTTTTAATTTCCGCTTAGTAATATGCGTGAATTCAGTGGGTCATCTAGTCTGATCTGAGCTTGTGTTTGGATGCGTTTCCACCCACCGGAAAGCGCCGTCATCACCGTACTATGCTTGAAGTTGTCTGTGAAGGTTTTGCCTTCATTCATGTTCAATTTTAACATTTTCAACTCCCAGGTTGACTTGAAAGCTCCTTGTACAAATGTTCGCAAATCTTTGTGGACAACTGAACTTCAAGGCCATAGGTCCCATTTACCTTCAGGTTCATGAAGATGTGGTTTGCAAAGGTTAGCAGAACTTGAATGTTCTGCACACAGCCCTAATCTTAATGCAGTTGACCAATCCTTGGACCTCATCACGCCACATAATCACCATCATCATTATTGTATGGCTGAATGAGCACAAATTCCAATTGACAAAATCTAGTGGAAAGTGTGAGGGTTATAACAAAAGCAAAGCTTGGGTAAATCTGGCCAGCGCATACGAGTGTGATGGGCAGGCATCCACAGACTGTTGGTTATATACTGTAGTGTGCTGATCAGTCATGTACTACACTTTCTTTGCACCTCTATTTAATTTCAATTCTATTTTCAAATGCTGTTGGTTATTATACTTATTATAATAATCATAAAAGATCTTGATACAGGTCAAGAAAAAATGGCAGTTAAATTTACACTTCATTTAACTGCAATATCCCTGTTGAAATGCATGTTGTGTTTAGAGTTTTATTTCTTCGTTGTTAGCATTGCACACACAGGCACACAACAAAAGAAACAGAAATAAATGAAAAAAGAAAGCTACCAGATTCCAAACCCTAGACCGTATCCACCAATAATCTTACCTTGCCACTAAGACAGCATTCAGACAGCAGCAGCATGAAGCATTTTCGTTCCCTCAACTCAATCAATTTTTTCTGACGATTGTAAGAGTGAGAGCGCTGTGCAAAGCAGGCGAGCTGAAAACGTCTTACATTTTTTTTTACAAATGAGAAGCCAATATCGCTGGGAGGCGGTTAATCAGATTGTTTTATGTGCCGTGGGTATAGCCATGAGTCATGAACACAGTCATGGTCAAGCTCTGGAGAAGTGTTGTGAGTGCTGCATGAGATGGAAGATACACAGTCACATGCTAGCGCTGAAAATGTAATTACAATAACAAGTGTTATTGTACCGAAAGTCATTTTTTATAGCCTGGGACATGCATCAAGAAGTGTGAAGTAACAAAATTGGTTTAAATGTGTTCAATGTGCACTGAGTGCAAAAACGAACTGTACTGGTTGATATATTTATGAGGAGTTAAATGGAACATACCGTACGTACATCCAGGATTTAATTAAATCTAAGAAATGGAAATGATCTCAGAAAACTTGAACATCCTCAGCCTGTATGCTATGAAGCATCAATCTTACCTACACTACATGATTAAAGTTTCTCCTAATGTACTGTATCAGCAGGCTGAACATCCCATTTCAGATTTGGTCCACCATTTCCTGTTCTGATAACGTCAACTATCCCGAGAAGGCTTTGGAGAACGGGTGTGGGATTTGTTTTGGGACGAACAAGAAAGTCTAGAATTCCATTTCATCCCAAAGTGTTTAGTGCTGTTGAGGTCAGGGCTTTGTGTACTGTAGGTCAAACAAGTTTTTTCCATTCCAGTCCATGTTTTCATGAACTCCATTTTGTGCACACGGTGCGTTGTCATGCTGGAGGAGGTTTGGCTTCTCGGTCGTGGTAAAGGATACCAAGACATTCTAGACAGTTCTGTGATTTCAACTTTCGTAAATTTTCGATGTCTACATAAGGGGAAGGTCAAGTGTCAACATACCTTTGTCCATACCCCAACAATTATAACATGAACACATTAATACTGATTGTCAATTATATACTAGTAAACCGGTGACATTATCCCCCATGGCTTGTTCATGCTTGCAGGAACCAAAAGTTAATCCTTCTTTCCAATTCTTTTTTTTTTTGTCATGTGATCAGTAACTATAACATCTTTTGCAACACACTGAGTGGTTACATGTGTTTAAAGAGTATTTGGAGAATGTTAATACCAAACAAAAGATTTTAAACTATATTAGAGCCGTTGCAGTAATTCCAGGAGTAATGCATTACAGGTATGCATCACTTAACATTTATGTACATTTACATTTAGGCATTTGACAGACTGCCTCATCCGAGCATAAATTTTAAACAAAAGTTTCCATCATGGCGGCACGGTGGTGTAGTGGTCAGCACTGTCGCCTTGCACCTCCATGGTCCGGGTTCGACTCTTGGCCAGGTTCGATTCCCGTCTCTGTGTGCATGGAGTTTGCATGTTCTCCCTGTGCTTGGTGGGTTTTCTCCCACAGTACAAAGACATATACAGTAGGTTAGGTTAATTGGTGTTCCCAAAATGGCCGTAGTGTGTGAATGAGGGTATGACTGAGTGCGTGTGTGTCCCCTGCGATGGATTGGCACCCTGTCTAGGATGTACCTCGCCTCGTGCCCTAAGTCTCCTGGGATAGACTTCAGTACCCCCGTGACCCTAAATACAGGATTAAGCAGTATAGATGATGATGAGTGAATGAGTGAGTTTCTATCATTAGATAGATGAAATACGGCATTACGCGACATTACACTTTTGCGACATTACACTTTTGTGTGTGGGAAGCTGATTTACGTGCTGTGTCTGGTTCTGTATTGTTATAAACCTTAGCGTATTACTGCTGGATGCGTTATAGGGTGCATATTTGAACTATGATATGGAGCTGCCAGCATGCAATAAAGTAAAACTGGTAGAGGACAAGACTGAAGCTTTTGTATTACTTAAATTTTTTTTCATGATCTTTAACAGTCTTTGTAATTATGCAGTATATTTTTTGTGCAACAAAACTCAACACTTTATTGTCCTTGATCTAATTTGCTTGATCTGATTTCCACTACTTTACACTATATCTGACTCCTCAAAAATCACAATCAAAACATGGTCTTGCTATATTTTTTTTAATTAAAACTCAACCAAGATATTACTGATACTAAATTACATAATAAAATAACCACAAACACAGTGACAGGCGAATGGAGTTGTAGCATTTTGCAAAATCACTATAATTCACACTTGTGTAACGCCAACACTTTTGAAAAATAATTTGGCATCTATGCTTTTTAATATCTTTGTGACTCAAGAAAATATTATTTATCAGTTTTGCAATACTTCTTGATTCATTTGAAAAAAAAAAGTTTTTCTCAAACCTGCAAAAAATGGAGTTATCTCATTTTGCTGTCAAACTGTTCATATGAAACCTGCAGTTGTGGGCTGGGAAACACTGGAAATAATACTGGAAAGTGCTGTGGGGAAAATACAAATATCAGCACTATGGTACTGCATGTGAAATCTCTCCACTCAACCCTTTTACTCCAGTATATAATGAGCATGAGACTGCTCACTTCTTTGTCATTGTACAGGCATGTAATCTTTTCTAATGAATTTAGTTGGTTGTATTTCCCAAGAGCTTACTATAACCCAGGCCATAACTTCACAGGTTCAGGTTAATGAATACGGTCAATCTATTATCTTTATTATTTTAGAAACGTAGGATATCATGTGGGATTTCAGTTATGAGTTTACTATGCAAATTACACACATTAACCGATCACTGTCAAGATTCATTAATCAAGCATTCAGTCATCTATAACAATGAATCAACTCTGGTGTTTCTTGGGATTCTTTTAATGGTTAGCGAAGAGTTCTTTCATTGTTTTACTGAATAGTTTTAAGAGTAAGAGTTTACTTTGGAGCTTTTAGTACCCCTTAGAAGATCTGTTAAAGATGTGATTCTTTCTGAATCTGAATACGGCCTCAGGACTTGTTATATAATCATGTATTTCTTCTAGTCCATCAACTTTTTTTTTTCCATTTTCTTACTTTTTTTTTTTTTTTGGATGTATGCATATTTTTTTTCGTCCCTATTCATGGTCCTGTGTTAGTGTACAGCAACTCCAGGTTAAAAAAATTATAAAATAAAAATCTAGGGAGAATTCTGACATTTTAAGCCCTCGCCACCCCTGAGATTTATGTTGCTATAGCAACATTCACCTGATACCTCCGGCAAGAATTTTGGTTGTGTGTGCACATGTCCCCAACCTTTTCCTGTCCCTCCAGGAAATAGTAGGTCATGGCTGCCTCAGCAGTGGCTCTGAGTCAGCTGCAGTTGAGTGGATCTGAGCTTGTACAGGGGGGGTTAGTATGTGGCCACAGATGTTGCTGAGGTGAGATGTTCTGAGCCAGTACGCCTCATCAAGCTTGAACCAGAGGGACTGCTGGGACATGGAGACTGCGCCAGGTGTCATCCATATCCATCAACTCGCCGTAGTGTTTTGGGTCTTGTTAGTGACGGCATTCTAAGTGAAAATGATTTCAGTGGTTTTAGCATGCGATCAGTGCATGCATACTGCTAACTCGCACAACGGAAATTAGCATAGAGAAAATAATGATAGATAGGATAGATAAATAAATTTGGGAAAAAAATCTAAATACTGCAATGAAATATTGTGTTCAAACCGGTGTGATACTTGAATTTTATAATATGTAGTCTGGGAAAAGGAAAGTACAATACCATTAAATACCATTACCATTAGTGATAAAATCAGCATCACTGGAGAAAAAAAGGCCAAATTCTGATTATGGGAAATTTTTTTGGAATATTTTTTTCTTGTACAGTATAAAGTCTAAAAAAGTATAATAGAATTCATGTGCATAATTTATGTTTCCAGTATTCAGTGGTTAATATCTACCAAAAGTCATTTAAGGAAAGTTAATGGTGGTTATAATTAAAAGGGGTCAGGATGTGCTGGACGAACAAGTCTGGTCCATTTGGTGCCAAATACCACGGCAATGCCTACAGATCTGGTTATTATGGTGGCATAACGGGAATCTTATGTAGAATGTTATATTTGATCTGTAATATAGTTGTTTATTAATAAAACATTATAGAATTATAAAATAATAATATATTCCAACAAAAATACTATATACCACTATATGTAATATAATTCTCATATGCTAGTCAAATCTATTTGAAAGAAATATATATTTCTGCAAAAATAATATACTATAAAATGTAAATGTTATGCAAGTAAAGATGTGTTCTAAAAGAAGTAATATACTAATGCTGATAATGTACTATCAAAAATAATACATTAGTAAATATATACAGTAAAATATAAAACTATAATGTACTTTATAAAATGAGATTTTTCTACTGAAAAAGTAACAAACTATAATACATCCTTCATATATGAATATAGAACATCTTGAACAAAATTAAAAAGTGAATTGTCTATCTTAATTTAATAAAAAAAAAGTGAAACTGATATATTCTAGATTCATTACATGTCAAGCCTTTTATAGCTTTAACTTTAATGATTGTGGCTTATAGCTTATTAAAATCAGAAACCCAGCTGGCTGTTCACAGAGTGCACAAGTAAGAGTTGACTGCAACCTTAAGAAAACTGTAATTCAAAGTTGATTCAAGAACTTTGGGAGAGCTTCACAAAGAGTAGAGAAAAGATGGAGTCGGTGCATCAAGAGCCACAGAGATCTTCAGGAAATGGGCTACAAATGTCGACATTTCTCGTATCAAGCCACTCCTGAACTAGAGACAATGTCAGAATTGTCTTACCTGTGTTAGGCAGAAAATGAACTGGACCACTGTCCAATGGTCCAAAATCTAGGATCTTTTCAGATTTTCTTTTCATATCCAGATGCATTTCAATTGATATATCAAGTTCCTAGAGTCTACAGGAAGAGTGGAGAGGCACACAAGTCCAGTGTGAAGTTTCCATAGTCGTTGATAATTTGGGATGCCATGTCTTCTTCTGGTGTTGGTCCACTGTGTTTCATCAAGTCCAAAGTCAGTATAGGCATCTAGAATCATCTACCAGGAGATTAGGGAACTTCACGCTTAAGTCTGCAGACAAAGCGTTACTTTGATTGCCTTCTTCGGCAGGACTTAGCACATGTCTACAGTGCCAAAACTACGACTAAGTGTTTTATTGACAATGATATTACTGTGCTTGATTGGCAGGGCAACTCACCTCACCGGAAACCAATACAGGATCTATGGAGTATTATTAAGAGAAAGAGGAGGAGCACCAGACCTAACAATACCAATTAACTTTGTCATGACATTTTTCACTTTTTGAGATGTACTACACACACACACACACACACACACACACACACACACACACACACACACACACACACACACACACACACACACACACACACACACACACACACACACACACACACACACACACACACAATGCATTGACAGCAGTTTATTTTTTTCCCCTTTCATTCTTATTTATAAATGTGTAGTTCATCAAGGTTGTGTGTAGTTTATTATGTCATTAAGGTCAGTAAGTTTGGCATAATGGGCAGAGCTGGGTCTCGGACAGATTACCGTGTTGTGGCAGTCGATTTAGTGATGTGTGAGTCACCAAGTAATGCATGGCTGAATCCTGATTAGAGCGTCACACTGGCCTGGAAGTGAACAAATCAACCTGGAGTTTGTGCGAAACAATTAATCTTAAATGGGTTTTGCTAATGCATCGTCTGTGGTCTGGATGGTGATCGGAGTCTACGGAAAAATCAAGATGCAGTTTAGGTAGGGAGTCGAAGGCCAAAAGGTTGTTGGCCTTCGTGGTCATACTCATAAGAAACGAACGTACTACAATTTCATGTGCTACATGTAAATATTATTACCTTTTGTTTATTTATTTATTTATTATTATTATTATTATTATTATTATTATTATTATTATTATTATACAATTAATTCAGAAAGAAATCATTCTTAGTCATCTTAGTATGCAATATGAGAAAATGACACATCTTGGGAGTAACCGAAAATATATTCAAGGATCTAGTGTCTCCTCATTTACTGTCAATTGTACATAACCTCATTGACAGCACTAAGTCTACTCTTTCTTCTCTCTTTGTCTTTTCCCTAAAGGGCACATCCCAGCCACAGTGTGTTGTATGGGACCACACCAGCCCGTAAGTTTGCTCTCTCTTTCTCTCACACACACTTTTTGTATTCATGTCTGTGTTTATTCTGTCCTATTAGTGCGTCTAAGGGACGTGTTTGTATTTCCACATTTATTAACACTCAGGAGCTACAGTAATGGAATCTCTGACACAGTATTAATTACGTTATTATGTGAAAATCTGGTTGCTATTGGATTTTATTTTTCTGCCCCCCTTCACAATGGGAGATCCACACATGGACAAATGCATGCAAGTGTTTCCAGTTGAGTAATTAAGAGTTCAGATGCATCTGTCTACACACACTTGTCATGACCATGAATGTGATGACGTCAATACTGCGCTTGGAATGCCTTTTTGAGCTGGCCCCTTTCTGGGTTAGAATTATTGCATAAAATATCTTTTTATTATTATTATTTTTTTAAGTTTGCAATTAGTTTGGGTTTTCTGAAATTAACAGAGAATTAAACACATACAGGGTCACTTAATGTTTGGTTGATGCCTAAGCAAGTTTCATCTCTAGCAGGAACAGTAGAATTCTGGTTGGATATTGGACTACGTTTCTTGGCAGAATTGGTTATGTTCGAATAAATTTGTTAGTTTCCTAGCACAAACCCAACTTTTAAACCATGTCCAGACATTTTCTGTATGACTGAGGTTCCAAAAGCTTAAAGTTAACCTGCTTTATCCAACATTATGTGTTTGTCATTGTTCTGTTCCACTGGTCTAGGTAATGATTGCAGGTTTTAATGAAGAATTTTTTTTTATGTAATTCATGCAATGAACCAGTTCTGTTGGCCTCAAAACAGACACAAAGCATGATCCATGTTCTACCACCACCATGCTTCTTAAAACCTGGTGGAGTGGTCTTAGGGTTGAATGCATTCCAATTATTCCTCCAAAACATCCTTCTGGTCCAAATGTTCCATCAGAAGATTGTCCATGTGGCTATCTGCAAACTTTAGACAAGCTTGAGGTTAAATGCATCAATTTCAGAGCAGGAACTTCAGCTTTTCAGTCCATGGTCACTATGTTAAGTGACACTGGTGTGCCAGGAGCTTCCAGTTCATGACAGGTTTGTTTCTTTCTGGTGGCTCGCATGTGGTCCTGACCATCCACACCAATTTCCTCTCAACTGTGAGTCTTCTTCCAGACCTTGTCAAAGTACTATAGTTCCACCTCACAATAAATTCTACTTGTGAAATGACCTTGGAATCTGTTGTTGCTTAGAATCGGGTCCAAGAGACATTCCTGACGTGTGAATCTACAGCACAGCTCCTCTCTCTCAGATCTGCACTGAGCTCATTGGACTTTCCCATTGTACTGTGCGTTCATTCATCTAATGAGTGCTGTCAAACAAATTCTTTTGATGTTGCAAAGAGAAGCTTCAGCTGTAGTGAAAATAAGAGATCTTGGGCTTGACAAAATTAAATACATTTTGGGGCTTTGAGCATCATCTAAATTGTTTTTTTTTTGTTTATTTTTGACCTTGTGTGTAATTTTGAACATGCCTTAATAGCAGAAAACCCAAAATAAATTAAATCTAGTGCTTGAATTCTTAGAGTCCTCTTCTAATAAATATTGAACAATCATTCAGAAAAAGACCGGTTTAAATAAATAATTAAAAGCCCAATAGTGCCATGATAGAATTGCTGCTTTATTTACTACAGATTATTTTGTATTTAACTACATCCTGAAATACCTCTACCTTAAATGCTAAGAACGAAGGTTCTTGTCTGACATTTAACTTAATAATAATAATAATGTTAAGAATAGGACTGCTTGTACAATTGCAAAATTCGATACAATCATGGTTATTTAATTCAAGGTCACACTATCCCCATCTGTTCCACATCTGTACACTCTGCTCAAACATCAAAAAAATCAGTATCCAGAGCTTCAACTTTTCTACTAATACCACCGTCAATACCAGCGTGTTTATCTTCTCATGCAGTCTGTGCAGTCTCTGCTGTATTTTAGCATACATATTTCTGAACTTATGATTCATATTCAGTCCAACATCTGCTCTCAACTAATTTCACATGGATTTTTAACATCAATATTATATGACGGAGATTTGAATCTTGCCCCCAGTCTCCATCTGTGAAGTTTGCATGGTGTCCTTATGCTTCTTGTGTTGTTGCTTTTATTCCCCCACATTCCAAAGACATGTAATTTGGCATGAATTTCCAAATTGCCCGTAGTGTCTGATTGGGTGTGTTGGCTGTGATTGGTGGATACGTCATCTAGCTGCCTGAAATAAGCTACAGTACACAGGATAAGTGGTATAAATGGTGCATGGGTGTTTCTGGAAAAGGGTGTGTGCGAAAAGAATAAAATGTATTATTATTATTATTATTATTATTATTATTATTATTATTATTATTATTATTATGATAACTAACACCAAAGACAGACTTTTATTAGTTATGCTTTACATATTTGTTATGTTTGAGATTAATGACTACTTTTTATTAATAAAAGTCATTGTAACTACACCAAATAGTACTGTGCATTATGCAACCACTTGCGCAACCATTCCACAGTTATTCCAACATGAACATATTTGATATGGATTTTTTACTTTGAATATTACGGGATTGTATGATCAACTGTTTTCTTTTCCCTTGGTCTTTTACACTTTTACTGGGTCACCACATTGACTCAGTTGATTGGCACTGAGTTGGCACAGCCGTTTTCCCTGTTGCAATCCATCTATTTCCTCTCCAGGCTTGGGACTGGCACTGCATCTCAGTGGAAGGTATAATATATGGGGCATATGGTTAAGGGCCTTGCACAGAGGCCCAACAGTGGCAATCTGGAAGTGGTGGTACTTGACCTACTGACCCTCAGATCACTAAACCAGCATCTCAACCTTCTGAGCCACCAATGCCCCATTTATTTATTTATTTATTTATTCATTCATTCATTCATTAATACTTAATGTTTTTAGAGAATGAATTTCACAATTCAAAATGAAGCACATTGTGTTGCTATGACAATTTAAACCGCCATGTACTGTAGGTACACACCCCTTCATCCCAGCTAAATTAATTCTGGTCACTCGGCACAGAACCAGACCCTACCTGGCTCAGGAGGAATAGTAGCAGGAGGTAATTACTGAAATAGAAAACCTTTTCTATCTGCAATCCTGCAAAGTTAATTAACACACAACCCTCATATATCTCCCGCCAAATGAAATTCCAGATCAGTCAGGAATATCATTTAACAGCACTGTGATTAAGATTTTTATCCCGATTATGGTGTTACACGCTGGGTGTTTTAGCAGTGCAGGGTGAGTGTGATAATTTTTCTTCCTCCCATTGTTCTTCTTCTTCTTTTTTTTTTTTAATTTACATCTTTTTCTCATGCAATTATCAGCTTCTTTAAACAATTCCTCTGATGCCAGCTTTTTAACATAATGAGGATCATCTCTCTTAGTTTCCCTGTGTGTGTGTGTGTGTGTGTGTGTGTGTGTGTGTGTGTGTGTGTGTGTGTGTGTGTGTGTGTGTGTGTGTGTGTGTGTGTGTGTATGTGTGTGTGTGTGTGTGTGTGTATGAGTGCAGCATTGTTTCTTTCTCTTTCGTACCCAACTCACAATAGTGAAGCCTCTCATATCTGCCTCTGCATAATCAAGCCATAATTGTGCTTTTCATTTGAATCAGATTATTCACAGTATGATAACTGTACAAGCCACTATCACACATTTCAAAAGATCACAGTGTTTGCTCATGAGTAGGTTTCAAAAGTGCAACAATGCATGCGTTTCATACCATATGATGTCATCGTGTTTAAACTGTCATTGATGTCATGCTGCCTCATGGTTACGGTAAGTGTAAGGAAATAAATGAGGAAGTGAAACAGAAGAAACGTTTAGTGAATGAAGTGTATACTGTTTATTTATTTATTTATTTTCCCCAATTTTCTCCCTAATTTAGTGGTGTCCAATTCCAATCCAGTTAAGGCTACTACTCTCAGTCAGGTAGGGTCGAAGACAGATGCCCACGATTTATACGAGAGCGTAGTGTGCCTCCAGTCCCGCCCCTCTGAAAGAGCTCGGCCAATCAGCTATCTTCTATCTTCCGACAATATGTCAGAATTTTGTTTCGATGCAAAGGAAATCTAACATGACTAGAGGTGTCAAATAGTGTGACATCCACCCACTCATAAATATCAGTGCTATACTGTAAATGAACATTTACTGTTTAAACAGAGACACATCAGTCTTTACAGTACAAACACTTTACAGACAATAACATATAAAATGCACAATATGAACTGTAATTATAATAGATGCGTTGAGGAAATGTGTGTATTGTACAATATGTTTGGCACGGGTTACTGTAGCCTAGATATAATGGGTTTAATAACTGTAGTCCTCATAAGTTATAGGTGATAAGGTGATAAGTTGATACACTCTCATGGTTCATGCCTGATGATTGCTTCCCAATGTGTCTCAACAAAATACCCCCAACCCCCCCTCCCCCCCCCCCCCCTCGCCTATTTGGGGCTCTCTTGACTTGCCATATGATGTTCTCCTAGCACTTCAGGGTGTTTGTAATAGTGTAGCCCCAGAATTTCCGAAAGATTAAACAGCGCTCACAGCGATGCTGTTAATAGACAGAGGTGGGCGTGATTGGTCGGCCTCTGCGGAAGTCGGTACACATCCCAACACTTTTGATAATGCTCAGCTCCAGGGCTATTGCTCACACACCAGGCTTGTGAGTCATGCTAGTTCCCTGCGGTAGGCAGATTTGTCATTGTACTTTGAGACCTACTACAGTGGTATCATCTGCAAGCTTGATGGGTTCAACTGAAGGGTGAACTGAAATGCAGTCATTTGCATATAATGGGGAAAGTAAAAGAGACAGTATGCATCCTTATGGCGCACATGCTGCCTCGTGTCTGTCAGGAGGAATTTAAGCGGGACATTTAGCCGAAGAAGTTGTTCAGAGATGATAAGATTGAATGTGGAGCTGAAGTACACAACTGCTCTGATTCCAGGATAGACACCAGTATCGATCAGATGGACCCGGATGTAGTTATGGCCCAAGTTGACTGCAACCTCAAATAACCTGTTGGCCCTATAAGTGAACTACAGTGCAACCACAGGGTACTAGGGGGGCAATTTATTTTAGCTCTTTCACCGTTTGGCTAGTTTTGAGAGACACATAGACATGAAGAGGACATACAAAGTACAAAGTGGACTGTTGCTTTCTTACATTTCCAGATATCAGGGTTCCGTCCAGAGCTCTGATCAGTGACTTAGAGTTCCAGGTTTCTTTCTAGTAATTCTAACCCTGGTTCTCCCACATCTCAAAAAATTGGCCTTAATGAGCATGTGGGTGTTAATTGGTGTTAATGAGCATGTACATGTTGTGTGTTAAGGCTGATTAATACTTCTGCATCAACATAAATGTAACAACATGCCGTGGTGACACAGACCACACAACAACTGTGCTTGGTCCACCTGGTAGCCCTGCATTTCAGGATTCTACGCTTCCATTTTTAAATAGAGTTGAATGCTGCACTGGCCATCTCCTCTGACATCATCACTTTCTGCATTGCGTCTTGTTGGCTTCAACTCCAACAAGATCCATTCAGTTTCTTTCACCATTTTTTTTGTAGTACAACAAAAAATATACTGTATAGTTGCAAGCAACGATGAGCGGGCCCAAGCATCTATGACATCGCCTTTCGGGAAAAACAGTGGGACATCCATTTAAGGGGGACGTACCAATACAAATACAAATCCATTATGCCATAATTTTAGAATAGTGGGAATTTTATGACCTTCAAAAAGCCATGGATGCTGGAAAAAAGCACCACACTATCATGTAACTCAATGTCATGTCACTCAGGAAATTATTTGGGCCACTTTTGGAAATAAGTTTGCTCAATAAGATTTTAATGTATACCTGCAAGTGTAAAAAAAAAAAAAAAGTATGAGCTATGCAGCAAAATCTTGTGTGAAGGTCTAGTCCGACCCCACGGGTCCAGCCCCTCAGGCATCCTAATGGCAGCAGATTCCAACCTGTGTGCTGATTTTG
Organism: Clarias macrocephalus; assembly: GCA_011419295.1. NCBI lineage: Eukaryota > Metazoa > Chordata > Actinopteri > Siluriformes > Clariidae > Clarias > Clarias macrocephalus. The sequence goes on along the minus strand of JAAGKR010000304.1, from coordinate 95,886 downwards.
ATGATTTTTTGAGCATGTTAAGACCCCTAAAAAACACCAGATGCTAGAAAAAAAAATACAAATCCTTAGAAGAACAAGAGGAACGAAGCACTACCTGTATGACATCAGCCCTCTGTCGTCATAGTTTTTGCAGGGCCCTCTTGTTCTTCTAAGGATCTTCTTAGAGGGCCCTTCTCACACTATCCTCAACATATGCCCTATGATGATGTACAGTAGGGCTGATGTCATACAGTAGTCCTTGCTAAAAAGAAAACGCACTCATCAGAGACTCAGCAGAGTGGCATAGAAACCCCACCACCAACTAGAGGTGTGGTGATGTAATTGCACAGACACATTGAGTATAAATGCTCACAATGTTGTAGGACACTTGAGTAGCTTACAGGCATAGGCTTTTCATTGACTTGATGCAGAAGCATAAATCAGGCTTTATGCTTCCAGTACTCCAAGGGATTCAACTACAGCTTTGATTGAGAAAGTGGGTGAAAAATATTGTTTGGAAGAACTGGTGAGATAGTTTTTAAAGCTAATTTTGTGAATGGGCTGTTTACAGTGTCTGGTAATGTATTCAAAAGATGCAGTGTGTGTGTACACTTCTTCATTCCATCATTGCAATGAGATGTTCTATCTGAATACACTTTGGAATATCCCCCTGTAAATATGTGTCCTTCATGCACTGGTGGCTCAGTCGTAGATGTTTTACCTGCCATGAGGAAGGCCCGGGTTCGATTCCCACCCAATGCCCAAACCCCCACAGACTGGATGCAGTGCAAGTCCCAAGCCTGGATAAAATGAAAGGGGTTGCGTCAGGAAAGGCACCCGGCGTAAAACCTGTGCCAAGCTTGTACTGTATGTGCAGACCGGATGGTCTGCTGTGGCAAGTAACACCCTAAAGAACAACAACATGTGTGATCTCCATAAATGGAGATCACACATGTGCTAAAGTACTCTGGATGGGGATATTAAATCATGTGATGAAACCTGTGCAGAAGGTCTGGATTTTCTCTCAAGCTTGAAATTCACACTGGTCATTTTAAGGAGGGAACATACTGTAAGTACTGTAGGACCTGGAAATGTGACTGCTGTTGTAAATAGCTGGTGCCAGAGCTTGGATTTTGCCAACAGAAACCCATAATGCCTGTTTGACTGGTTCATACTTCTTAGCCAGTCAGAGGGAAAAAACAAACAAACATTAGCCTTGTTTTTAACAGTCTGTGTTGCCAGTCTTATTGCCGGTTTGAGAAATGGATATGTGTTTACACTATTGATTGACTGGTTTAAGTTGATGAGCTCAACTTTAGTTTTGGGACTTGGGACTTTCTTTACTTTAACGCATACTTTTAGGGAAGTGGACCGTTATTAAGCAGCATTGAGTGGTGAATACCAATAATGCCAACATCACAGAGGAAGTTGTTCATTAATAGTGACAGGAAAGGTACACGGCAATAAAGTTGCAAATGACGAAGTGACGTTAAATGGCTAATACTAAATGGAGAAAGCACACTAGGACTTGGGATCATTTGCAAGGATGGAGCACCATCTTTCGTAACAATAATTTGAAATAAACCTTTTTGTAGAAGATTACCAGTCTCTCATATTGATTTGGGGGGAAAAAAATACACAAAATAAAAATGGATTCACGATTCAATGGAGTTTTAAGCTCAGTGTTCCGAAGATCCTGTCACAGCATCTTAGTCAGGGGTTCAGGTCTGGACTTCTTTTTTCTTCTTTAACCATTGGGATGATCGTTCTCTTTAATGACTCAATTTGGTCTCAGTTGATGAGGCTAGTCAGATGGGCTTACATTAGTCTCAGGAACGTCATAGTACTGTATAAAATGAAGTTCTTTGCTTTTTTCATTGGCTACATTCACATTACTCAATTCTGTTTTTTGGTCAGATCAGATTTCTATGTAGTGACAGTTGACATACATAACTAAAGTGACCTAAATCTGTCGTTAATTAAAGTGACCTTTAATTTCAAACACAGATATGAAATGAAAAACTCCCTTTATTACTCTATATAACCTCCTGCTACACTGAGGCATTTAGCCCAGGGTTTCACTAGTGCTTGGATACTATCAGAACAAAACGTTAGGGCTGCCTGCATCACTTCTGAAACACTGGCCTCCCATGAACTCCTGTTAATGTCCCAAACATGTGGAAATGGCCTGGAACTGTAAAAGGTCAGGACTGTATGGGGGACGTGTCAATAACTCTCAGCCGAGTTCCTGTAACGTGCAAGTGGTGTTGGTGAATGATTGTGTGGACAGTTTGCACAGACAGTTGCTTTGCTTCTGCAAGTTGGCGACAAGTTATCTACTGATTTTCAAGAATCAAGGTATATAATAATAATAACAATAATAATAATAATAATAATAATAATAATAATAATAATAATAATAATAATATGAGGATTTGGTAAGTTCAAGATTTCTTCGACATTCATATATTCAGTTAGTAGTAAAATATCTCTCTTTTAAAAATAATGCTACAAGGCTTTAAATGGCTTAAGTATTGAAGGAAGTATAGCTCCTATACATTGCATGCTTCATATAGTGTCCTTATTCCTACCAGATTTTTTCAAGCAAATCTCTACAACCAGCAGTCTGGTCTTATTTTGATTCCGTGTTCCCTGTATTTTTATTTTTTCTCACTTTGATGAACAGAAACAGTCTGTAGACTGCAGACAGCAAAGTCAAAAGTTTGTATGAACTTTGCCCACTGTGTAATCAAACATTCTCTTTTTTTTTTTTTCAGTAGCGATTGACCTTATCAAACTGCATAGGAGTTTTAGCACTAGGGGTTCAACTGCATTCTGCCTCATATGTTCCAAGTTAATCATCAAAGCTCTCAAAGCGCAAAGGGGCCTCTGTAATCAGACCCATAAAATACAAAGCAATGCACAAAGCAAAACCCCTCGCCGCCCCTGTGATGAATTGCATTTGATTACAATGTCATAATGAATGCACTGTAAGGATTGTATTAGCACAGCGATTTGCTAATGCTTTCACAGCCATGCAGCCATTGCGGGCAAAAAAAAAAAAAGGAATGGTGAAAGCTTGCGTTTATTATGAGCTAATTTGTTTTGAGTAAAGCTTTATGGATCTGTTTGGATGCAGTGGGGCATATTGAGAGCTGTTATGAAACAATATTGCTTCTTTCAGAAATGAAATTGGGCAGCCATCCGACTTGTTGGTCCACTACAAGTCGAGCTCTGGCATGGGCTCTACTTTTTCCTTAGGACTTTTTCTTTAGGTCTGTTTGGATATAGAAATGAGATTAAAATAATAATAATAAAGTTTTTAATAACTTCTTTTTGGCCGAAGATTGGATTGTGTGCATTGACATACCCTAGTCGTGGAATAGCACAGAATGTTTCGAAACCATTTTTGTTTTGTCTCAACTATGGACGATTTCACGTAAGCTTGTTAACGAGAATGTTAATGTTAATGAGATTTTAACGTTAATCATTTTTGAAGATTGACACATTTGAGCCTATGTCAAAAGTCACTGGCACAAATGATGATGATGATGATCGTGATGATGGTGATGATCATTACTATAATTTCTGGAGGTTAAACTTACATTAATATATGAATATATATCCATCCATTATCTATACCGCATATTATGTGTAGTAGGATTGTAGAAGGATTCCAAGGAACTTAGGCGGCACAAGGCCTAAATAATATATTTCAACCTGGATGAATGAGGATAATCACTGACTATTGACGCAACCCTTAGTGTCTCATCTTTATCCCCGAATCATACCATAGAGCGCCTTCTTGTTTCGTCACTGAGACACACACCGACACACAATCCTCTCCTATTCTTTTTGTCCACAGTTTCACTGTGTTTGTCATTGCCATGCTTTCCTTACTTTTCTTTCTTTACTTCAGTGCCCTGCTAATGATCCTCCCCTTCCTGTTACTCCGAACGACCTCGTCTCTGTACAACATTTACTTTTTTTTAATGCCCCCCCCGACCTTTGTTTGAAGTGAGATAGCACTCTGGGTGCCTCCTTTCATCTTAATGCCACTTCCTTTTCCAGCTGTGCTCCATGTCCTTCTTCTTCTACTTTGTCTTTCCACTGCTGTCGAGATCTCAGTTCGTTTCATGGTGGCGTTATCAGTGTATTACATAGACTAGAATAAAACGCAACAACAACAACACCTGTAACAATAATAATAATAATAATAATAATAATAATAATAATAATAATAATATAAAAGGTCACTGCATGTCATCCTTTTTATGTAGTGTTGCATAGTGTTTCACCTGCTGAAAATATAATGGAAGGTGATGATGATGATGAGGAACACGAAGAAGAACACGATAAAGAAAAAGATGATGATGAAGACAATGAAGACAAAGAAGAAGAAGGGTTTTTTCCCCCTCCAGCTTTGAGATTAGTTTACTCTGCTCCATATTTTTAGATAAATACAGCTTTCAGCATTATTAATATTAAGATCTAATAATTTATCACATGTACCTTATAGCACAGTGATTTTGTTCGCATATCCCTGTTAGGAAGCTGGGGTCAGAGTGCAGGACCAGTGCCCCTAAAACAGATGGGGTTAAGAGCCTTGCTCAAGGGCTCAACAGTGGCAGCCTGGTGGTGCTGCGGCTTGAATCCTCAACTTTCCGATCAGTAACCCAATAATCCACTGCCTTAACCATTTGCGCCAAGTAATAAGTCTAATCTACAGTATGATTGGTAAGATGCTTTACTACAGAGGAAATAGCAAGCCAATCAATACCCCTTCCTCGGCCACAGACTGAATGGATGGATTGAAAATTCCAATCCAGCTGTTATTTTGATTATTAGTAGAACTATAGGTTCTATGCAAATGCATCAGCTTTCTAAACTGTTTTTTTTTTCCTTTCTTTTTTTCCAATCATACTATCTTTGTGTAAAAGCATATGAGATTGACTTTCTCCAAAATTTCCAAAAGGGTTCGTTCAGGAAATGTATTCATGGACGTTTCTCTTGGGATTTGAATGTTTCACCATGAAGGAGAACGTACCCCTCTCTCGCACTTTCTGTCGTTTCTCATAGCATGACCGTACACGTTTTCCTCCTTCAGCAACCAGGTTTTCCTAGTGTCTTTCACTCTTTTACCTGCCTGTTCGAAGTGTATAGTTCTGCTTCACTATCCAGTGATTTTGACAGTCCATCACTATGCTTTTCTCTCTATACACTACATCTCCATTTTTCCGTCTTTATTATTTCTCTGTCTCCATCTTTCTCTACTTTTACTCTACTGCGCTTTACTGAAGTGACAGCTTTACATGGACATGGACTCAGAGAAGTGAATGTGATGAGCATTGACATTAACTGGTTAACTTCCTGTAATGTAGATAGGTTTGTTATTCTTTCACATTCACCCACACTTTGGGTATTGTAATTGTGCATCTATAATAATAATAATAATAATAATAATAATAATAATAATAATTAGTCATTGGAGTCAGTAATTTCATAATCAATCATCAGTTCGAGTAAATCATTCAACGGCCAGTGAATAATTGGTTTAATAGCACAGTACAATGCTTCTTTGATAGTTTGGATAATTGAGGTGCACATGCAGTAAATACCTTACAATAGCTCTTGGTTGTAATAAGTTTTCCTGCTCTGCACACTGACCACTAAATTTGTCACCTGGAACTCTAAAGTTATGCTTCTGCAGTCTCGCTGATCTAAACTGAGTTGCAACTCTTTCAAAGTTGCAGCGTATGTAATACAAATTGTAACGTCTGTTTTTCACAAGCAATCTCTTGAAATGCACAGTAAATCAACTGATCATCGACTGTAAATAATGATCAACCCATAATAATTATTATAATAATGATAATAATAATAATAATGCTGCTTTTGAAGTCTGTGATTTCTATCCTTGATTTTTGATTCCAGCATATATATTACCATTTCTGATGTATTGGGAAAATAACCACAACAACATCATAATTACATAATTATAATTACAATAATAGTAATTATAACAAGCAGCGATGAGCGGGCCCAAACACCCTGTGCCATCGCCACCAGGGTGCACCAGAAAGACATTGGGCACATGCATTTAAAGGAGGCGTATTAGTACCATTCTAACATAATAAAAAAAAAGGGGGGGGTATTTTTATGATTTTTACCTCTGAAAAAAAAAAGGAATTATGTCACATTATGATGTCACTCAGTATGATGTAACTCAACGTGATGTCCCTTAATATAATATCACACAGAAAAAAGTATTAACCTATTTTTGGCAAAAGTTTAAGGCATGTTACATGTTACAGCTGACCCGTTTGTCTACAATTTTGCATCCTCAATGTATTGAAATCACATAGGTCTGGTTTAGCGGCGATCGTATACATTAAATCCTAAAATAACTGACTTACTTTTGACATGTGAAAGTTCTCTAAATGTGCACATGTGAAAGTGTGTATGAGCTATGCAACAATATCTCGTGTGATGCCACACCCAGGGCCCAGACTCTCAGACATGCTAATGGAAGCAGATTCCAACCTGTCTGACCTCCACAAAGCAAGGATAAAAATGATAACCCTTAGAAAAACAAGAGGACCCTTCACACACTGTGACGACATAGGGGTGATGTCATAGTGCTTGGTCCCTAAACAAGAATAAAATACTGTGTTTCTTCTTAAAAGGTATTAACTTAACAGGCTGTCCATTAAAGCAACTTTTTTTTTTTTACATTATTAGTCAGCACAGTGCATAATTATGGGTAAAATTGTTGTTTTTTTATTAATTATTTGGTTTAGTGATTACTATTATTATTATTAGTAGTAGTAGTAGGAGTAGTACAACTAGTAATAATATACCCACAGCTACATTTAGTGTCATTGTCCCTGTGATGTATTTACCTGCCAAATAATTTAGTTTACTTTGAATTGACTTGTCTTGTGCTGCTCTCTCTCTCTCTCTCTCTCTCTCTCTCTCTCTCTCTCTCTCTCTCTCTTCTCTCTCTCTCTCTCTTTCTCTCTCTCTCTCTCTCTCTGTGTTCTTCACCCGTTCCTGCCAGGGAAGCGCTTGTTAATTGCCAGCAGGTCGTAGGCGGCCATGGCCTTTTCACTGTGCTGGGGAGTCTTTGGCAGTTCAGTGTGAAAAGGACACAGCATTTATTGTTTTAAATGAGCCAGTGAGCTTGGGTTCACACACGCTGCTCAAGAGATGCCAAACAAAGCCATGTCAGCTGTTTGTGCTCACCGAAGTGCAGGATGAAGTAAGCACATTCTTTTTTGTGCAAGCTCATCATAGGAAAAGAAGCTTTTGTCAGCTAACATCACTGCGAGAAGTAAACCGACCTAGCCGTGATTAGGAGTAACACGCACCGATACTGGTTTATTCAGGATTGTTCTGCACGTTTACCAAACTCATTCTCCGCTGAAACGAGAGGCGTAAAAGTCAAACCGGGATTTCATTGTGCAGAATTCTCAATCATAAGACTAAAAACAAGCTTTTTTTCTCTCTCTATATATATATATATAATCCCCTGCACTTACTCCAATGTTTCACTAGCGCTTGGATATCGTCTAAGGTAGAAGATTTTCTTAGTGCACCAGAGACCATAATCAGACTGCCGGCTCCATATCTGAGATGCTGGCGTCCAACTGTGTGTACAGTTCTCACAGACAAATGTGTCTCTACTTCAAGTTAGTGACAAGTTATCCGTCGATTTTCATGGATCAGGCGCTTCACTGTGCGAATGTTCACGGGAACGACTGCAGTGAGATCCGAGCTACCTCGGGAAGCATCCTCATTCACCTTCTTTAACGCGTTTAAAGTTTAACACCATTAAAAATAGTCTCATCACTCATCATGTGCTGGATGTCTGCTGTAAATATGAATAGGTTTTCTGCCTTTATTCTCAAGAAATTTCATCACATGTCTCGGTTTGTTTCGAACGGGATGATACCATGGCTGTATGACGATAGCTATTTTTTTCAAGAATGAATGAATTCTACATTACATTACACTTTTTAGAAATGGAGAAAGAAATTGTGAAGCCGTTCTGTCCTTAAGACTTTGCCATGGTGGAAAACTCTTCATAATGTTGATAGGGGTCAATGCTTCATACAGTAGCATTCTCATAATCTGATGCGAATACCAAAATGAAACCCTAAATAGTTAATTTTATTTATTGTTTTTAATAACATTTGAAAGTTTGAATGCTTAGCCCCGCTAGCACTTTTATACCATCAACTCTTGAACCCGAGTTTTTCTAACAATCCTTCATTGTGGACAATTGCACCAGCTGTTATTGTATATAACATCTCTGTGTTTGATCAGCTAAAGAAAGAGCACATTTTAGAGTTTACTGAAGTCTTGATGTGGTTCGGTCTACCTGGAAGCTAGCACAACTTTGCTACACACTTTGCTAGCAAAGAAAGCTTATGTTGGGAACATACAGCTTGCTCCAAGCTAAATATAATCGATAGTAAACGGATTAGCCACAGATTAGCAAATGTGTCATTTTTAAAGTTTAAATTAATTAGTTGATGCCTATAAAATAAAAGACATTAAGAAATGAAAAAGTAGTCTTTGGAAATAAATGTTATAAATTAAAACAATTTTTGATGATGATGATGATGATGATGATGATGGTGATTGTTGTTGTTGTCGTTGTTTATTATTATTATTATTCTTATTATAACTGAAAATTTAGACATGACATTGTAAAAAATGAGACACAAAGACGTGCAGAGATGGCTAATTGGTGTTCCCAAATTGCGTGTGTGCATGATTGGGCCATGCAACAGACTGGGGTCTACCCTGCCTAGTGCCCTAAATTCCCTGGAATCAGCTGTGACCCTGTACAGGATAAGCGGTATATAGAATTATTGTGCGTGTCATCTTGTATCGTTTATTTACGGAGTCATTTATACAGTATATATCTATAGTATTTTTATATTTACTCATTATGCATTATTTGCATTATGGAATAATCTATTTATATATGTGGGATTTGAGGATGTACTTGAGTACAGGCTGACATACTGAACATACGTACTGTATATGTAATAGGCATTGATGTGATTTGTACAAATTGTAAACTTTAATAATGCACCAATTGTAGTAATTAGTAATGTGTTTAAGAAGTATTTGAAAAATAAATGCATTCTATTGAATGCAGAAGCCTATTAATAATAATGACGTGCATAAGAAGTGCTCATCTACAGTACAAAACCAGGTTGGACTAAATGGAGCAGAACTTTTTAAAATCCGGTCGGGTTATGCCATTCTGGCATTCGTTTTGCTGGAAGAGGGGGTCTCAACAGGTGGTAGTTTAAATGAAATTTTAAGATCAAATAGGGTTAGAACGTCCCACTGCACTGACAGATTTTAAATGTCACACCTCCTGTTGCACCGCTCTCCCAGTGTCAGCGCGGAGACATTAATTTCGAACCATGAAAATGGCAACTGGGCGAGAACAGGGACAAATGATACTACAACCTAGCAGCAAATTATTCTGGCACCTTTATTAAAATAGATTCCAAGGTGTATACGGTCATAGATTTTTTTTTTTTCTTTTACAAGAAACTCTCCCATGCCTTTCACAAAGTATCAGATTCGAGCTCATTGGATTCCTACCACTAACTCTAAATGTTCGGCCGGATGGAGATGAGACTGTGAAAGAGATTTTATCGCTGTGTATACGAATGAAGAAATGAAAGCCTTAGGAAAGTCTCGAGGTTCACCCTAACATTCCCTTGTGTCTGGATGATTATCCTGAACAACTTGTAAGGAAGATGGTGTTGAGAAAGAACGAAAAGATTGCTTACTGGTTTTCCGCTGATTTCTCCCCCCTCTGGCAAGAGCACGTTATTAGTATTATTGGTTGAAGGCCACAAGGTGACATGCTAGTAATGGGAACTGTGATTTTCTCCTGTCACATTACAGTGCTCTCTGCAGCCTTTTCAGTAATTGGCCATAAAATTCCTAATATGGGTTTGAGTGGGTTTTAAGTGATTTACAGAGACTTTAGAGGCTTATAATTGAGTAGCAGTGTTGACCCATGTCATGGCTTGTAAGATTCTTCATCAGACAAAGCTCTAAAAAAAAAAAAAAGGAGTAGCTACCCATAGACACGAGAGAAGAGAGACTGCGTAAAGTCTATTCTTCCCCACGTTTCAGAAATACACTTGCATGACCCGTCCTCCATCTTGACAATGACAATCTTTTTTGTTCGTATGCATATCGTACAAATATACAAAACAGGACAGGAAAGTTAGACTTTTTATGGCAAGCCTTGGACTCAAACGCAACATAGCTGTTAAAGTATTCCAGTGCTCTTTATTTCGCAATAAGAGCATGCCTAAATGTGATTTATTTACCGTATCTTATACCACAGTGATTTGGTAATGATGACATTTCCTTTTCATTCCATGGTTGTTTCATGTGCTGAACTTCCATGCGATGTTGAGAGGCTGTCACTTGCTGTTAGCACTTTGCAGCATCTTTCCTCACTCGCATTTTCTTTTCCCTCTCTGTTGAGGTTATAAGACAAAAAAAATTAAATAAATCAGCTTGTCATGTCCTTGTCAAGCTTCTCCGGTGCCAGAAAACCTACTGCCTGTTATGAAGTGCTAACACTGGAAACTTCTTTCCATAACTGTAAGATAAATGTATCTTTACAGGAAAACCTATATAGGTATAGTGAAAAACAATGTTAACAATGTGAAAAACATGTTAATGTCTGCTACTCATGATCTGCAAACCCTTCATAACGGCTCTAACCAGAGATATTATTGTTGTAGAATGTGAAATGGCCCTATATGTAGAATATGTATATATATGTATACAGTACAGACAAAAAGTTTGGACACACCTTCTCATTCAAAGAGGTTGAATTTGTATTATGGCAAGAAAAAAGCAGCTAAGTGAAGAAAAAACTGAGTGGCCGTCATTACTTTAAGAAATGAAGGTCAGTCAGTCCGAAAAATTGGGAAAACTTTGAAAGTATCCCCAAGTGCAGTCACAAAAACCATCCAGCGCTACAAAGAAACTGGCTCACATGCGGATCGCCCCAGGAAAGGAAGACCAAGAGTCACCTCTGCTGCGGAGGATAAGTTCATTCGAGTCACCAGCCTCAGAAATCGCAGGTTAACAGCAGCTCAGATCAGAGAGCAGGTCAATGCCACACAGAGTTCTAGCAGCAGACACGTCTCTAGAACAACTGTTAAGAGGAGACTGTGTGAATCAGGCCTTCATGGTAGAAGATCTGCTAGGAAACCACTGCTAAGGACAGGCAACAAGCAGAAGAGACGCGTTTGGGCTAAAGAACACAATAAAGAACACAATAAAGAAAACTCTTTGAATGAGAAGGTGTGTCCAAACTTTTGGTCTGTACTGTATATATATACAGTATGTTTAAACACATGCTGCGTATGCTAAATATTGCATATCATTGTGTCTTTTATTTTGGATATTTTTGATTAAATTTAATTTTAATTTTGGAATTTTAGATATACTTTAGCTTTAAATATTAGCCAAATTAGGCAAAATGGAATTTTGTGAGTGGAATTCAAACAAGTAATAGTATATTTGTGTTTTTCATACGACTAAGCTATGATAAACTAAGTGCAATAACATTCTCTATATTTGCAGATTGCATATAGTCTTGATATATGTACATTTTGCAAACCTCAACATTACCATGGCTTTTGCTTTGAGAGATCCGAGAGGTAATGAAATAATTCAACCCGGAAGCATGACATGTTTAATTAGGCATCGCAAAATCAACAGGGTGAAATATCTCGCAAAAATGGACATTGATGTATGCAATAGTTGGTAAAAGCCAGACAGTTTAAAGTAAACAGAAGGCAGTAACAGCAGGGGGAAAAACTACACTAAAACAGATGTTGGTGAAATGAGCAACAATCCTTTAGGTCTAGTGTTCACATGAGGATCTGAGCCAAGAAGGATATGTACACAGTGCTCAGATGAATCTACATTAGACCGAATCAATAAGCATTGTTTTTCATTTAGCGTCTTCTGTTGTTCAAGTATTGGGAATCATAAATCGTAACGTATGTACCCATTCATTTTAGAAGAACAACATTTAGAAGAAATTCTCTCTGCAATAATGAAATAAATTTTATATATGGTGCTTAGTTTCTGTTTTATGAAGTTTGTTTGAATTATACAGTTTTTTTTTTATATATATATCTTTTTTTTCTTTTTCGATAAATACAAGTAAATTTCATGCAATGTTATTGTGATGGACAACTTGTTCACAGTGATTTAGTTCATGGTAGAGTTGTTTGTGCCTTAAGGTCTGGTTGGTTGGAGAGCTGAAACGAGAATGATTAAACAGATTTTTTTTCAGCATCTCAGAATGCACAACACACTGAAACATGATGCAGATTAGCTATAACTGCTGAAGGCCACATTGGGTTATACTCATACAGTGAGCACAGTGTCTCTGTCCAGGTTCAATGAACTTGCAAGACAGAATGAATATATACTGTAGATAGGCATCTCCAACCAATTGGGCTACTTATTTCTGTTATGTATTTGCTAATTTTGTAATTTTTCTATGAGGAATGTTCTGTCATAATAACAATTTGACCAAACCCTGGAAGAAATCATCCCTCTAATTCCTGCTTGCCAAAAAAAGACCTAAGAAGTTAACCTATTGTATAAAATCATTAGCTAATATTACCTTTTTTAAAATACATTTTGTTACAATTCTGCTTATTCATCTTTCGAGCTTATTCCTCTCCTCTGCTTCTCTGACAGATAAACTCATTTAATTTTAAACAATACTATATGGATGACAATGTATGCACGGCACATAGATACTAATGAGACGTGAAAGCTTTAAAAGTCCTCAAAGAGTTTCATGTTTCAGATTTTTATTAATCCATGTGATCAGCTTTTAGGGTCAATATTAACGACTGAAGCCCCAGGCAATGTCCTGACTTCCTCGTAGTGTAGTTATAAGTGGTTATGTTCCGTGTGAGGGATGGGGCTTAATTTGCATGAAATTGAAGAAAATAGCTCTTGCTTGTTAGAATTCATGGAAATTTTTCATATCAGGCTGAAATTATAGCACCTTGCTGTGACTCACTCGAGCTTTGGACATTTCTTCCGATTTCAAATGCATTACTAAAGTCACATTTATGCAATTTATGTTAAGAGCGCATGTGATTTTCTATCATAATGTCTGTTGCTAAACATAGTTGTGACTGTACAGTACACTGCAGAAAAAGTCCAAGAAAATAGCTTGCGTTAAAGAGATGAGATCCATGTGAGATCCAACTCAAAGGACCTTTTTGTTCTCTACGAGGGACGTTCAAATCAAACTGGGACCCCTGAGCTGAGGGGGCAGAAGGTGGCAGAGTGCTGTTGCAGGGTCTTTTTACCGGACTGGGCCTCCATGGCCCTTTTATAGGCCATTGATGATAACGAGATGGCAAGCGACAATCTGTATCTAGGCCTGGTGAGTTAGGTTGCCCTGTCCCTTCCCTATACATAACGGCGCTGTCCATGGTGCTAAGTATAAGCTGTGTTTAACTTTTTTGGTTTGAGCGCGGTGCTGTCCAATGTAAAGAGGCACTGGCTATCAGCCCAAGCATATAAATGGCTTGGAGCGAGGTCAGGGCTGTGCAAGGGATGCGGCAATAACTCCCAGCCTTTTTCTCTAATGTGCAAGTCAATGATTGTGTGTACAGTTTCCACAGATAGATGTGTTTCTTCCAGAAGGTGATGACAAGTTATCTATCAATTTTCAAAGATTTCGAACTTCCAAATGATTTTCAAATGATTTCGATCATTTAGTTCTACTCGCTAAATGATCATGGGAATGAGTGCAGTTGGCTCCGAGCTAACTCTGCCAGGATCATCTTTCATGGATGTATGGCCTCCTTTGTCATGTTTGCACCATTCAAAAAATCATGGGCTTTGGACTTCCCTCTTGATTAATTTTGAGCCTTTCAAAATCATTTAAAAAAAGTCCAGTTTATATTATACTATAGTAGCAGTTTCTGCCATTCTATGCCCAACTGCTAGCTAAAGTAAAAAAGCTACACCTAACTAGCTAGCTAGCTTTATAAACAACACATTTCAGAAAATATGATTGAAAAAACAAATTTTGAAAGTTTGAAATATCCATCATGTTCCTTCCTGATTTTCTTATTGGCATCTTTCTTACAGTAGATCTAACAATCATCATTAGCAAAAACCTTGTGTACAAACCTTCACCCTCTAATTCATTTAGGACTCAAAATGATATGAGTGTAACAAACCGGTTTTCTGGTGACCTTTAATCTTTTGTTCAATTTAATCAGCGACTACACAAACACCTCAAATATAGTAATTGATGGAGATTTGCACACAAGCTGCACTGTCCAACAGAAGCAGAGTTTGAGTTGAGTGAAAGAACAGTTTGATGTATTGACCGTATAAGACCTTTTTTGATGGGAAAAGAGTGATGAAAAAGTTAAAAGTGAATCATAGATGAGAACTAGAAAAAGTACATCAGCTAGCGATTAAATTTGGTATTTGGAAAATATGATCTAATCCCATTAAAAACATTCAGTTTATAATTTCTAATGAATATATATTGGTGCAGATGTTTGTTTACATTGAGCAAATAGCTTATTAGTAACTCAATTTAAAGTAGATTATTAAACCTGGCACATAACTGTTCATAACATCGCTTTCACTCAACATTTTATAGTCACTTATTGTGTAGCTAAAACTTCAGGCAAATGAAATCTGGCACAAAACCTCTAAAACATTTTAATTTTTACAGGTTTAACTTCAGGCTAATACCTAAGTACTGCCAAAGTTTCATTTAATTTTTCCAGCCAGTGTTGCTTGATACTGTGACAGACACAACATTTTTCAGGCCCTTCAATTTTTTTATTTCAATGATATCTTTATGTTATGAAACATAAAGATATCATTGAAAGAGTGAGTTATGATCAATGCACATACAAAACCTTTTTACCCTAATTACACTGCCGACAACTTTCAAGTGTGCTAAAGGCTGGAATAGAAATCTTCCCATTTTTATGATCTATATTAAACAACAAACAAACAAACAAACAAACAAACAAACAAACAAACAAACAGACCTTAAAGAGTTGAATATGACTTTTGTTCAGAAATCTTTCCCTCCACATAGAGCTATGAGTGATTGTTCTGCGGATGTTTTAGATATTTCAGGTCAGGAGCACTTTTCCTATTCCAATAAGAATTTTTTATTAGCTCGCTGTTTATTATTTATAGAATCTGTAGTTACTTTACTCCATCTAGCAACACTGCTGAACTGTTTATTTATTACATTTTATTTTCATATGTGTGTGTGTGTGTGTAGTTCACTGCGTGAAGGGATTATAATATGAGTTGGCAGAAAAATCAGCTACTACTTCTGTTTATTCAATAATTCTGGCCTATTTCAACATTGCTTAAAGTTCAGTGTTTTAAACGCCCATATGTCTGCACCATCTGCCTGCAGAAATCCTGACATTCCATGTACATCAGCAAAAAACTACAGACTCAACAATCTGGCCACATGCAACACATTCGCTCAAAATATAGTTGATTTTTTTTTTTTTGATAAAAGAAAAACGACGAATTGTTGGTATATTTCATTATTGTTGGGTTAAAGTTGTCAATTTATCATTTTTTAAAATTAAAATAAATTGAATTAAATTAAAAAGCATTAATTTCTTCCATACAACCTTTTGCATGTCAGATATTGTTTGAGTGATATATCTGTGCTGACTAAAAATGCCCCAAGCTTAAAAAAATTATTGGTATTAATATTTTATTTAATATTGCATACAATTTTAATATCAGAGGAAAATAATAATACAAAAAATATGCTTAAACCATAAATATCCTGTAGTTTAAGGCATAATAAGGCTTGGATTGGGCGGTAGGTGTTATCAGTCTCTACCCTGTAGGTCTGGCATTTTATTCCTTATAAATATTTAGCTTTGTTGAGACTACATGGAAATTGCCCCCTGTGCCAGGATTCTAGCCCTCGCACCATACCACAGCAGCTGTGCTCCAGGTGAAAGGCTTAACAAATATCTATATTCATTCAGGCTGTAGCCCCCATGATCTGTAGTCCATTAGGTGTTGCCAGTGCAGCTCTCAGTTCATTGCAGGCCACATTTTAGCATGCACACACTGGTCCTGATCTTTGACATGGACTTTTCTGCTCTCACCTTTTTTTTCCTGAGCAGGTAAGGGCTCAACCTTGCTGCTATAGGCAATTTCTCGAATGACCTAGAATTTTGAGCTGCTTAGTGGGGTCAAATTTGTCCTAAGAGTGGGGCCGTATGGGTTTTATATACACACACGTGTGTGTGTATTTTCCGCTGGGGATGACTGCCTTAATCTGCCACCTAATACTCCCAGACACATCTAAGAAGCTTAACCACACTTTTATTACACCCTGTAATAAAAGTGCAGTGATAAATATGGTACCATCCAAAACTTTGTGGCGAGTATCGCTCCTTTTTTAAATTATAATTATTATTATTTATTTACTTATTTATTGCATCATTCATTGTTTGGCTGTTCATTTACTCACACATTATGTCATGCTCATGGTGGATCAAACTCGGTGTGATGTCGAAATTAAAAAATAAAAAATAAAAATGTTTTTTGAATCATAATGGATTTACCCACGCATAGCATTCTTTACAAATGAAACGTCCGGCATTGACACAAATCTGTCCCAATCAGAGCGCACCTCGATGCTGTGCCTCTCCTAATTATCAACACTACTGTCTGGCTGTCTAAAACCTGCGACGGGAAATCAAATTGTCGCAAAGTCCCGTCGCTTACAAATGGGTGTACAACCTGTTGCAAACTGTTACATCATCACGCGGCGCTCACATCTGTATTCAGACCTCAGACATAAGTGCAGACTTGCGTGCTATTTAAAAAGTTGCACAGGTGGGTTGGAGCTCGTCTAAAACTGGTGTGTGTCTCAGTTATGCGCCATTCTGAGCCGGAGGATAAGCCTAGTTTTATTTTTTTATATTATATAAAATAAGTCAATAAATAAATACAATTAATTTAACCATAATATGTCATGCAAAATGTATGGTTTATAATGAGCCTCTTAGGGGGCGTAAGAGAAGAAAAAATTGCATCAAAGAGACCTGGGTGAGAGCAGATCTGGGTCACTGTAAAAACAGACATTGTTACCAAGTACTTAATATTGGTTTATTCCCTGTACATTAGAATGGTAGAGCCGATTAAATCTCAGTGTCAGTCCAAACCACGTACAATGCTGTGAAAAAATGTATTTTCCCTCTTTCTGATTTTTCTGATTTAGATTTTTTGCATATTTGTCACACTTGGCACAATACATGGTTCAGTCCAACACATTGTAATATTACCAAAATAAATACAAAATGCAGTTTTTAAATGATGATTCTATTAATTCAGAGAAAAGGTTGTCCAAACCTAGTGAAAAAGTAATGGCCCCCCTTGCTAAATCATGAATAAACTATGATTAATCTTTTCAACTGTTTCCATCATTCAGTCATCGCAGACTTTGCACAATCATCCGCTCAATTTGCACAAACCATTGCAGCTTTGCACACACACTGCGGACTTCCTTCTTTATACATACATATATCCTGCGTATTTACCAAGCACTTGCGTAATTTGCACTACTATGTCCATTTACAGTGTGTGTGTGTGTATTTCTTTGATACTCATTTCATACTTTTCATATTTTTCATATGCTAGTTTAATTCCACGTTTGATATATATTCTTATATATACCTATTCTTTTTATACCCATATTTATTTTTATTATTTTATTCTATTTTATGCTTATTTTTCTACTTTCAGTCATTAGGACGACAGCAAAGGAAGAATTTTTTTGTATGGGGAGGGAACATGTTTCTTTACTGTGCATATGACAATGAAACTTGAAAGTTGAAAGTCATTCTTTTTGAGTTATATTTAACCTGCCACACCCAGCTGCGATTACTCCCAGACCTGTTGAATCAAGAAATCACATAAATAGTACCTGTCTGACAAGGTGAAGCACCCTACAAAAACTCATGAAAAGCAACACGATCCTAAAAAAATTCAAGATCAGATAAGAAACAAATAATTAATATTAAATGTGGTTTATTCATGATTTTGAATGCATTTTGTATTTACTCAGGTTATCTTTGCCTAATAAGTTTTGCTTAATGATCTCATTCATTTAATAAATTCAAAGAAATAAATAAAAAAGGGGGCAAGGAAGGAGGCAAATACTTTTTTATGGAACTTTACTATGTATAATTATGTAATTTTAAATAAGATTGCAGTGTTGGATAGGAATTTTTATCTTTTTTATGTAATTAAAATAATAAAGGTTAGTTTTAATTCTGTATGTTTAATGTGATTTTTAAACTTTTTTTAGCACATCCAACTTTCTGCCTCATAATTAACTCTAAGAATTATGATTAACTCTCATCTATGATTTGTTGATATGATTTAGCAATTATTGAATCTCAGCATCAGTTGAACCACACACAGTACGTATTATATATTTGTATTATATAATTTTAAATACGATTGCAGTTAATGATGATTCTTTTATTAGTGTAATGTACTTCCAGTCCTAGAGAATGAAGACGGGACCTGATTGGTTCTGTTTTTAGTGCAGTTTACGACAGGTTAATTCACATCTTAAAAAAAAAAAAAAAAAAAAAAAAAAAACTCAATAATTATTCATTTTTAGTGTCAGTGTAGGTCTAAAAAACATTCAAGTATCTTTTCTGTTGTGATTAAACGAGGTTGTTGGTAACGGTGAGGATTTTTGCTGTAGTTGGAGTTGTCTAGTAATTAAAGAATGACCTGCGAGAATTAAGTATGTAACACTAATGTCTCTTAAAGTGCACAACTTTATATCATTCGTCACATAGAGGACACTGGATGAGACAGCAGAGACGTTGCTTATCTCAAGCACAAATTTTTCCACAAATTTAATTACGCTCTACGCTTAAAGTGAACTGTAAGCATGGGAGATTAGTGCTTGGTCAGCGTACCTTTTAAACTGTTAGCACATTACAATTGTCGAGCACACTGATTTATGAATTGGACATCAATAGCCTACACGCTGCACACATTACAGTGTCTGTTTATATTAAATACTGTCTACTGCGATGCACCAGAGGGAAAGTGGAGCAAATAGCCTGTAATATTTATAAATTTTTCATGCGTAATGAAATAAATGATAATGGATCATAATTGGGTTACATTAACAGTGAAATGGATGACAGATGAAACTTTTTTCACAGAAAGGAAAATTATGAAAAGGGGAAAAAAAAGGAATTGGGTGTGATAATTGGTCCAAACAATGTGATAACAAAAATCTCTTTGTAAATTTGTAATTTTATTTGTTTTAATTATTGTTCGCGTTTGAGGGGGGGGGAGGGGGGTTACCTGTTTGCCTGTTTAGTTGCCCTGTTTATAATATGTGCCCAATTATGTTTATTACAAAGTGTCATAAGGATGTGCTAAAATGGGCAATATTGTCTGCTCACTTTCTTCAGCTGGAAGATGCGTTTAGTGATAAATTGATGCATGAATTTACATTAACAATATATATATAATTTTCAAATGAAGCAGCATATATGAGATATTATTGCTTCTAAACCGTTTTGCGTTTGCATAGTCAACAGGCAATATCATAAGTAACACTAGAGGTGTTACCGGACGATTCCATTAGGGGGCACACCAGAGAATTCAGTTAGACAGTTTTGCCTGAAGCCTGAAGTATACAAACATGACAACAGACAAGGACCTTTTTTTTCTGGGTGATGCTAAGATCACTGCAGAACAATTGACAGCAATAAGAGTACTTATCTCCCATGAAGTGTTTTGACAAGTATATTTATCACTGTACAGCAGTAAAGATATTGTATCTTATACAGGTGGAGATAATTGCAGACCTAATCTCAGAATTTATACTTGAAACTATCCTCCATTTTTTAAAAATCAAATCTGCTCTGATCTGAAAAAAATTAATAATAATATATTTTTTTGTTTTGAAGTGGCCTAGTCAAAGTTCAGACTTAAATCTGATTCAGATGCTTTAGCATGACCTTAAACAGGCTGTACATTCTTGTAAACCCTCCAATGTGACTGAATTAAAACGGTACTGCAATGTAGAGTGAGACAAAATTTCTCCACAACAATGAGAAAGACTCATCACCAGTTATCGCAAAGGCTTGATTGCAGTTGTTGCCGCCAAGGGTGGCGCAACCAGTTATTAGATTTATAGGCAATAACTTTTTCACATAGGGCCAGGTAGGTTTGAACAACTCTAATAAATGACATGATCATCTAAAACTTGCTATTTGCATTTACTCAAGTAATCTTTGTACAATGTATTTTTTGATGATCTGAATAATTTAAGTGTGACACATATGCAAAAACAAAAATAAACAAATGGGTCAAAGTGCAGCAATCGACTGCATGCTCCATGAGAGTAATAAACATGGATTAACAGTAGATCTACTCTACGGTCTGATTGGGCCTTGTCTAAATGTTCCACATGATATATTTTTTTATTAATAATAGAAAAATTAATATTTTATATCATGAGCTGGAAAGGATAGAAAGAGGTCTTTTTTACAGTGATGGAATTCACAACACTGCATTAAGTTATTAAATTTATTTTTGGGCTTTTATAGTTATTAGCTTGCATGACTAGTCTTTTAATGTTGAATTCAAACCTCAAGCCTGTAAGTGGGCAGCTAATGGCCTCTGCTAGGGGAAAGTTCAAAAATAAATAGCCTCAGTGGCACCTAAAAATATCTGTTATTTTATAATATAAAATAATTTCAGTCATGGACATGAAATTTATTTTAGGATTTAACAAGTCACAGCCATATGTACAATGCCAAAACTATGGAATAACACACATGGAATTAAGTATTTAAGTAACAACAACAACATTAGTTGTTATTTTAAGACATGAGGGTCACCTATTCAGGAACATGTCTTGTAACAGTATTGTCAATGATGAAACTGGCTCTCATGACGACCTTCCCAGGAAAGCAAGACCAAAAGTTAGCTTTGCTGCAGAAGAGAAATTATTAAAGTTACCAGCTTAAAAAATCACCAACTAACAAACAGCATCTCAGATTAGAGCCATTATGAAGGCTTTACAAGTATAACTAGCAGATACATCTCAACATCAACAGTTCAAAGGAGATTATTGCATATTTTGGACGCCTTTAGCATTGCTTTACAGTGTAGAAAGAAATAAAAATCAGGAAAGAGCATGGAGTTAGAACGTGTTTAAACGTTTGACTGATAGCTTATATAACCGACTTCTTTTTTGTTTGTTTGTTTGTTTTAGTATTTTTTTAACTAGAAATGACAGTGTTATCTGGATAGACTTTAAAGAGTTAATATCATGAATTTTACTATTTAAAAAAGTTTCCGTATAAGCAAACATCCATATGTTGTTCGTACAGTATACAGTTTTGTGCTTACAGGACAATAAGTAAATTGGAACACCTATACACCTGCTCATGCATGAAAGTGTCCAAGCAGAACAATGCATTAAATCTTCAGTTAACATTAGAATTGGGAAATTGTGATCTCTGTCACTTCAACTGTAACATGGTTGTATGAAATGGACAGGTTTGAGAATTTTTTTGAAAAAAAAGAAGAAACCTTTATTTGTCACATATACAGTACATTACAGTGATATATATATAGATATATATATATGTTAGAAAGCTGGGGTGAGTGCGCAGGGTCAGCCAAGACACTGTTCACCTAGAGCAGATAGGGTTAAGAACCATGGTCAAAGGCCTAGTAGATTCAGCTTGTCAGTGCCTGGGCTTAATCCCTGACCTTCCAATCAGTAACCCAGAGAGTTAAACTTTGAGCGACTACTGCTCTTATTTCAGGCTCTGTTGCTCTTTTTTGATGTGTTAGTGTGCACAATCTCAGCAAAAAGTTTGCACAGAATGCTGAAAGAAAAAAAAAAATGCAACACAGAAAATTCTAGCTAGGTCGGAGTCAGTGCAGTGCTCAAGACAGAATAACCAGTTTCATGGTGGCACCAACACTTTGCTGTTCTAAAACAAAGAACTGCTTTTATAAGAGCCTGGGATTGGGATTATCATAACCAACTAAAGTTTTCTGATCGCCATTAAAAAAAAAAAAAAAAAAGACTCATTATGCAATAGGCAACTCAAATGCTTTCTAATAATGATAAAATCAGGAGAAATGCTTGCAAAGCCATGTTGAAGTTTGCCATTGTTGTGATTGTGCTTGCCTAGAATTTAATTATTTATTTTTTTTTGCTGCTAGCATTGCCACTAGTATTGCCGTTAGCATTGTTGCTTGCACTGCCGCTATGGCTGCCATTCCTATTATTATTGCTGCTAGCACTAGCATTCCCACTCTCATTGCTAGTGGGATATAGCAATAATATATTAATGCCACTAGTGCTAGCTTTCCCATTGCTGTTAGTATTAGCATTCCCACTATAATTGCTGCTAGCATTGCCGCTAATGCTAGCATTTCCACTATAATTGCCGCAAGCATTAGCAATGCCACTATCATTCCCACTATCATTGCCAATGGTGCTAGCATTCTCACTATCATTGCTGCTAGAATTATCTTTCCCACTATCATTGCCGCTAGCATTGTCACTATCATTGCCGCTGGTGCTAGCATTCCCACCATCATTGCCACTACCATTATCATTGCCACTACTGCTAGCATTTCCACTAGCATTAGCATGCCCACTAGCATTGCCTCTAGCGCTAACGTTCCCACTATCATTGCTGCTTGTGCTAGTATTCCCACTATCATTGCTGCTAGCCTTGCCCCTAATGCTAGCATTCCCTCTATCATTGCCGCTAGCATTAGTATTCCCACCATCATTGCTGCTAGCCTTGCCTGCAGTGCTAGCATTCCCACTATCATTGCCTCTAGCACTCTAGCTAGAATAGTTAGGAAAGTAGAGACGTACACTGGCATATCCAGTAACATAATGATGTAATTCTCTAGCCCCTGGTAAAACGAAACCAGTTCTTAGAAGGTTTGCTGTTTAACCAGTACTAGCACTAGACATGAACTAGCACCTGGTTCACTTTGGTGGAAAAGGTGCTTTTGAGAAAAATGGGCTACGACAGCAATGAAACAGCTAAATCTAACCTCCCAAGGCTCTAATTTCTTGTGCACTCATATAACCAAGGTGTGAAACAGAAATTCGAATGTGAACTGTTTACCAAAATCCAGTCACTCTATCTGTTCAAGCTGCAGCTCAGCAGAATCATTAGGACAGCTGTCTGCCTTCTTCTGCATACTCTACAGTATATCACCTAAAACAATCATGCAAATGGTTATTATTTGAGCTAAAGGACACTGGAGGGTAAACGTGTCCCTGTTGCTTAGAAAACAGATGCATGACTACAGCCTTGTCAGAATTCAAACAGTTCATGTTCTAGGTCTTATTTTAGTTGCACACTTTTAGACAAAGCCCACAGAGCAGTATCTCTGATGTGCGGCATTCATGACTGAAGCGCTTTCAGCTCAGAGAGCTCCTTTTTTGCTCTCCTTTTCTAAATCTATGAAAAGATGTAGGCAGTAAAAAAAAAAAAAAAAAAAAAACGAGGCACACTGTACGCTGTTCACTGGACTTTCTGAACTATTGAGGATAAGCAGTATGTTTTTTTTTTTTTTTGCTTTTTTTAGCCACAGCAACAAAGGAAAAAAAGAATTTGAAAGAGCATAATAGGAGGAAAGGTCTCTTTGGGAAGAGAGAATGTCAGGATTGCCTTTTTCTTCTCACTATGTGAATTGGAGACACAATGATGGTCTTACTGGGACACTAATCCCCAAAACTCTAATGGTTAAAATGAGCTGAATTGGTATAATACAGAATATGTCTTACTGCACAAGTGTGTGCTGATGTGTTACTTTTGCGTTGCTCTTTATCACCTTTTAGTAGGCTGCATTAACTCATGGTACTGTATCCTACTCTCTCTCTCTCTCTCTCTCTCTCTCTGGTGACCTTTCATCAGTAGTTAGTTGGCTCACTCTATCTGTGTTGCCCTTCCTTTTTGCATCTACGTTCATAGCTTTGTGTGTGTTGTGACAAATGTCATAACACAGGATCCCCTACATGGTTCTAAATATAGCCAGCCCCTGATGTGGAAATAATGGTCTGCCTCCTGTGGCAGGAGTGTGTGTGTGTGTGGATGACAGAAGTGTGTGTGAGGGCGGGGTTCTTGTGATAGAGGACAGTCCGTGTTAGTGTGTCATAAACCGATATAACGCAGAAAGCACTTGTCTGGCCACGGAGCATCTCTACTATTGGTGCCTTAGTGGTGAGTATCAGCTTAATCTTTTTCTGTTCTGAGATAGTGATGATGATAGTAATGATGATGATGATGATGATGATGATGATGACGAAGAGAACATCTGCTTACATTAATCCAAATAAGAAAAAAAAAAAACAGGCAGATTATAAAAATAGAGCGAATGAACCAAAATCCCCAAAGAGTCATCTTTCATTTCGCATTTCACTGTTCATCTTAACAAGACTTTCCCGTAGGAGCTCCCAAAATACCATTTGTATTAACCCACTCTACTGTATGATAGATCATGCTCCCTGGTGTTAGATTAGCTTTGTCCAAAGCCAAGCAGTCATGAAAAGGATAAACATTAGACATACATTATCCCGCACTTGGGAATCACTTGGCAGGACAATCCATGAGAATGATGCATTACCTGTTTGCATTTCTGTGGCTGTGTTATTTGTTTTGAAACAGAACGGGCGCACCACTGGCATGCCCGTTTGAGTTCCTGGATGCCTCAATTTTTTAAATCTTTTGCTTTCGGTTGATTTAACAAACTTGTTAAGCCCAACCTTAGAGGGACATAAACTTTTCTAGTTCTGTAGTAGTTCTGTTACCTGTTTTTTAACCTTCGGTTTACGTCTTTTCATCTTGATCCCGTTAGCCAAGAAAGGTGTTTAATCCAGCCAGGGCATTCGATTACTGCTCCAGGTCACTGTTGAAGCTAACCTATGTTGCAGCGTTGCTCTGAGCACACTAGGAAGCAGGATAATCTCTCTAAAGAAGCTTAGACTTAGTGTCAGGAACATAAAGGTGGCCATGCTTTCTGCCATTCAAAAGGCAAAAGCTCAGGAACTAAGCGGTTTCATCAGAACTTCCGCAGAGTTTCGATGGCATACAGGAAGAAACATCTTTCAGATCCTCTGCACTTGAATGAGGTCTTTTATTATCCAAATGTTCATTCCATTACCATGAAGCTTTTATGAAGAATGGCAGTTCATGCCTGCCCAGATCTGAGTCTGTAATGCTGGCATTAAAGCCTGTGTCTTCCACATTTTAGTTATATAGGTCAGTATGACACATGGGTGAGCTTTATTTTTTGACGTTTTATGGCCAGTGAACTAAACTCTGTGGGACTCAAACCGATTTTGTGCCATCCAGAGATTTATTCTCTGATGTAGCTCCCTGGCTAAGGCACTGCTTCTTGCTTCAAGCAATGTGATGTTCTTTTATGTTCACCTTTATCACCTTTTATCCAGGTAGCCATTAAGATAACGGTTATTGTTTGTCAATTATAAAACATATTGGATGTCTTGAGTGGACTAGATCATGGCCAGAATGGAGTAATTTCCTCAGAAATGTTCAGATCTTCAGCGTGATGCCATGCTCACTACCTTACATTATTATTATTATTATTATTATTATTATTATTATTATTATTATTATTATTATTATTATTACTGGACATATGCAGTATTATATAGTAAGAGATGAATCCATCAAAAAACATTTTATTTACATTTGTATAAACTGGCTTCCTCTGTACAATACGTTTAAGTGCCATTTTAAATACATTATTTTTAAATACCTTATTTCATGTTTTATCTTTATTTTTATACTTTAATTTTTCAAACCCATAATCACTATAAACATAAAAGCTATAATATAAATTTGAATTTTGGAACCATAAAAAATTTTTCAATCTACATGGGGAACATTCTTTATATTTAGAACCAGATTACAAACATACTTAGGTTAATTTTCTAAGAGGTTCATTATGATTTTGCAATTTGTGTAGTTTTCACCTCCGAGGTGGACTTTTTTTTTTCTTTTCTTTCATAGAGTTCAGTAGATCAGCATTTAGACCTGTATGCAGAAGCACTTGTCTTTGAGCTTGAGGGGGGAAAAACATAGTGAAATAATGCAGTGTAACACAAAATACATTTTTTAAAATTTATTTAGTAAATGTTTTAATTTATTCATTCATAAGGACTAATACATTATGCTGAATATAAATGAAAATATGGCACATACAGTATTTAAATAAACATAAAGTGGGATAAAATTAAACTTGTATTAAATGTCTTAATTGTACAGTAAGTCACATGTCAAATTACTAAACTAAAAAAAAAAATCAACTAAATGAACCAAAATCTCATGTGTTATGTTGGGTGTTTGGGATATAGACTTTTGTATAATGCCTTTATGTAGCTATTGTGCATTTTTAAATGAATAAAACCAGACAGATATTTTGCTTTATTACCTTGGTTTAAAGGACAAGTTGATTGAGCATACAGTACATCTCTTATGCTCGCATTACTAATACATGTTTTTTTTTTTTTTTTTTTTGCTTAAATCACTGTGCTTACATCTCACCTTATGTAGGCGTAGGTCTAACATTAATTCATTAAAGAAATCATTCCTTTCATTTACAAACTCTATTCTACTACAGGTACATGCGCACAGCTCTCTCAGATGTATCTAGTCTTTAGTATCTACTTTTTAGTTTAGTACTCTGCTTTTAAAACATATTGGACTGAAGGCTGTATGTGAGCAAAAAAAAAAATAAAAATAGAAAGAAAGAATTTTTTTTTTTTCTTGCTAGAAGGTAACAGCTTTAGTTAGGGGAACAAAAAAAGGTGAGTTAAATTAGGTTAGTTTCTGATAATCACCGATCAGATGGCTTTAAAGTCAGAAAATGGAACAAAAAAAACAAATGCTGAGCTTTAAAGTCAGATACCCGCTGACACTAATCTGGCCATTTAATTGCGGCAGCTTTTTGTGCCAAGGACACAGCAGCAAAGGACAGGGCCAGGCACTGTGCTGCTTCATTATGCCTATCACAGCATGGCCTAATTGAATATTGGACTTGGCCTTGCATACACAAGTGTGAAAAATGACTGCCATGGCATTTTGTTCTTGCGCACGTGTGTGTGTGAGTGTCTGTGAGTTTTGTTCATAGGCGTTTTTTTTTTTTTTTTCATTAGGTGTCTCACTGTACAGTACGTGAAAAAAATAAAACCCAAATCGCTGCAAACTCAACTTATTTATTACTGCAACTTTAACCATTTTGTCACGTATACAGTAGGAGCCAGCACAGGATAAACAACTAATGATAAACAACTAGTAAACAGCGACTAGCTTCAGCAATTTCCCTGTTGTTTGGGACTATTTTTCTGGAATTGCATGTTTGACTTATGATTCTTCTCATCCAGCTGGAATCCTAATGTTGTCAGTTTTCATTTTGCAAGTACATTTCATACATGTTTAATATTATTTCATACTGGCACATGGATAAGGTAATTACCCCTCAATGATAAAGTGCCAGAGGTTATTATTTTTAAAAAATATATCAATACCTTTAGCATTGGTTAAAAGAATTGTGTTTTTAATGCCTATCCATACATATACTTAGTTGCATGTGTGTTTCCATCTGATACGCATAATCTGTAGTTCCCAGTGGAATTGTCTAATCTCTGTAGAATATGTCAAACATTTAGGCTAATAATCTGCTACTCATCTTACACTAATGATGGCAACATTGATAGCATCTGTCTGAATCGAAGTACAGCCTTGCCCAAATTTTAAATTAGGACCCCAGGACAGGGAGCCAAGAGTTCAATCATCATCGGAAAGCCTCCAAAAAGAATCATGCACATTGCCTTAAGTTTGCAGTATTCAAAAACAGTTAATGTCTTTTGTGCGACTAATAACTGTACTGTAACCAAGAAGACGAACCGGAGACATACTGTACAGTATGTTTGTTTTCATACAGTCAGCATCTTTTCAACACAACAAGTACTGTATGACTTTATGATATCTACTGTACATACCTGGTGTTCCCCAGAGAAGGACGTGTTTCCTTTTGAGTCTGGTTCAATTCAAGTTTTCTTCATCATGAGATCTGAAAAAGGGTTTTCCATGTCACCGTCTAATCTAAAATGTACACTAAGTCTTCTCTCAAGCTGCGTATTGAAAAACTGCGAACCTTACTGTACTGTACATCTCCCTCTCCATCTAGTACGTGATGAACACAGTGACTTACAGTATCACAGAGACATTTGAAATACTCTGCATTTCCAGTAAAGTATATCTACTGTTTAAGAATGCTAGGTGTAAGTAACCCCAGTTTATATGGAAACCCAAATATGGGTCAAATATGGACCAACTACGTTGTTTTCTTTTCTCAACCTAGATAAGCTGGATTAGGATGTTGACTTTGTTGTCTCTATGACTATATTCCTTGGCTGTAAATACCCAGGATGTAAAAGGATTTTCAATTGACAATGCATGTTCATGTTTACATCTCCATCCCAAACTCAGCATACTGGGTTGCCCATTATCAACCCTGTGTACAGTAGGTGACACCATGTCTTCTACCTGACACAACAGAATAAAAAGTGATGTCAGGTCACATATCATATAGTATTATTTATCCAGTTATCCCTGTACTTTGTCATTTATGTTTAACATAATTTGTCACTCAAGTTATAATACACACATATACTAAGTTGCTTCTAAGTCATTCTGAGTATCCAAGGTATCCAGTTATTGACACATCCCGTGTACAGTCTTGACCTCGCTGCAAGGCATTTCCACATATTCACGCCATTAAGGGAGTTCCTGGGTGGCCAGCATTTCATAAGTGAAGCAGACAGTCTGATCATAGCTCCAGTGTCCTGAGAAAACTTTCTACCTTGATGGTATCCATTAACTAGTGAAACGCTGGGATAAGTGCATTAGTGTAGAAGGGGATGGAAAAATACTGTATAGAAAGATACAGGTAGTTTTTACTCTCATAAATGAGTTCTGTTATTCTATACAATGAGGCCGGTTCTACGCAGCGCCCCCTCAAATAAATATCTTGCCCCCTCAAATCAAAATTTTAAATGTTGAGAAAGCACATGTTAATATACAGTACTCACAAAATTAATATACTGTATTACAAGTTGATAAAAAGATCTGCGGTAGCGGAAAAATCCGCCGAAAAAGGGACACTACACAATACGGTATTAGATTTCCCTCATGTCTCTGTCCCTCCGCTGTGTGTGTTCATTCATAGGCTGCAGCGCACACACACACTCCTTCCCTGAACCCTCGGTAAACGTCTAATAACCATCCGTATGCAAATGAGTCAAGACGTAGCCTAACAAAAAATAAATAAATAAATAAATAAAATAATATGATCTGTTCTATAGCCCATCTGCTTTAACTGAGTTTTTTTATTATTCATAAGACAACCTTTCAGTTTTGTAAATGTTCTAGTTATAGTGTGTTAAGTCTTACTTTAGGTTAAACGTTTTTGAGAATTAGATTATCCAGCTAAGATAAATGTTACGTCCTTGATTGATAAAATCTGGATTAAGGATATTTTATTTTGTTTTATTTATTTAATTTAAAATTTTCTGTTTCCCCCTGAGGGATTGCCACCAAATTGTGGTCAGGGGGTTTGTGTGCCTCAGTGACCTTAAGAGCTAATACCAGCAGGAGCTTAGTTTTCAAGTGGGACACCCAAGTTGGACAGGTCTGAAGGTAGAGGCCTGACAAAGTGCAATCTGCTCCAGGTTTTGGACGCAGCTAACAACACAATTCAGCAAGGACAATACTGTTACTATAAGCACAGGGAAAAAAACAGTGTTCGAACATGATGTGTACACATGATGCCCTGTCTAGAACCGGCCCTGCTATACAATCAAAAGTCCAGGTTTGACTTGA
The DNA here is from genome assembly GCA_011419295.1 of Clarias macrocephalus. NCBI lineage: Eukaryota > Metazoa > Chordata > Actinopteri > Siluriformes > Clariidae > Clarias > Clarias macrocephalus. Next base: position 65,848 of record JAAGKR010000304.1, on the reverse strand, counting down.
ATGCCACTTGTACTGTAGATATGCCCAAGTTTTAATTACTAGTAATTTAAAATATTTAAAATATGATGCACTGGATGAATACTACCTCGTCCAAGGTGTACCCCACCTCGCGCCCTGGTACTGGCTACAGGCTCCCCACAACCCTGTATACAGGATAAAGTGGTATAGACGATGAGTGAGTGAGTGTATGAATACTTTACATGCATTTTCGTTATATAAAATGACATGTGGAGCAAGGTCTGTAGGCTAATGCATGTGTGGGAGAGGTAGAAATCAGAAATAAAATTTTATTTTTCACCTTTCTCCAGTGCTATCTGTTTAATTGCCAAAATGTCAAGAACAAAGAACAGCTCACATATAGAAGGCTTCACAATATAATGGCCACCCAAACAGAAGAAAAATGCTGCTCCTTTTTGTCAGATTCTGACTCATGTAACACCTCACCATGTTCACGCATCTCAAAATAAGAGCTGTGCTTGTTTATAAGCACTTAGAGAAAGAATGTTAATGGAATATTATGCAATATTCAAAACAAGTAAAAGTGTTAGTCAGAAAAGCCTTTCATGGCACATTTAACATCACTTAAGCGCGCTCGGGAAATGTCTAATATCACACAATTGTTCTGTGAGGTTTTATACATTGCAGTACTTTAGAATTATTTGGCAAAATTGTTACTCACTACAATCACATTTTTTTCTTTCAAAGGATAAATAACAACCAAACAAAAAAACTTACATATTAGATGTGTCTCAGTTTCAACATACAGTACTTGCATCATCAGTCAAATTGCCAAACAAAATTACGTCTTTTTTCTTTGCCGTCTGTGTGTGTATAATTTTTGACCGACTTCAATGAATGCAAGCGGGGGAATTTTTATATATTTAAAAAAAAGAATATTAATAATTAACATCCTTTTTTCATTCTAGTAAAACAAACACAGCCTGCTGTAGTCAGTTAAATGAACAGAGCCGTAGTGCATTAGAGCCAAGTCATACTACTTCAAGTCAATATTCAGAGTAAATGCATGCTTGGCTATAACCCTGTGTAAAAAGAATGCAGATAACATCTTAATGGGTTGCATTCGGATCCTGTTCGACAGCGAGGTATATTTAAGTCTATCATCCACCCCTGACTTGTAAATATGACCAAATTTCGACTCCATTTCGAGAGGCTTATTAGCAATGGAACACGTCCCTCGTGAAAGATGTGCTAGGAAAATAATTATGGTCATAAAACGCTGATTTTACTCTTTAGTCTCTCACCTTGCAAATACGCAATAACTGGGGATGCATTTATTTAATCAAATGTAATCTTAAATTGCATGGAGTCAAATTGATGTAGAAATCAGAATTTAGAAAAGAGGGTTATGTACGAATAAGGAATAAAGAACCGCAGGGTGAGCAGTTAGCCCAAGAATCAAAGACAAGCCAGTTTGATCTGACCGACCACCGTTCTTTATTTCTTTTGTCAACAATAATTTTCAGGTAATTAAATAATAGCACATTGTAGGTTTTATCCATTTTTCCCTCTGCTAACCAAGTTATTATCTTTTCATTCTTTTCACACTGTGCAAACCCCTGTTTACAGTCCTTCCTTGTCTGGTTACAACTCTGGCACAGTTTTATTGCAGCTACAAAGTGATTTGACACTTTACGAAATGAAGCAGATGCTCGGTGCATTTTGGGTTGTACCGAGCCAAAGGAGAGCTGTAGAACTGCAAAAGTGTGAAACATTTTCTGAAAATTTGAATCAATGGATACATTTTTTATGGCAGCCTTACAATGCAAAACTTACAAAATACAACAACTACATTAAAAACACTAGAGCAAAAGCAAAAACGCATCCCTTTCCATACACCCAACCATACATGAAAGATAATATTGAAACACCAATGAGCCTCCAATGCATGTCTTTGGACTTGAACCAAAGTACCCAAATGAAACCAACTAAGCATGGGTAGAACATGCAACACCAAGGACACAGACTGGAGGCGGGATTAAAAACCCCAACTGCAGTGGTGTGATGCAACAGTGCTGACCACTAAATCATGTAACACACAATATCAGCAATCCAACAATAGCACAACAGGACATCTATTTCTCTTAGTCCAGCTCTGCGTACTGCCTCAAGTGTTTTAAACCCAGCAATATGCTTTTATTGTAAAAATTATATATTTCTATATTCAAAAATCACTCCACATTGTTCTCAGTGAACGGTGGGAGTTCAACTGGGATAATTAATTTACGATCGTGATCGTGAAACAGCTTGTTAATGAAACACTTTCTCCATGCTCCTTCATCATGCATCCACTGCAATTAATTAGCAAATTAGTATTAATAGGCACATGTCCATTTGATAAGTGCAGTCTCTCCCATGCCGCTTCTAGAACAAGTGGGCATACGCATGCTTGCCATGAGGTTACTTGGAATTAGACCTCTAATTAAAAGCATTGAATGTTCATCATAGCTCTGAACACCAAACTTTTCAATAACGTGCTTTAAACTCATTAAGCAGAGAGAGGGGAGAGTCCAAGCTGGGCATAATAACATGAGTGAGAGGAAGAGAGAATGAGACTGTGCTAAATGTAGACAAATGCCGGTGATAAACAGCAGTGGAGCTAAAATAAAAATTACCCTGGGGGGTGGGGGGTGTGCATGGTTGGACTTTATGCTATGTATATGTTATATAATTACATAATTGCATCCATTATTTTGTTACAAATGAAAGAAAAGCCTTGATCAGCCTCTTTATGTATTGAATTTTTTTGAGTTGTTATAATTCACTGAACTTTGCATTTTGCAACTTTTAATTTTGCATTAGATTAGCCCTGATTTTGGTATCTGTGTTATATTGGTTCTCATAGATTGTACGGAATCTTAAGTCATGACACTACATGGTGTTGAAGCACGATGGCTTAATGGTTAGCGATGTCATCTTGCACCTACAGTACAGAGTTCGGGTTTGATTCCCTCCCCGGGTCTATGTGCGTGGAGTTTGCAAGTTCTCCCCGTGCTTAGTGGGTTTTTTCTGGGTACTCCGGTTTCCTCTCATAGTCCAAAGTCATGCAGTTTAGGCTAATTGGTGTGAATGTTAATTCAAGGTCATAAAATAGGAATTTAATACAGTGGTAATCACCATTGGCCTTGACGGTTCCCAGATGGATGAATCTGCACTAAACGATGAAGAGATAGCAACTGCTGTGTGTGACAAGATAAATATAATCATGTAATCTCATACCATTATTTTCTTTTCCCTGACAGGAGGTTAGCAGAAGTAAAATCAGCCAAATTGTTTGTTTAATTGGATGTTATTGAAGTCCAATAAAAAAAGAAAGTTAATACATTGATAAAGTAATAATGTTATAATTGACAATAATAAAGTTAAAAGCTAATACCTAATACAAAATGGATATCCTTATAATCTAGTTAATAATTAGCTAACTAGCTAAGCTAACAAAAAAAAAGGGGGTTTTGCAGAGGCTAACCTAGTTAAATGCTGATATCTAGCGAACATTTGAGAGCATACAGTATGAAACTACTGAGGCTAGGTAACAAAACCTTCCTTGCTAAATCTTAGCTAGAATATCAAGAAGTCTAAACAGCAGAAGGATGAAGAGCTTTACTGCTAATCTCTTAAATGTTAGGTAAAATGTCAGTACATCTTGATACAAGCTAGTCAAATGCTAATGTCAGGCTAAAATATTAGAGCATGGGAATTTACTGAGGCTATATACTGTAACAACAGCTTTATTGCTAATAGTTCAAATGTTAGCTAGAACACCAATAAGTTTGTTAATATAAAGTATCTGAATGGTACTATCTAGCTAGCATTTAAAAGATTAGGAAATATTTGAGACCACAAAACAACAGCTGTATTGCTAATCCCCTAAATGTTAGCTAGAATGTCAGTAAATCTGTTAATCCAAAGATTTTTATGCTAAGTTTTTTTTTTCCTAAATACAAAGTGTATGTATCAGCTGATAGATTAAAGTAAATTAATGATATTAGATCTATTCTGAGTGGGACATCTGTTAAACTTTGGTTTTAATAGAATTGGTAGGATTTTCGTTTTGAGGCAGTCTAATACTAAGCCATATTGTAGCTTTATAAATATATGATTATAAAGAAATAATACTCATCATAAAGCTCACTCACTCATCATCTATACCACTTTATTATGTATAAGAAGACTTAGGGCACAAGGCGTGGTACACCCTGGACGGGGAGCCAATCCATTGCACTACACACATACACACACACACACACACACACACACACACACACACACACACACTCACACACTCCAAGTAATTTGGGAACACCAATTAGCATAATGTGCATGTCTTTGGACCGTGGAAAGAAACCGGAGTACCCGGAGGAAACCCACCAAGCATGGGGCGAACATGCAAACTGCACACACACAGACAGGAATCAAACCCGGACCCTGGAGGTGCAAGGCGACATCGCTAACCACTAAGCCAAGTTGCTGCCTGGTCATAAAGCTATGTAGGAATATAAGATTTGGATTTCTAAGCATTTGTCACTCAGTTCCACAGCCTCCCAACTGATAAAATCACTAACCCAGTTAGTCCACCCTAAATATCCCATTCTCTCTCCCTTTTGTGTTTGTGTTTACAGAGAGGCCGGTGAGGAAAACTGGGACGCAGAAGGCTGCAAAACACTCCCGTCGCCCGCCGTCCACACTAAATGCCTCTGCAGCAAGATCTCAACCTTTGCAGTTTTAGCACAGAAAGCTAAAGACCCGGTGAGTGTCACCTCTGAATGCAGTTTGATTTCGTAGAAAGCAGCTAGAACCTTTGACTGTTTTTTTATT
>JAAGKR010000304.1:0-60995 GCA_011419295.1 Clarias macrocephalus | reverse complement strand
ATATACATGCTACAGGGGTTAATAAAGTGGGGACTCGATTTTAGGTCCCCACTTTCACACAGGTCCCCACTCGATGGGTGTGTATTCCGGTCGATGTCCCCTCATTAATAGCTATGCGAGAACACACACACACACACACACACACTCCAAGTAATTTGGGAACACCAATTAGCATAATGTGCATGTCTTTGGACCGTGGAAAGAAACCGGAGTACCCGGAGGAAACCCACCAAGCATGGGGCGAACATGCAAACTGCACACACACAGACAGGAATCAAACCCGGACCCTGGAGGTGCAAGGCGACATCGCTAACCACTAAGCCAAGTTGCTGCCTGGTCATAAAGCTATGTAGGAATATAAGATTTGGATTTCTAAGCATTTGTCACTCAGTTCCACAGCCTCCCAACTGATAAAATCACTAACCCAGTTAGTCCACCCTAAATATCCCATTCTCTCTCCCTTTTGTGTTTGTGTTTACAGAGAGGCCGGTGAGGAAAACTGGGACGCAGAAGGCTGCAAAACACTCCCGTCGCCCGCCGTCCACACTAAATGCCTCTGCAGCAAGATCTCAACCTTTGCAGTTTTAGCACAGAAAGCTAAAGACCCGGTGAGTGTCACCTCTGAATGCAGTTTGATTTCGTAGAAAGCAGCTAGAACCTTTGACTGTTTTTTTATTAATTTTTTTTTTATCTGTCTTCCTTCATGGCGTCCAGCCTTAAATGGCATTATTTGAAGTAATCCAGTAGTTATTATGCCGTTTGGTTGTTATTATGCTGTCAAAGTTGCTGAAGGACTGTACGAATGTTGCTGTCAAGCTCATCAGCATCAGGAAGTAAGCACTTGAGAGACGGATAGATTGTTGTTCAAGGAAGTGGAATGCGCGTGGGTGTCACATGGGCAATGAGATGCTGATTTTGATGTGCACCTTTGTTGTACACACTTCAAAATTTGAATAAATTATGGCCTTCGCATCTCACAGATGACATGTGTTCACTGAAAATGCCTTTATTCAGGGTCTTAGCATGATTTATGTAGTTTCGTTGATAGAAAATCGTATGTTATTTATTTATCTTGGTAGACTGAAGATACCAAAATTCGAGGGGTGTTCAAGTCAAATCGGGACTTTTGCTTGCGCAGAATAACAGATGACAGTTAAATAAAAAAACGAAACTCTGAAGTTCTGTTGGTGAATGATTGTGGGTACAGTTCCCACACACACAGAGTGGTCTCTTCCACACGTTAACAAGCTATCTATCGATTTTCAAGGATCAGCTGTTTTACTTGCTACATGTTCATGGGAACGCATGCAGTCGGCTGCAAGTCAATCATGGACATACAACCTTTCTTTAAAATATCTTATGTAAATGTCAACCAATTTTACACCTTCATTCACAAGGAATCCCAGTTTGACTTGAACACCCTCCGTAGATTAATGCTTTCGTGTAGTGAATGCACATTTTACGTCACCCATAACGCTAATACAGACCAGCATGATAAAATGATTAGCAGGATTAAGAAGACCTGAAAACGACCTGAGCTCTTTGCTCTTTATCCTTCCTGATTAATGTTAGTACATTTTGTTGTATTGACCATCTGCCATATGATAGACCACCCACCATATGGTCTTTCTCTCTCTCTATCGCTCTCTTTTCCTCTCTCTCTCTTTCTCGCCAGTCATGGTGAGTGAATGGGGGATGTTGAAACTGACCCATTTTTGTCTAGCATTTTTCCCCCTCTCTAACTGAAAGCACCCCATTAGAATGAGTGATATGCACAGCAGGGGAAAGGGATGCAGGGAAATGGAAAATAGCCGAGAGGAGTGAGCAATATGGGGGCGGAGATTGTAAATCTAGTAGCCGGTCATTGTCACATAGAAACTGGACCACACACAGCTGGCTAATGTCAATGCCACTCCTGCTGATTGCAGCCAGAGAGACCACAACACTGACAACCACCCATACACAGTAATACATGTGTGCTATTCATGTGTTCGTCTCAGAAGAACGTTTCCAGAAAATTCAGGTGTGTTTCCATCAGAAACCTCATAGCTGATTTTAATAATTGTTACCCCTTGTTCAAGGTTAACAATGTATTTGGGGCATAGTGTTCAGTTCTGTATATTACTAATAGATCAACCACCAGCTTCACAGGCTTCATCTACATTATAATAGGTCATTTTCAAAAATGTCAGATTGATACCTTTTAACATACTCACATTTTCAGTTTCCTACAGAGAAATGTAAAAATGATGAAAATGAAAACAGCATGCTGGGTATGTGTGCAAGAAGGCTCACTTCATTCTTTGACAGCATAAATATAAAACATGCTTTATTGCACATCACAGCGTCGCTCCTAAAACCATACGAAGCATTCGAAATGGAATAAAACAAACCTGTTACGGAAAACGGCATTGCAGTAACCTCAGCCATCTTAAATTCTGCACTAAAACAATAGAACAACACTTTCAGGTGTTTTTTATTCCACTTGCGGTTTCAGTGGTCCCAAGACATTGCTTTAGTGTTGCTGGAAAGGCACAATGGGGGACATGTATCAACATATAACCACTTGGCTAATAGACAGTATGGAGCAATGGTTGCTCAGGCAGTTGACACTTTGCATTGCTGATTGGAGGGTCAGAGGTTTGAGCCCTGACGCCATCAGATTGCAGGTTTTGGTCTCTTGAGCAAGGCCTTTCACTTGATGCCTACAGAAGCATGACAAGGGTAAGATGTGACACCGATATAAAAAGGATAACATTTGAGAATAGTATGGCATGGACAGTGAAAGAGAAGACCAAGTCCATGATGCCTGGAAAGCTGAGTATTTGAACCGTGGCCTACCTGCACTTGATGAGGAGGACGACCTTAGAATAAAAAGCAGTATACCACACCACTGCTGGATTCCTTATCAACTACTGTGACAGTGCTGAACTGACAACTACAAAGCAGATCAAACGTTTTATTCATGCTGCTCTTTGTATTATGTTAGAGACTCACAATTAAGGCAGATAGTCTATGAATTCTAAATTTAATTAGATGCAAAAAAAAATCTGGTCATTCATTTAATTTGTGATGTCGTTCTGACGTAAATCTGATTGGTTAAAAATTTTAACCAATGTATTAGTAAAGTATAAGTAAAGAGGAGATTGCAGCTTCACACAGAACTTGTTTTATTGACCTTTTAGATGTTAATAACAGTAAAACATGAACTAAGTTAAATATAGATTTAAATTAATAATCCTGCTTAAATATTGCTTCATATAAATACGTTTGATGTCGTTCTTTTTCACATTGCAAAAAGTTACATATTTGTGGTCTATTGTGCTTGTATAGAAAACTAATTCCCATTGGGTTGCTTTCAGTAAGTAAGAAAAAATCTTAAAATGCAAATCATTGTTTTTGTTTAAGGCTACAATTTGTGGCCAACAAAATAAAAATGTAATTCAGATCAGCAACTTCAAACTTGCTCAATGCCTGCAATGTTGCTACTGTACAGTATACAGTATAGTGCTTTTACTGTGCTCTGAAAAAAACGTCAATTTACTTCTGTTAATGATCATAGCTCCTACAGTTTGGTATAAACACAAAACAGTGTTTTTGTAGTTCTTGTTTAGAATTGTTCCAGAATTGTTTACATTGGCAAAAGTTTCTGAACTTGTTGGCTGAACATTATAGACCCCTTATATGTGAGAACATGTTGCCTTTCTGTAATAACGAGCAATGTGAAAGCTCCTGATGGTAGAAATGTTGGAGCCCAATTACTGTAACGACAAAGTAGACATGCTAACAAAATCTAACACCTCTAGTCAAGCTATTATTTTTGCCACATCAGAGAAATGCTGTTAACTGGACTGGTTAATCCAATTCAACAGGAAAGAGAGAAAAGACTGTCTTTGGCAATTAAATTTCTTTACTAATAGAATGAGTTTTTTAGTTTGTTAAACTGCAATTCCTGCTGGTAAACTTGTATTATTATAATATAGTTGTAATCAACATTGACAATATACCTCCATGATCAAGAGAATATTGGTATAACATTGCTTTTATAAGTTGGAATGACTTAATTAAAATGACTTTAAGGTAATTTTGAACAGGTGGCCCAAATGCAATATTGCAAATAGAACATTGTTTGAAGCGTTTATGCGAATTGACATCAATTCATATAACGTTGGCCACATTCACGGTCCCTTATGTTTCTAACAGGGTTTAGAATTTCAATCAGAGATTGGGACGGACACAACGGCTTTCTGTACACAGCATGTGTATCTTGTGTCATGCCTTTCACTCTTGTAATGTAGGCTTTCTGTTTAATTTTCTTTTGTAGATAGATGGATAGATAGATACTTTACTGATCCCAAATAGTTTAAACGTGGAATAGTAAGGATAGTGACGCAACAAACATGTACTGTAGTTGCTATTGCTTCAACATAAATTTACTAAGAGAAAATCATAATATATACAAAATATATAAATATATGTAAAGAATGAGATGAATATATGCAAAATATACACGAACAAAGATGAAAGTCAGTGCATGCTAGGGTATTTGATGTGTACATGAATATGACTGTGAACAGTCAGACTGTTATGAAGGAAAGCTACATATATAACAGACAATGAGTTGTGGTTGAGGGACCATCATGACCAAGAAATCCAATCACGTCCCCAGGCACCATGAAGATGTGTGTAAACAGCATATCGCCCTGGGTACAAAGAAGTCTCTCAGTAGAACACACTTCTGTAATAGTAGTATGCTCTCCTGCTTTTCAAAGGCTCCATAAAGTTGGTTAAACTGGTGTTTCAAATGATAGACAGCATTTTATTCAAGGTCCTCCTTTCCAGCACCAGCACCCGCGAGTCAAGCTTAAAGCCAACCACAGATTCCGCTCTCCTAACCATTTTGTTCAACTATGTGGCATATCTGCTTTTGTGGTTTCCTCCCCAATACATGTAGAAGAGAATACTGGCCACCAGTGATTAGTAGAACATCTGTAGGAGCTTTTTGCAAAGTTTCCAGTTGCCATTCCAGTTTGTCATCCAGTAGAAGCCATAGGTATTGGTACTGTTTATCCTCACCACCTCTACCTTGCTCCTTCAGTGGTGATTGGTACTGTAGTAGTATGGGCCCAGTCTGACAAAAGTCCATCTCTTTGCACTTAGAGGTATTTTGTGACTTGATGCAGGACAGATCATCTCCAGTCCTGCATCAAGTCACAAAATCATCCACAAGATTCCTATAGGCCCCCTCCAGTGCATTTTGCCCTGGTCAGCAGTAATGGTAGAGGGATGGGGGCGTGGTGAATAATGTAGTGGACAGAGACTGTGATTGAGAAGGAGGGGAAGTGGACAGACAGTAGTAAAAATTGGTGCAAGGTTGTCAAACAGCTGTAGAACCGGTTTAACTCATGAGGCCTCATAACATCACCATCTATAACAGCCTCTAATGTTTTTTATACCATCCCGACCACTCTCGTGTTATTTTTCTTTTAGTTTATTTCTTCTTCGCCTGCCGCAGACTGATCTTAAGTCTTCTTTGAGTGTGCTTAAATTCAACCTGGCCACCATCCTTAAAGACCTTCTTTTTCAGGTTAAGGAGATGCTTGACTTTAATGGTAGTCCAGGGCTCGTTATTTCGGAAGCGTTTTAACATCAACAATGATGTCCATACCAAAAGTAATGCACTATGTGATCCAATAAACGTCTTGCCGCATACTCCACTCCGTGCTCTCGAAACAGTCCCTCAGGATCTCTTCAGCCTCAGGAGACCATTTCCTGAATGAACGTGTGGTTGACTGGCTCAAGATACAGGGCTTGTAATGGGGGCTTAAGTAGACCCCGTGATGTTAAATAATGCTGTGAGGTACTTCTTAGCTGCCAAATTACTGTACTCTAATATGGTGTTTGCACAGCATCCAACCTGCATCACGGCCGCTTTCACAGAACAGATCTTATTAGACTTTAAGTGGGTTTTTTACCCATTTGGCTGCTTTCCAATTTTATATTAAAGTTAACTGCTGTTGTCTGGTATTGTTCTGTGGTATTCTTTGTTATGTAGAGCATTTCCTAGCATCAACAGCATGTCCCTTAGTGGTCCTGTGGTAAGCTCACAGTGCTCTCACCACCGCACCCAGATTTTTTGCAACATTGTGTTAGGGGGATTTCTTTTTCATTTAACATCCTACTGTCTTATAGTCAAAGTTTCTAACATCATTCTTTTCAAAACAACCTAATGCCAGCACTGTCCCAATGTCTGTAACATTGCACGACGAATATCCCCACAATGAATGGCACTCGGAAATGTTTTAACAGCCAAAGAATTCCTGCCGGGATAGGTGCAATATGAGGCATGTTGAAGAGGTAGGAAGCGATTGAGTACAACAGCACGCTGCTTATTGAGGGCAAACCAGTCATCATTGTCATAGTCTGAATCAATGGACAAAACACAGGGATAATCCATATCAGCAAATGAGTCAACCATCAGGGGTCGAAACCAGGAAGTGATCAGAAACATTGTTCAGGGCACACAGAAAACAAGAACTGTGAAACCAGGCAACAACCCTTAATGACATAAAATGCATATTAGGACTTGTCACAGACAATAAAATTTTAAGCAAATTATTATTATTATTATTATTATTATTATTATTATTATTATTATTATTATTATTATTATTATTATTATTATTATCAATTTCCAATACGCAATACCAAAATGTACATGAAAATGTAAACTCATGAACAATGAAAATGAACCATAACAGAAATGTTTAACAAACATATTAAACTGTGCTTCATGCTTCAACATGACCAGATGTAAACAACTAAATGAGCAATTTAACACAAAAGTGTGATATTGCTTAAATACAACAGTTCTGCAATCACCATTTATTATCAACAGATTAGGATTGGTTTGTTTATTTTACCAGTTACAGTGGAACCTCGGATTGCGAGTAACGTGGTTTGAGTGTTCCGCAAACCGAGCAAAGATTTTTATTACCTTTTTAATCGGAAACCGAGCAAGTATTGGTTTACGAGCGCTGAGTATCATGTATCACGCATGCGACTCTTATTTTGACACCGAGCGGCAAGTGATCACAACTGAGCCAATGATTTTTCTCTCTCTTGCGCTGCGGGAATTATAGGTAATCGTCTCCCCTGCTGCGTCTTAGTGCTCGTCTCTTACTGGTATAATCAACATCTCCCTCTCTCTTCTGTGCGTGTGCGTAATTTGACACTGTGCCCCATGCACACCGACACACACACACACACACACACACACACACACACACACACACACACACACACACTTTTCTCATGTGTACTTTGTGTGTGCGCGTGTGCGTAATTTGACACCAACATATACACACATGGTCTCCGGCTGCACACGCGCTTTATTTACACAGAAAACTCAGCTCTGTCACGATTCTTTTCAAAGGTAAGGTGCTGGTTCATTTGTTATTTTTTTATTTTTTACTTTACAGCAGTGATTCCGTTAGTATGCGCTCACGTGAGTATCATTAGAGAGATTTATTTTTTTCCCCGTTCAAACAGTGTTTGCATTGTGTATGTTAGTTGTGAAACTTAAAAAGCGAGGTGTGGGGAGCGAGGAGGTGTTTACTGTTTAAGACGAGGCGAGGGGCTAATTCCACACACACACACACACACACACACACACACACACACACACACACAAATACACACACACACACACACACATACAAATACACTAGCCTGCGCGCACAAACGGAAACACTTATCTGTCTGGATTTTTTTTAAAACTTTTTTTTAAATGTTAGGTGCAGGTTAATTTGTTTTATTTTTACTTTGTTTTATTTGTTTTATTTTTATTTTATATGTTTTTGGTTTACGCGTGTTTTTGGAATACGAGCCCGCTTCCGGAACGAATTATGCTCGTAATCCAAGGTTCCAGTGTATTTTGCTCCGTCAACACATCTATCCTTCTGCGCCTGGAAGAATTAACTAACTGTGACTGGCAGAGCTGGCAACTAATATAATTAACAGGGTTGACAGTAGTTTAAATTTTTTACTGCTACTATGAGAATAAACCATGGAGGAGGTGATATTATAAGTAGATCTTATAAGTTTCTCTTTATATTTCAATGTATTCTGTTTAGAATATCAGCTGACTTCTGGGTTCTGTGGTTAAATCCCAAATAGCGTTAAATGATAAGCAAGTGTGCTGTGTAGGTTGTACTGTACAATCACTTAGAGAAGGATTTGGGTTTCAGTCTTGTGTGTTAAAAATCTTAAACATTAATGTACAAAGCAGCTGATTTGTAGAAACTGACCTACTTTTACTCATGCTGCGACTGAAAGTTAGTGTAATTAATGATTATTAGAACATCTGTTATGTTGAGTGATTTATTTTCACCAGTCATGGAAATCCTCTCATCCATTAAGATTACTCGGTCAAAACTGACTGTTAAATAATGTAAGTTATCCATTATCTTTCAGGGAGTCTGTGTTATAATTTGGTCGATGTTTGCCACATGGCATGGAGTTTATGTGAAAGCAAAAATAAAACCAGAAAACATGGTCTATAGTAGTGAAGGGTCTTGTAATAACCTAATTAGGAAGAGCAAATGTCAATAAAACAGTCTATATCTTTGTTGGAAAACATGGGACAGTAGCCAAGTGAAGTGTTAGGGAGGTTGAAGTGAAAGTCAAGAACCAATGAAATGAAATGAAATGAAATGAAACGAAGCCGAAGCCAAATTCGAGACATAACATCCCATTATTATTATTATTATTATTATTATTATTATTATTATTATTATTATTATTATTATTGTATTTTTTTAATGACTTCAACTAGTTGGCTTCATTTACTGCAGCAATAATCAGACTATGTTTTCTAGAAGTTGGGATTAGTTCTTCCTAATTTCCTGACCACAATGACCACAATCTGACCACCTCTTTAATTAAAACGTAAACAAAAAAAGTATATATATATATATATATATATATATATAAATATATATATATATATATATATATATATATATATATATATATATATATATATATATATATATATATATATATAAATATATATATAATTTATTTATATGAAGCATTTCATCTCCATATTTTAAGCAGTACGTCTTAACATTGACACATTTCGTAGTTTCTATCTCTGTATATTAACTGTCTCTATCTATACTGTAAGCAGTCTGTCAGCATGAGTGCCCAGCCGAGCTCAAAACCAACCCTCAGTCACAGAGAGAAATCTAGTGAAGCCTGCATGAGCTGTCTAGACATGAGTGATCAGAATGTAATATCCTTTTATTATTCAGATCCACACCACTTTAGCTAGCTTCTATATGCAGATGTCATGTAAAATGCATACTAGGGCTAAACCTTTGCTGATGAGAACAAAACAGATTGCCAAATATACAGTGTATGTATAAATACAGTGGAACCTCGAATTGTGAGTAACGCAGTTTGCGAACGTCCCGCAAGACGAGCAAAGATTTTTAATAAATTATGAGTTGAAAAATGAGCAAGTCTTGGTTTACGCATACCGAGTATCATGTATCACGCATGAGCTTCTTGTTTTGACGTCGAGCGTCACGTGATCACAACTGAGCATTCTTAGTGCGTGTCTCTCACTGGTATAATCAACATCCGTGCACACGTGTACTGTTTACTATAACACTGTGACCAGGTGTGTGCGCGTAAAAGATCCATTTTCTCTCTTTCTGCATGCCGTTATGTGAGAAGCAGGGTTGTGTAGTGTATTCTTTTATTCAATACATTTTGATTGCATAGATATAAGATTTGAAAAGTGGACGTTTATTTGCAATTCGGCATAATAAATTATTTGCAAGTCGGATAACTTCACCACTAAATCTTTCACGAACACCACTTGCGCATTACGGGAACTCGGCTGGAAGTTATTGCACATCCCTTTTATAGTCCTGACCTCATTCCAAGCCATTTCATCATGTTTGAGCCATTAAGGGAATTCCTGGGAGGCCAGACATTGCAACACTGGGATAAGTATACTAGTGTAGCAAGGGATTATATAGAGAAATAAAAGTAGTTTTTGCTCTCATTATAGTGTTCTGTTATTCTGCACAATCAAAAGTCCCTGTTTTACTTGAGTGCCCCTCATAAAAATAGGTAATTTTATAAATTAATTTTGCTTAATTTTTGTGTTAGTTATAGCTTATTATACGGAACATTTCATTCTTAAATCTGATTAAGCAGAAGCTCAGACAGGAATTCTTGCTGAAGGGCAGTCAGTAGGTTTTCCACCATGGGGTAGTCTTGTTCTAAGAATGATTTCTCTTTAGCAGCAGGCCACATTGTGTTTTATTCCTCATGTAGCAGCCCTTGGTCACTTCTGATAGGAGTTTTATGTATTGTTTGCTTCGATGTTGTTGACAGCCCCGCTTGTTAGGTGACTTAATGACTCACTTTTCCTTCGACACTTTGTGAAAGCTCCTAAGGATTTCATGGATTTTATTTCTCTCTTCTTATTTTGTTATGCAATGCAGGTGACTGTATTCTTGCAGTTTGTGTAGTTCATATTTTTTTAGCATCTAGCATGTTATCTATACTGCTTATCCTGTGTATGGACCTGATCCCAGGAAATTCAGGGCACAAAGCATGGATCGGGTGCTAACTTAATGAAAGGTACAAGTTCACACACATACCATACCTAATCATATATTATGGGCAATTTGAAAATACCAGTCAACCTACTGTGCATGTCTTTGGAATCCAGATTTCATGGAGGAAAAACACCAAGCAACTGGAGAACATGTAAACCCCACAACATGAGACTGGAAGTGAGAAGCCCCCAACCCTGGAGGTGCGAGGCAACAGTGCTAACCAATAAGCCATTATCCTACTGGATTGAGTTATATGAGGTTATATTGGAATCTAATATTTGAAATCAGAAATTTTTCTCTATACTGTATGGGAAGCATATGCATGCTGATCACATTTAAACTGCAAAACACCTCCATGACCCCAGTCATGGTCATGTGCATTTAGCAAAGCTGACAAAATTCTATAAAATATCAAGTACTTATACACAGGGCTGGAAAACACATGATGCCTAATCAATGGTCAAAGAAAAGGCAGAAAGGCAAAAGTGGAAGTAATTTTAACTCACCTGAGTGTGTTAGTGAAATATTATATGGCAGCGTAAGGTCAAATCTAGAAATAATTTACAGGGAAGGTGAATGGAGTTGGAATTAAGTGAGGTGAAAAATTACTGACATAAAAACAAATGAAGAAAAAAATTGTCACCCTGCACCTAGAAGGACGTACACATTCAAGACCATCACACACATACAAACTGCTATTTTAAAATTGTTTTGCCTTACAGATGTGGCACAATTGTTGCACTTTTTTTATTCTTTTTTTTTTCAAATGTTTTTCTTTTTCTTTTTCTGTAAAGCACAGTAATCCAAACAGATTATGATTTAAAGTCAGGCTTACATTAATTCTTATGGAGACACTCAGGAGGTTGAGTAGGATATGCAGGGTTTTGTTTTTGTCCCAAAGTAGCAGAAATATGAGAGAGAAGAAATTTTGTGTTAAAATGGTTTCACAAAATGATTTTTGTGAGAGCTTGGTTTTAAAGTATATAAATGTGTCTGGGAACCGAACGCATTTTACTTTATAACATTGAATAAATCTTGGTACCCTGTCCAGGATGCCTTTAGTCTCCTGGGATAGGCTCCAAGCCCCCATGACCCTGTGAGAGGTATATACAAAGAGTGAGTGAGTATCCAAAAGATGCGTTCTGGGTGAAACAAAAATTACAGAGCATAATGATGTAAACAGTGGCTACATGAATGAAGTAAGCAGCGTTAGAAAGTCAGAAATAAAACTATGCACTGTAGCAATGCAGCAAACTGCTGAGTCAGAAAGAGGGGGCTTTTAAAGTGAGTATGCTCAAAAAGAAAATAGCACCACTGATTCCCTATGCACCTGCTATGCATTGTCTGAGAAGTAAAGAATGCTTTTTTTAACCATCAGTTATATTCATTTAAAAGAACATTTCTTGCCAGATCAGTCGTTTAAAGCCTGTGTATCTGGTTTTAAATAAAACTAATGCCTGTTGTTTCATAAGTCACTTACATTTTAGACTATGATTTGTTATTTTAGACTAGATTGTGATTTGTTGATTAATGAATACATTTTTCTAACACTTTTTTAAACAGACTTTCCATTTCTACCATCGGATTTGTTGAACTTCATTCTTACACAAAATATTATGTGCAAATTATGTGCAAGATTTGTTTCTGGCTTAAATAAGAAAGTTGTTTAAATATGAAAACTGCATATTGTAGGATCTATTAAGGAAATTATTTAAGAAAAGCCCAGAGTAAAAACACCATTTCTTTCCAGAATATTTTCTAGAATTTTGTGATATCGGCAATAACATTAAAACCTTTAATATAAAAACCACATATGTATGTGGTTCCACAGGACCTCTGTGGGTGTGTTGTGTTGACTGGCACCGGGACATGGTTCTCCATAGATAGCATTCCATTTGTCTGACGCATTCCATGGATGATCGGTCGGTTTAAGATTTGGGTAATTTTGATTTGTGGTTGTGGTGCAATTCTGATACCTTTCTATTGTGGTTTGTGGTGATTGGCAATTTTGTTGGATCAGACCGGGCAGGAAAGCCTTTGGTCCTGGTGGGCATGGATGGGCACTGAGTGTCCATGATCAGTGTTGGGGGACGTTACTTTTTAAAAAATTGCATTACAAAATTACTGTCATTAAAAAGTAATCAGTTATATTACAGCGTTACTTTCTGATAAACGTAACCAGTTAGAGTACTTTTCCATTACAGAAAATGAAAACTCTCTTGTGCTTTCTCGTGCAAGACCTTTATAAGTATTCTGCCATCGTCACTCAGAGAAGTTTGGCACATAAACTGTTAACTACTAACAGCAGGAATAACAGAGTGGGGCGGGTTATCGAGGGCGGGGCGTGTAGGACATTACTTTGTAACGCGTTACACCCAACACTGTCCATGATACTGTTATCAGTTTATTGTTATATAATTGATAATCAGTGTTATTTAATTCACTTGGCAGTAATGTTATTGTACGATTGTGTAAGTTATTCTAATATACTGTATGTTAAGGAATTATATATTGTCAGCAAAAACCATATGGCAGTAATTGGCATGTCGATTACATTAATTATGACATTCATATACAGTATACCTGCTTATGAGTTGACATTGAGGTATAGAGTAAAGTACATATTGAAAGTAAGTCATGTCTAAAATACTGGATTATGTTCCCCATTTGTTTGATTTTAAACTATTTTCCTTAATTTATTCCTTAATATTTCATAATTATTAATGATTTTATTAATTAATCTCAAACACAGTAGCAGTGAATCCATCACCTGCTCCAGGCCCAATAAAACTTCAGTACATTTTACATTTCCACAGGATTCAATCGGCAGTGAAGGACTCCCAGGACATCAGTTTAACACTGCACAATTTATTTCTAAATGAGCAAAATTAATTTCAAGCTGGAAGACACAGTGCCACCTGTCCTCGTTTTCCAAGGACTATGCCTCTACCTTTTTCCCAGAAAATGTAATGTTCAGTCTTTTTTATTTTATACCTCCAACATACAGTACAGTATATTGTTTCATAAGCGATTCATAAATTGCAATGAACTACTGTATACTATGACACAGCTGCTAAGGTGAGCAGATTTGAATTTTAAAAAAAGCACACAAAGGTAGGTACAGTAGGTACTACCTGTACCTACTGTATATCTACATGTTCCTAGTTCTCGAAAAAATATGGCTCTAAGGCAAGGTCAGTCATTTGGCCCGTCAGTCAGTCAGTTATTTCAAGTTCATTTGTCAAAGATATCGCATTAAAGGTGGCGACCCTACACCTACATCCAGCATGGTACCTCAAAACCACTTGAATGCCCGACACAGTTTGCTGGCAGGTGGCCATGTCTCACTGACCTACTATAAAGCGCGAAGTTAACTTTCTCGGATGATGTCTATCAATTATGCTCCACTTCTATATCTCTAGCATTAAGTTCCGTTCCTGGCTGCTGCTGCTGCTGGAATGCCTGGTGACATTTGGAGATGGGCAATAAACAGCGCTATTAGCGCCTAGTCATTTTCCTTCCATTAGCCACACCATGTTCAGGTCAGTGCATCTCTATCAGTAATGTTCTTTCGACGCCAGCAAAGCACTCCATTCAACTGGAAAGACCTTTACCGCTACGCTATGAGGAACGTTTTGTACTGATCCCACAAGCAACGAGAAGAAAAGTGCTGCTTCAACTTCTTCCCTTTTTTCTCTTTCAGTAACATCAAAGTGCTGAAACTTATAATGTACTAATTAGTGTAAAAACAAGACTTTTGTTTTGGTCGTTTAAACAGCAGACTTCAAAAGTGCATTTGCTGCATTTCTTTCACTTTTATTTAGAAACGGAGTGAAAACAAGTGGAAACATTTTGAAATCTGAAACACGATGGGTGAAATATCCCAACTGCATCGCTATACAGTACAGTTTGACATCATCGTCAGTGCATTTTAAAGATGTTACCTGCTTACTTTTGTATTTTCAGAGACATTACCTGAAAAAATATTTTACGGTTCATGTTTGAATGTGCAGTAGAGAATCCCAAAGCAAATTCAGGATGGATGGTGCTATTAATGTCATCAATCGTTCACTAAGTTATTCACTTGAACCAAGAGTTATCAGAAGAGCTATCAAACTGAACAAACCTACAGTACAGTATCTTGACCATCTTATTTTGCCAGTCCTAAAAATCTGACTTAAATAAAATAAATAAATAAATCTGACTTGTCAGTATTTCTGCCAAAAATATACTTTATTCATTCATTCATTCATCTACTGAGACCCACTTTATCCCGGTGTGAATCTGAAGCCCATCATGGCAGCACCGGGAACAAGGCAGCAGAGTTCACCCTGAATGGGACACCAGTTCATCACAGGGCACATCGTGCGAACACATCAACACACCCACTTACACCTACGGGCAATTTTAGCCCAGCCAGTTTGCCTAACATGACTGCATGTTTGAACAAATGTAGAAATGTTGCTTCGGCTCGGTAAATCTGGGCAGGCTGCCTGCAAAGATAAATAATGAAAACAAAACCGTAGGTTAGCTATTTGCAGCTAGATAGCTGAAGGCATTTGCGATTTTTGCTGTAGTTTTGCCTTGCATGACTTTGAGATTATGCATCTTACTGTAAGTGAACTCATAACTGTTAATAGTGTCCAGAAATAGTGAGGAGGAAAAAGTGGATGTCTGGTGGTTCTAGGATTTCTTAGCACCCCGAATCAGTTTGATTCTAAAAGGGATCGTTATTTAAGACATCTGGTAAAATAGTTTGTGTTTACGGCATCCTAGTTAACAGATGCCGCAGAAAGAGTGCGGTGAAAGATTTCGAATTATGAAATAGAAGAAGCATATTCCTGACAGAGTGAACAGGCACCCTGACCCCATTGCTAAGAGTGTGCTGGATTAAGCTCTATGTTTAATAGAAACCAGGCAGGAGGGCAGGATTAAACCACTGCTGTCAGGCCATTTAGTATGGATGGAGGCTTTGCCAACTAATCTTGTTTATTTTCTGCATGGGCTGACTGGTCGCATGCTATCCCACCAATGTTACTAATCTCTTTTATTTAAAGCATGCCAGCTCCTATTTATTCCACAATGGCGCCGATAATCTGAGCATTCGCCATGCTAGTGACATGCCGTCACTTCAACAGTTGCACAATAACGCACAGTTGTATAGTAACGTAAGGATTTGCCGTCAATCTGTTTCTCTATGCAGTGTAACGGCTTCGAGCGTACACAATCACTAGAGTCATCCAAGCAGGAACAATGTCACATACAAGCACTGTGAGCACTGATTTCGTGATGCGTTATCTCCGTAATACCAAAACAGATGAAAACAGGCACACATTTGTGTCCTGCATCAAAAGAACCTGCCTTGCATAATAAACGGGTCTGAAGGACGAAGGCCATTTGCTATCTAGGGATCTGCACTGCTGACTAATCTCCCTCAGGCGTGTTGACAGATCTTTCATTCTACCCTGCCACATATACACGCAGGCGTAGAAACATGTGCGCACACACACACACACACACACACACACACACACTATGCAGTAAAAGGTTAGTGTCACATATTAACTGCCACATCTTTAGTTTTGTTTTGTTCTTATATCTTTTGAAATCCCTTGGCTGTAGGACACGCAGGCCTGTCTGATAATGTCACGTTATTACAATGGATTTGTACACACAACGTCATATGGTATAATGTACAACTTTCTGTGTGTCGCCACCGCCATGAAAATGGTGCATCAGTGCTGAGAGATTTTAAACCTGAAATGATTTATGAGTATTAAATATTTAATAGTGTATTTATACTGTTATTTATTAAAATGTAGGCTGGACATGCTGTTAAAGCATTTTGATTTATTGTTACTCCTTTATATGTTAATATCCCTTTTGCCCAAAAAAAAAAGAAAGTCTGTCAAGGGAGCTTGTCATGTTTGTGCGCTCATTTTCTGTTCAGCTTCAGCAGGACTGTGGTCGACCACCACTAAAAAAAATGGATTTAAAAAATATAGTCCAGGCCTGGCTGGTATAAATGAGTATAACCAGAGGTGAAAGTACTTTTAAATTCTTGCCAGTTTCTCTTTATATTTCCTCTTATTCCAGTTTTAAACGCCCTGAGCTAACTTAGAGATCTAAGGGTGAACCCTAAATACCAAAATAGAGCGCTAGTGCTGTATGTAGTGTCTAGAATCCCTTGTTTCACACCCCAATTAGTGGCCTTTTTTTGGGGATGGAGAGCGATTTGGGATTTAGCCTTGTGTTAGAAGCTAGTTAGCCCTGTAGCCGAGAACAAAGCGGTGAGGTGAGTCATGAACCTGTCAGCGTGTTGGCAGGAGCTCGCACTCACGTTCAGTAGAAGTGATGAAAGAAACACAGATGGTGCAGAGGCAATTCAAAACAACATACTAGCAGTTACTACGGAGGCAAAGTGTTGTTTAAGATGACATAATGTTATCACTTGCATCATTCCAGTACTGATTATCACCATCCATTAGAGATATGCAGTACCAGACTGGACCGACCTAACCCTAATCCTAACCCATCTGTAAAAATACATAGAATGGAAGGATATACTGTAGAGGCTGGGGCTGATTCTATTCTAGTCCAGACTGTACATTCACACTGCTCGTCAATGATCCTCCTATCATCTGATTAAACTTGGTGAACAGCTGGTTATATACATTGTTTATTTCGTGCATTGAAGAAAGTGTATTTAAACCAGTTATTCTGATACATTAATGGTCCATAACTGCAGCATTAGAAAAGGCACATGTGAAATAGCATCATAGTAGCATAATGAAGAAGGTTTACTACTTGCTATTTTTCCAGATGTTTTAACCCCTGCACATCAGCCATGATTTTTATGATAACATGCATTTTTGTATTTTTAAATACTTTCACCCACTATAGGATAAGAATGAAAGAGAACAAAAAAAATGTCTTAACAAAAATGGAAATGCAGAAAAAGTCATCTCGGAATCTGTCAATAAACAAGAGAAAATGTTTAAAAAAAAATTCTTATAAATGGTGATCTTGACTGTATTGCGATAAGCTGGTTTACTTGATGTTAGGTTTGTCTAGTTAGGTTTAGAATAAACACTTTAGCATGTGTTAGGTAGGTCTAGCTGGTGTTGGACTGGTGTAAGTGGTGTTATAGGATTTTAGGTAGTGCCAGGCTTGTTACCTTGATCTTAGGTTGGTCTAGTTGGATTTAGGTTGGTCTATTTGTTGTTGGAATGTTCTGCCTGGTTGGAGTTAAGCTGGTCTAGCTAATATTGATTTTTTTTTTAGCTGGTGTCAGGCTCATCTAGTTACAGTGAACTAGCTGGTGTTGGGATTATCCAGCAGCCATCAGGCTGTTTAATTAGAGTTACTGTGATGTAGCTGTTGTTGACATTTCCAAACAGGAGTTAGAACCTGGGCTTGTTGCTGGTTGGAGTTAGGGTTGTTGGAATTTTCTAGCTGTTCTTAGGCTGGTCTAGTGATGCAGGCTGGTGTAGCTGGTGTCGGGCTGTATTACGTGATTTGTAACTATGTTGTCCTATGTTGATTGGTAGAGAATTGTGAAAGAGATTAGGTCTCCCAGACTGACCCATGTGGCATAACTGAAAGATAAAACCAATTTTCATTCATATTCTTTTTAAATTACAATTACACATTTTATGAATCCAGTGTTTCACCGAATTTGTTGGTATAGACGTCTTGTTAAAACTGTAATGAATTTCCTGCTTACACAATTGCACATGTCGACTGTAGAGCACAGAGTAATAGAAAGGAATTATTTATAATCACACTCTCCAGTGTCACCCAGGTGAGGATGGGTTCCCTTTTGAGACCGGTTCCTCGAAAGACTGCTTCCTGATTTTTTTTTTCATGGCCATCGTTGCCTCTGGCTCGCTCATTAGTGATAAACAAGTGTATAAATATAAAATGTTTACCAAAAATGTATACATTTCTGGCTTGCTCATTAGAAATAAAGTTACAAATCTAAAATGTATATTCAGAAATCATACATATCCGCAAAGTTGCTTTGTGACAATGTCTATCGTTACACACAAATAAAATAAAATTTGAATTGAATACCCATTCCTAAATTTCCTTCCAGCAAGCCTTAACAACACTGCATACATTTCTTAAATTGCCAATTAGAAGGCTGTGTTGTTCAGGGACACCATTACTCATTCTATATTAGGTTAAGGGGAGGAAAAAAAAAAAAAAAGGTTTGGGCCTCAGTACGATTCCAAGAACACAATGATGGGTCAGCAGGTTCATGCATTTAGCTTTGGGCCTCCATCACAGTCCCAACATCCCTACTTCCCAGACTGTCATCTCTCACACTCTTCTACTCTCGGAGCTACTTCAGCGATAACAAGTATCTTGGGAACCTGAAGGACAGCTTAGCCATATGCAACAATAGTACCGGGTCTCCTGCTTTTGCTTCAAGAGGCTTCAATGCAGAAGGTAGAGCGTCTTTAAAGTTTTGGGACCTACGTTCGTGCTCACAAGGTCTTATGTGTTTGATTTAAGTTCCGTCTTTTGGTTTGGGAATTCCCTATTTTCCTCTGCGTCCCCTGCTGTCTGTAATTCAACTCCACCTTTTCTTTTCCCCTTCCACCTTCTCTTTGTCATAATGAGTTATTGCAGAAAAGGTTCATGAAGTGAAGAGAGTGAGAGAGAAGGAACGTGTGTGTGTGTGTTTGTGAGAGAGAGAGAGAGAGACTGATAAACGGACTGTGGGCACTACATGGGGCAAGAGAAGTAGGGTAAACCTGGAGAGTTGAAAATAGATGTGGCTGCTGCTCGTTAGGAGCTCTATACTGCCCCAGGGACTGCTGGGATTGATGGCTATATGATGTGTTTTGTAATTTGTGGCATCGGAATTTTAGTATGCAGCAGGAGGTGAAAAAATATGTGACACTTGTGCTGCAGTCTATCATCATATTTAGGCCAGTGTTTACAATAATGGTGCAAATTCAAGTCTCTCTCTGTGTGTTTCTTTACCTACAGTAGCATGTTACTATATATACCAGTGGTTCTGGATAAATTAGATTTTAGGTCATTCACAGCTAATATATTATACTTAATGTGAATCCATGTCGTTAGTGCCATTAGTATCATTGAATCCGTGCCATTAGGGCTTGATCTGAGCAAACACATTTACCTCACACATGTATCTATATTCTTGAGAAAAGTCGATTTCTTTTTTCTTTATAGGCTTCTGCTTGTGACTGTTCAAAGGCAGCTGAAGTGTTGGGGGCTTTATCTATGTTTACTTCTCAACCATGCAGCCATTTCCTCCTGCTATCCTTTTGTAATTTAAATCCTGAATATCTTTCTAGTCTGCGATCTGTTTGATAGCTATATGTTGAAGTCAAGATCAGAACCTTTTTCTCGCCTTCGCATTGGTAAGATTGAAGTTTGAGTTTGTTGTTGTTTGTTCTTCTCTCTCTCTCTCTCTCTCTCTCTCTCTCTCTCTCTCTCTCTCTCTCTCTCTCTTCCAGTGCTTTCCAGTGGCATCTGTAATTTTTAGAGAAACTTGCATTAAAACCACAGTTCTAGCTACCATCGAGCTGGTTATTAACATGCTGTGGGCATCGGCCTAAGCTAAAGATGAAAGGTTGATCTTGGCAGCTACTAGCCTTTCTCTGCCACCTGCGATGGCAGTGCCTGCCAACTCCATCAGCCGTACTGTAGCCATGAAACTTAAAAAAAAAAAAAAAAAAAAAACATAGCTTTGAACCTCCACATCTCTCCACTAATGCACTTCCTGCTGCTTTGACTAGGTGTTTCTTTTATTCTGTCTTGCTTTCAAGAAAACATTCTTCTACTCTCATACCCAGACTGCACACCTATGTGTATCTGTCAGTGCTGCGTCTTAGCTGTTTGCCAGAAGTGATTTTCTTTTGTAAGTTCAATTAAACATTTATTTATATAATTCCACCATGCACCATGCTATGATTTAAAACTGCAATTCTAAATGAATCCACCTTGTTATTAATTTATAGAGGCATACCCTCAAATCTACATCGATACACTTAGCTCATGTAGTAGGGTATATGATCTGTCCATATGCCATATATCGAGTACATTGGGAGATGAATACGATCCATTCTGGAGAGATATCGGGCATTTCAGAGTTCCCTTCTGGGTTGGGTTGCCAGATTGATCCCTTTCTATATCGGAGTGCTTGAGGATGAAGGATCTTGCTCAACGACCCAAAAGTCTCCGGTTGGCTCTCAGGCTCCATCCAAACTATCGCTGCCCCACAGATACTGTAGCTTAGTCAAGGGTATTTAATTTTGTAAGATTTGCAAAGGTCCACTTGTCAAGAAAATAAATCATACAAAGGTCTGGATGTTCAACTAATTGTTACCAGTTTAGTCATGCGATATTGTAATATAACAATATTTTCTTTCACACACATTATTCTGAGTTCTGGAGAAGTTCTGTTTTGGAGCCGTATCCAAAAGGTGGTCTATCAGTGCATGAAGCAAATGTTTGCTAACATTGTTGGTTGGTGGTTGTCATCATTATTTGTTTCCCCCATTTTTTTTAAAGCCTCAGATCTCCCCATAGATGTTGTCAAATATTACTTTATTTTAGTCATTACTTTATATATTAGTCATTATTTTAAAACTGAAAAATGTGTCTACATGCATAAGTGCATGAATAGATTAGTTAAACTGTTGATAATTCACTGAAAACCAACAAGCTTTTTTTGGGATGCAGTGTATCTATCTATCTATCTATCTATCTATCTATCTATCTATCTATCTATACATATAGATATACATACATCTACACACACACACACACACACACACACACACACACACACACACACACACACATATATATACACTGTATATATGAATATTTTTTCTTGCTTTCTCACACACAGGATATGGGAACATCCAGCTTGCCCTCAGTACCCCTTATGGTGGGCTGTGGGGTTTCCTGCATGGCTTTGATCATCTTGCTGGTCATCTATGCTGCCTCTTGGAGGTAAGGAAAACTCAAAGTATCTTTTCCATTGGTTAAAAAAATGCTTTAGAGTGTTTTCACACTAGGGATCTGAGTACACTTGACCTGAAAGTCCAGTATGTTTGAATAAAATTTGCAGTTTATGTATATTAGCATTTACCCCTTTTGTGGTCTTACAACCTGAAAAAAACTTAAATTATACATACTGTACCAGGTGAGTTTATATCTTTCACATGAGCTATAAAATATAATAGTAAATAAACATACACATAACATGCTACCTTTAAAAATAAGTTCAGGACACAGGTTTGCAAAAAAAAATATTAATCAAGGGCAAGTTGACTCAGCAAACACCTGCTAAGTTTGACATAAATTAAATGGTCTTTTTCATACTGAGAACAACATAATCTCAGTGAATCACGGTGCTGGTAGCATCATGATGTATAAAAATAAATAAATAAATAATAATAATAATAATAATAATAATAATAATAATAATAATATGATTAGTTCATTGTGAGTCTTCTTGGCGTATCATCTTGGGAATTTTTTTTTATTTTTACTTACTAAATTCTGTTTAATACTGAATATTTTCATATTTTCATGCTTTCTAATGCAATTCCATGAATCATTTCTTGTATATATTAAATATATAAGTATAAAAGTATATTTGTATCATGTTCACTTGATAACTTTAGCCACACTGGTTTCATTCTGGATAAATTATTTTTGAAGCTGTGTCACTTTTAGTAAATATTTAAATTGGGTTGCTTTGATCTCTTCATGGAAATTACATATAATATTCTATTGAAATTCAACCGAACCAAAAATGAAGTTTGTAGACGTAGGCATTTTTTCACGAGGGATTATTCAAATAGCAGTGGCCTCACACTGAGACAAAACTGCAATTTGATGTTTTCTGGAGTAGTTAAGGGACAGGCAGCATAATGTGGTGAATGCTAGATCAGTTGTTATTGTGATGACTCTAAACACAGCAGTTTGTGCGTGGCAGATGGCTGAGTGAAGACTAACATGGTGTCCTGAACACAAACAGAGCTTAGTTGAATACTCCCACTGACCATGATGCTGAACCCTTTGCAGTCCAATAAATCTTTTAAAAGGGTTTTAAGATGATCTACTGCAACACCAAGACCTGGAATGCAGACAGCACTGGGCAGGCTTCATGCCCACCACACGCCATCCCTGTTCCTTGATGGCGTGGCCATCTTAGGTGTTTTAGATGATAAACATGCACAATAAAAATCAATTCAGTGCCTTAACTCATCATTCTCCTCCTTAAATAAACAGTAAGTAAAGAGCAATCTAATGACTTGTCTTCAGGTCTTTTTTCCCTGATAATTAACACTTAATTAATTGGAATTGTAAGTTATGTATGATGATGTACTGGTTGGCACTCCAAGGTCGAGGGTTTGATTCCCACCTTGGGTCTGTATGCATGGAATTTGCATTCCTTCAGACCAAAGATGTGCAGATTAGCCTAATTGGTGTTTCTAAATTGCCCTGAGTGTGAGTGAGTGTGGAAGTGTGTCTGCGTGTGTGCCCTGTGATGGATTGGCATCTCGTCCAGGGTTTACTGTGTCTCATGGATTGAGTCTCCTGGGATGGGCCTCAGGCCTCCAGTGAACCTAAACAGGATACGTGGTATAGAGAATGAGTTAAAGAAAGTATGTGTTATGAGCTATAACCAACCAGCTTCATTAGGTACACCTTGCACCACTCACCAACCACTTCATTAGGTACACCTGGACCCTTAATTCTTCATAGCTTAGATTCAACAAAGTGCTAAACGTTCCTTAAAGATTTTGGTCTAAGTTGACACGATAGCATCACACATTGGTGGCCCATATCACCGCATCCCAAAGGTGATCTATTGAGATCCGGTGACTATGTAGGCTATGTGAGGACAGTGAACTCAAAAAAACAGTTTACGATTATTTTAGCTTTGTGACAAATGCATTATTCTGTGGTCATAACATGGTCAACAACAATATTTAAGTAGGCTGTGCCATTTAAATAATGCTCAATTGGTACATGTACTAAGGGACCAAAGTGTGCCAAGAAAATGACCCCCCACAGCATTACAGCACCATCACCAGCCCATTGGTACAAGGCTTGATGGATTCATGCTTTGATGTTGTTAAAAATTGTGATACTACTCCATGAAATTGAGAAATGGCAACATTTTTCAATCATCTTTGGCCAATTTTGGTGAGCCCATGTGAATTTCCTGTGAGTAGCTGACAGGAGTGGCACCTGGTGTGGTCCCATCTGCTTTGAGATGTTTGAGATGCTGTGCATTCAGAGCAGCACTTTGGCGTACATAGGTTGGTTATTTGAGGTTCTGTTGCCTTTCTATCAGCTCGAACCAGTCTGGCCATTCTCCTCTGGCATCAACAAGGCATTTTCACTGAATATTTTCTTTTTTTCAGACCATTCTCTGTAAACCCTAGAGATAGTTGACCCTTGAAATCCCAGTAAATCAGCAGTTTCAGAAATACTCCATCTAGCAACAACAATCATGCCACGTCCAAAGTCACTTAAATCACCTTTCCTCCCCATGTTTTTTTTTTTTTTACTTCCCCCAAATTTAGTTACTCATTATAATCAGTTTGTTTTCCTCTGAAACATTTTCTCTCATTTGTTTTTATTTCTGCACTGAAAGCTTAAGGCTAATTTTATGAGGTGATAATTTCATCATCAATGTTTTACACAAATGGAATTCTAGTATGTATGCAGTTCTGGTAGGCTTTTACTAGTGAATGCATTGGAATAAGTATTGCATTATAATCATTATACAAGTCTAGAGGGGCAGTGGTGACTCAGGTGGTTGAGGCTCTGGGTTGCTGATTGGATGGTTGATGGTCTGAGCTCTGTTACCACCGAGTTGGGCCTTAGACAAGGCCCTTAACCCCATGCCCATATACTGTATATTACCCCGCCATTGAGATACATGGCATTCTCAGTGCCAGCCCCAAGCCTGGGGAAATGGGTGAGTTGTTGCATCCAGCAAAATAACTTTTGCCAATAGCTTGTAGATCGAATGATCCGATGTGGTGACCCTGAGAAAGGAAAAAAGCCCAAGGGGAAGAAAAATATAGAATTCTAACACACTCTGACTTCATCTTCCCAAGCCTACAATACCTGAGACACTATTGAACTCTTTCTTACTGCTTTTCTCAGCCGTCTATGCAGGAAAACACTAAGAAAGCAAAGGATATTGACTCATTGAAAAGAGCCATTCTGCTCCTGCACAAAGCCTTTTTAGTCTTCCTGACCTTAGCTGCATTTATTTCCAGAGCCACATACTGTATAGACAGGATAAAGCAGACACTATTTTAATTCATGGAAAAATTACCCAGAGTGTTATTGCTGCTCTTGGCGAATTAAGGCCTGTTGCAGTTTGTGGTGCAACGGTTCTGCTACAGCCGTCACTTATAGCTAAATTCTGAGAAAAGCAAGATGAAGAACTTTTTGCACATTTGTGACTTTCTATCTTGTTTCCTCAGGTACATTCGCTCTGAGAGGTCCATCATTTTGGTGAACTTCTGTCTGTCCATACTGGCCTCTAACATACTTATACTAGTGGGACAATCTCAGACTCTAAGCAAGGTGAGTGTGTGTGTCTATGTGTGTTTATGCACTGTAAGATTGCAGCTGGAGTATGATGGATATCTCAGGATGACAAATGTGTAAGGAATAAAACATGGCATTGATTTTGGAAAATTATGATATGTAATAAGTGTACTTATTGATACCTAGTTGATTATTTTTCAATACCAGCTCATCCTAAAGTATATTCCTTCTCTTATAGCACAATAAGATTTGCAATTAATTATAATTTTTTATTTATTACTAAATGTCATTTGACCAGGCGTAGTGGTCTTATCCATTTATAGTTACATTCAGTGTTGTGGAATGTCTGCAAGACAAGTTAGCATTGTTAAATATTGTTTAATTGTATAACATTGTTATAAAATTGTTATTTTTATTTTTTAAATGAATGATTAATTTTAAAAAGAGGTAGTCAGTGACATCTAACTTTTTTAAAGATAATGATGAAAAATACAAAAGGCAACTTAATGGTGTCTAGGAAAAATGTTCTTGGAACTCGCTCTATTAGAGAACATCAGTGTGTACCTCAGGGTCCATTCTTTAACACCACATTTGTTCTTTGACCCGCTATTATATGCACTGAACAACAATACAGCAATTTGCTTAATAAAAATCATGGCTTGACCCGTTGTCAAGACCTAGAATGCACTGACTGAAAAGCAATTAGCACAAGCATGCCCAGATTGAACCTGGCTACAGAAAGCTGTTGAACCGCTCCAGCGACAGCAGTGCCAAAGACTGTAGTCCTGCACATATTAACACTCGTCCATGCCTGTCAGACCATTGTGTAAGATAGAATCTCGGTTAAAACATCAAGTTGTGGAAGGATGTTTCGAGATTAGCAGTCGTATCGAGGGCTCCGGGGCTCGGCTATGTGTCATTGGTGTCAATCACTATGGAACGTTTAGAGCGCGAGAAATCCGCAAATCAAACCGGATACTGTGGGTTAATTTTGAAAAACATCCGGTCTGCTTTATGTGTCCCCTTTCATTGACGTATATTATTTGATGTATAGATATCTCGCATTCTCAGGTTAAATTTAGAAAACATTTTACACTGATGAGGTGTTGGAGCTCATCAGTGTAAAATTCTGCTAATTTCATTGTAGTTCCAGTTACAATCCGGTCTAAAATAACAAGGAATGTTCAAGTCACACTCGTAATGAAATTTATCATGAATGATGGTGTAAATCTGATTGAAATTTATAGAAGACTTCAAGAACATTAGGGTAATGAGACTCGGCTGGGAGTTATTGCCACATCCGCCATAAAGTTCTGACGTCACTCCAAGCCATTTCCACATGTTTTGGAGCATTGAAGGAGTTCCTGAGAGGCCAGGATTTCAGATTAGAAGGAGCCAGTCTGAAGATACAGTCTACCTTAATGGCATTCAAGCACTAGTGAAACTTAAATAAGTGCATTAGTGTACTGTAGCAGGCAATTATAAAGAGAAATCAAAAGTAAAGTTGGCTCTTGATCCATAGTGACCTTGCACAGTATATGTATAGTATAAGTCCTTGCATGGTGTTGAACAATTATGAACAGATGAATTAACAGTTAATTAACAAATTATTATTCAATAGAGAAAAAATATATAATGCTTTATATGGATGTATTTTTAAGGATTCTCCTGTGTCAGCACTTTTTAATAGGTATTTCACAAAAGCAAAGGACAGAGATAGAATTTGGACTCTGTAACCAAGCTAAACAGTTTTAATATATATGTATTAAATATTAATATATTATATACAGATCCAGAAACACATTATTGAAGGATTTCATTAACAAGAAATGTTTAAAAAAAAAGTTGATTGTTGATGTCACAAGGTAGAAGAGCTATACCTTAAAAACTCAACAATTGAATGCTTTACAAATGGCTGTGGTATAAGAGGAATAAACCTCTTTAGGATGTGCTGTTAAATAAAATGAACTTAAACGTGATGGTAATAGTAACTCTGCTCCGTGTCAGGCCATGAAAGCCATATGTTGATTAAATTTGTAAAACAGCCCACACCAGAATGTTCCACAATGTTTTTTATTCCTTACTTTTTGTCCTTGGCCATATGGTGTGTAATTGTCTACATGGTTACCTTCAGTGTCTGGCATGGGACTTTGTAAACTCTAGTATACAGTATGTTTTTTGAATAATTTTTTGTTCCTTTAAATTAATGGATTATAGACCTTTCGCACAATCATGGTAGCACTTTTAGCAAGAATATACATCTGATAACAATATGTCATCTTAACAACACTTTGCCTCCTTTTTATCGTTCTGAATTGCCTCTTTCAAAAGTTCTTATACACGGCTAAATCACAAATCCCTCTCTAACCCCTGAACAAGGGTACTAGTTGGTGTGTGGAACAAGTGTTTGAAACTTTGGAAACACTAATGGAATGAATGGAAACACTAGCTTTCCATTTAACAATATTCAGGATTCAACTCTGTAACAGTTAGTCATCTATTAATTAGAATGGTTGAAATGTTAGTATTAGTTCCCTGAACAACAACAGCATATTCTATAGCATCGCCTCATTTGCAGAAGCAGAAGCACTGATTGAGCTAATGCTACTGTAGCAAACACCATCAAATCCAGAGGGATTACATGTTTTTACACCATCTGAAATAATTATGATTTACAAATCAGACTTCTGTAAATTAATATCCTTATTATCTTCTTCATCCATTTTCACACGCTTGTTTCATTTTTGAATAAGTTGCGGAGTCCACCTTAACATACTGCATATGAAAATAATCAGCAGAACAGAAGCTATCAATTGCTACTGTAGGTTACTCTTTTATCCGTGTAACAAGGAATCAGGTAATCCAATAGGTAATCAGGTAATCGTCAGGTAAACTTTTGGCTCAGAAATACATCTCATACATAATTAACAATGAAAATACATAGTAGCCTAATATCGGTTAACAGTATTTTTGCCATCTGCTGTTGTGAATGACATCGTGGTAGTCACATGTTTACAAAAGTTTAATAGACTCCAATCACCTAACAATCTAGACTACAGTGGAACCCACTTTTTGACTTGAAAAACAATCAAGTCTTGATATACGAGTATCATGTGGCACACATATGCTACTAGTTTTGACGCCGACCTTCACATGATCACAACGGAGCCAATGGTTATTCTCTCTCTCGGTCTCAGTGCACGTGTAGTGTTTACTGTAACACTGTCACCACGTGTGTGCGCGTAAAGTATCTTTCATTCTGTGATATTTTGTGTTTATGCTTGCAATCCAAGCTTCCACTATATATTTAATTCATTTTGCTTCTCAGCTTTAATTGACTTCTATCACAGCTGATCTCTCTTGAACACCTTGTGTTTAAAGCCTTGTATTGTAGCTCTAACATAAAATATGAAGTTTTTTTATGATATAGTTATATCACAAATAATGACTCTCTTTCTCTCTGTCTGTCTCTCCTTCTCATTTCTCAGGGGCTGTGCACTGTAACTGCTGCGTTTCTCCATTTCTTCTTTCTCGCCTCTTTCTGCTGGGTTCTAACAGAGGCGTGGCAGTCTTACCTTGCTGTGATTGGCAAGATAAGGACACGCCTCATTCGCAAGCGTTTTCTGTGCCTGGGTTGGGGTACGTACCTCTCTCTTCCTCTTTCTCTCTCTCTCTTTCACACACAAAAAAATAAAAGCAAAATTGTCTGCCTGGGTGTGAGGGATGACATATGCTCACTTAACTGTCAATCAGAAAGACAGTAGCCAATTACAGGCATCTATGAGCTTATGATGGCGGCAGGGTGGCTTTGTGTTCTGTCACTGTCACCTTGCACCACTAGGGTCCAGGTTCGATTCCCGCCTCAGAGTCTGTGTGCATGGGGTTTGCATGTTTCTTCACATGCTTGGTGGGTACTCTGGTTTCTACAAACCTCTGCAAAGGCATGCAGATTAGGCTAACTGGCGTTCCCAAATTGCCCATAGTGTGTGAATGCGCGTGACTGGACGCCCTTCCACAGTTGTAAAAATGGGAGTAAATGGTCACCATTGGCCTCCACACTTCCTAGTTGGACTACAGAGGTTCCTAGATGGATCGATGAGCTTATGATAGTGCTTTTCTGCTACTGTTACAGAAATTGACTTCACGTGTCCTAAGCCTCTCCACTGGTAGTAACTGTTGTGGAAAAGGGAAGTTGGCTAGTAGGTGGAAATCACCAAATGTCCTGGAAAGAAAAAAAAAATTCTAGAAAAATCCAGTTATCATAAACGAACCCTCAAACAAAATTGAGACATTTGTCTAAAACACATTGTCCATCTCTTATATAAATATGACAGAAATCTACTAATACCAACAGGCCATACTCTGGAACCCATGATAGTCATGTTTGTGGTGAGAAAACATTGACAATCAGAGCTTAACAGCATTCCTGACTGTCTCAGCCTAACCATGGCTGTCTAGTTCTGTCATCAATTCTCAGTGTCTAAATCATGAAGCTAGACTTTTTGTAGTACCAGGTTTTCTGTACCTCCCTGTCATGATTCTATAAATAAGAATGCACCATACTTCTGGCGGTAAAAGATTTATACCAGTACTGTTACTATGGTCCTGTTTTAAACTTCCAGAATGTGTTCGAGAAGGTTGTTGAATGAGTTTTTTTTTTTTCACTGCCATCTAATAATACTCTGTACCAGGGGTCAACGTCTGGATTTAGACCCGGAATATTTCAGCAGACAAAAGCACTTCACCATTCACAGACCTTCACAGCTTGTTCATTTCTCTCGCCCTCTCCAGTCTGAAAAGTTGCTTAAAAACATTTGATGAAAGCCTTATTTTTAAAGATAAATGCATGCAAAAGTGTGTGTTTATTCTCACCGCACTGCATTCAAAACATATGTCTCATCTCTTCAGAGTCCATGGTGCTCGTCAAAAGTGCCACCGTGAAGTATCATTATGAAATAAAACATAACGATTTCAAACTGGCAGACAGGAGTGAAAAACCTTTGAAAAGTCTTTTTTAGTCTAGCTGCAGCCTCAAGGTTTGGAGTGTTCTGCATTCTGAGATGTTTTTCTACTTACCATGGATGTGCAGAGTGGTTATCTGATGATCATTTTGACTTACAGTAGATTTCTTGTCACCAGTCTGGCCATTCTGCTTTGACCTTTTTTCTTATTGATAAGGCATTTTTGACTACATATGCTGATCACTGGATTATTTTGAATTCATTTTTATTATTTACACCATTTTGTACAAAAAAATCAGCTTTTGGACTACTCAAAAAAGCAGCACTTGGACAAAGACAATAAGATCTGAGATGTTTTCCTAATTCTGACGTTTAAATAGATTGGATGGACAACTATGTTTTATAAACTTGAATCTACATTCATCCTGTTTTACTTTCCATTATCCTGATCTGTCATAACATTAACACCACCACCAGATGATTTGAGTAACATTGATTATCAATTACTGTACATACCAGTATACTTTTGACAGGATCATGGGCACCCAAGACTCATCCATGCTTGTGGGTAGAAAAGACCAGTCTGAAATCACGGAAAAGCCAATGTACTGTAATACAAAGTGCTGAAAAAAAGTCCATGGTGACTATGGGAGAAAGTTATCAGAACACCCAGCGCATCACAGCCTGCCACATAGAGGGCTTAGGAGGCAACGGGTTCAAGGTTGTTGATCCAACCTTCAAATTCCCCAGATCTCAATCCAAGCGAGCATCCACTGGATGCACCAGACAAACAAGTCTGATTCGTGGAGACAAAACCAAGCAACCCACAGCACCAGTGCCAGACACCACAGCACACCCACAGAGGTTATGCCCGAATCGGCTAAAGATGCCCAGTTTGCACAAGACGAACCTATATGATATTGGGTTTTGTGCTTTAATTTTACAAAGCAGTTAACATAATTTAGAGGTGAAATATGATATTTTTTACTCTAACCACCTACAGGGACAATTATACACCCCTGAACATAGCACTGTCCCTGCATCTATCTACAGTATGTATGTTTTCTTTTGGACGACTGATGTAGCACAGTAGGGCATGAAACTTCTGCTCGATTCAACCTCATGCCGCTTCCCAATCTGGCTTCCAATATTAGTTTTAGTGCAACAGAATGACAT
This sequence comes from Clarias macrocephalus, assembly GCA_011419295.1. Classification (NCBI taxonomy): domain Eukaryota; kingdom Metazoa; phylum Chordata; class Actinopteri; order Siluriformes; family Clariidae; genus Clarias; species Clarias macrocephalus. The sequence goes on along the minus strand of JAAGKR010000304.1, from coordinate 29,647 downwards.
GCCACAGTATGGCTACATTTTAACAAGTTACAAATGTCACAACGAAGCATATGATAGCCATAGGTGGCAAGTAATGAAGTACTTTACTACTGTATAATGTGACTATTTATAACTTCTACTCACTACTTTTTTGATGGAAAACCAGTACTTTTTCTGACTACATTTTAAATATGGTTCTTTTCAGCTGATGATCACACAAAAGTGTATAGATTTTCTAATCTAAAAATAAACATTCTTGCTGTCACTCACACCATATCGTGACCTAAGCTACCCCATGTGGGTGGGGAGGACAGAACCGAAACAATTCCATCAATGCTAGTTTACAGAAATGATTGGCAGTTCATTATGATAGCACAGATTGGTTAGTGCACCCAAGAGATTGAAGGTTATCTGGATAACAGGATTCTTCTGGCTCCTTTCTCAAGCCTCTCAAACAGGCAGGTAAGATTAGACGTGATCAAGCTAACTACAGTAGCTAAACTACTGAGCAAAAGAGTTCGGGAACTCTTCAACTCTTCATGTGGTTTCATTTTCACACCCATAACAATGGAGTTTTTATTTTAAAAAGATGCTTATGATGTTTTGGCGTGTGCTTTAATCTTATTGTATTCTGCATGTTTGCAGTATGCTTATGTTTTATTAATACTGTTTAGTGTAGCAATCATAGCAACTAGCTGACTAAGCAACCCGAACTAATGGAAGATGCTAACAATGCTGCTCGCCGTTTGTTTTATTAATGTCAAATCTTGTTTATATCAAGTTTTCGAGACATATCCATATGTCCAATAACTAACATGGTCTCTTTTTTATCCATAAAACTCACTAATGTTGACAAGTATTCAAGATTCTAGCTCAAATGTCATTTGGTCCAGTCCAGTCCAACCAGTCAAATAATGAATTTAAATTGGGTTTAAAAATGATAAATAACTTCTTATCATCTTGTAATGCCTGCAAGATTTCACAAACTTGTAAAGCACCTGAACACAGCTGAGGAACTCGACATTTATTTGCTTTCATTTTGGCTAAAATTTTGGTTTCGCATTTTAGATTTCTACAAAAATGTATGCACATTGATTATCAACAACTGCAACTTCAATTGTGTTTAAAATACCATCAAATATCAGTATCAGTAACTCAGACAGATACAGTAGATATCAAGAAAAATCTGATTCTTTGTGAAGGGCTTGAACTATATTTTAGAGCACATACTTAGTAATTGTACTTGAGTGAAGAATGTTGTGGTAGTTGCATCCATAACTTAGATACTAAGTAATGTACTGTAAGCAAACGATATAATGTTCACTAAACTACTGTATGAACTATACAATATACGGTATATTATCTTCTAGTCAGCTAATAACATGGAACATTTATATTGTAACAAACATTCTTTGTCTTAAAGTGATGCAGATGTATAGTTTTCCTGGAAAACACTTACTGTATGGCTTAACATTGGCTGCAATATGGATGCAAGTACTGATATAGTTATCTGGATCATGGTAGAGCCAATGAAATTCATTTAATAAATGAATAATTTATGTCCTGGCATGAAATTGGCTGTAGCTTTGAAATATAGCAATATCTCATCAAATTGTCTCTAAACAGGCTTTTAAAAAATAAGGCTATAGTTCTTCTGTCAAATTTGTCAAAATGACATATGGTACTTTATTCAGGTTATTTTGTCTCAGGGAGCCATTACTTTTGAAGTCATAACAAGAGACACATACAATGAACTCCCAGGCCACTTGGTAATCCTAGGCACTGTTTTTCCTTAAGTTTTTGCTTGCATTTTATTATCCTTACATTACATGTGACTTTTTTCTAATTGCATTCAAATTGCAGAGTTGATCAGAGCATTGTTAATTACATGAATATTACAGAGACTTGCTCGTTAAGCGTGAACACAACGCATTTGACAAAGCATGAGCATAATTGATAGGTGCAATTACTACATGGCTAAAGCAGCCCTTTTCTGGCTGTGATAGCAAACACATTAGAGAAGCAGCAGCAGGAGGGACGCCATCCCAAGTACTGCGTGATGGTAAAAGACACGAACTTCCTCCCACGGAGGAGGGTGTAATTGCTTCTTTTCTATATGTCGAATGATGAAAATAAAAGATGTTTTTTTTAAGCCAGGGGGAAAGAAAGGGGGGAGAAACCATCATGTAATAGTGCTGTCGTGGGTGTTGCGTCAGGATTGACAAAAGGCATAAATACTATGCCAGCCCAGATAAGTTAAGGATCATTAAACTCCAACTTTAGGTGTGAAAGAAATCAAGCTCCATGATGGGAGTGTAGCTTACTTGTTGCTCTAATATTCTCCGGCTTGTTTATGACACACAAGAAAACTGTTTTTTTACAACAATGTGAAGAAGAGGTTTTAACTATAACTTGCCCCTCAAACAAAAACACCAGAGTGCTTATTGCTATTTTTATTCCCATAATGCATTGGTAATATTAAGGAATGGCAGCAATAAAAGTATATCTTACATACTGTATATATAAAATATAAATTAATATATGATATTAAACTCAACCTTTTTTTTCTGATTAGTCTCACTAACAAGTGGTTTTCTTAGGGCCACACAGCTGTTTAGTCCCAATCCAGTGAGTTCATGTGGAAATGCTCTTAATTCCACTATTAATCATAGCTGTTATTTCTACTGTCAGTTCTTGAAGTAATATTTACTCAGGATTGTCTACACTTAATCAACAAATGGTAGGCTCAGCACAGTCTTTACAGGTTTTAATAATGTGTTGGAAATCGTCAAAATAGTTTTTGTTACCTTGATGCAGGCCAACAATTTGACACTTTGAAAAGTGGTGACTTGTTTGAAAAAAAAGAAAAAAAGAAAAAATTGGTTGGGATGTGTGTGTGCGTGTGTGTGTGTACCGCCCGACAAATTTCTTAGTTTTAGTTTAGTGATTTAGGGATTGATTATGGATTTCAAAACTATGAAATAACACATGTGGAATTGGGTAATTATGCAACAACAACAATCAGTCATTATTTTAAGACATGGAAGTCAGCTGTTCTGGAATAGTTCCTGCAAGAACAGTATTGTGTCAAGTGCATTTGCAAAACCCATCAAGCACCATGATGAAACTGGTTCTCATGAAGACCTTCTCAGGAAAGCAAGACCAAAACTTACCTCTGCTGCAATGGGGAAGTTCATTTAGAGTCACCAGCCTTAGAAATCACCAATTAACAACCAGCACCTCAGATTAGAGCCGTTATGAAGGATTTACAGATCATGAGTAGCAGACATATTTCAAAACATCAACTGTTCAAAGGAGATTTTTGTATATTTTGGACGTCTTCAGCATTGCTTTACAATGTAGAAAGACATAAAAATCAGGAACATCCATGGAGCTAGAAAGTGATCCCAAACTTTTGAGCAGTAGTGTACATAAAGAGATGAAAATGACAGACTCAATCTGCAGCCAGTGTGCTTGCATTGAGCATGTCAGATTTAAAGCAGCTAGGCAGCTGGGTTAGGAGCAATCCATTGCTCAAACCTGGGTTCAGAGATTCACCACTTTCAGACAAGTGAACTACAATGATTAAGGAGAATGTTGTCTGGTCTTTTTTCCAACCACCCAGGTTTCATGAGCCTTTGCCTGCTGTACCATCAGATTCCTCTTTGTGGATGATAGGACTCGACCCTGATGTGTTTTTTCCTGCTGTTGTAGACAAACTGCCTCAATGTTTGACTATTTTATTTGCTTTTCTGCTCAGCATGGTCAGCTCGAACCAGTTTGGCCATTCTCCTCTGATCTCTATCATCAGCAAGACATTTCTGCCCACATACAGGACCTGGCACTTACTAGATTGTTTTTGTCTTTTGCACCATTTTTGTTCTGTGCATGTGAACAAACACGCATATCTGTACACCATGCATGGATGAACAACTTAATCTTTATACAATGTCATTCCATGTAAATGTGGCTCTGTCTGTGAAAACCCAGCTATGGACATTTTTGTGTAATCATATGTAGTATGATTTTATGTAGATAACAGACACTTATATACAGTATATAAAAAAGGAGGGGAAAAAAGACGTTTGCTTGGACGTTGGCTTTTCACAGACAGAGTCACAAATGTTTATGACCCATTCTACAGTCTATTAAAAGCTGCAGAATTGTGAGGGTAAAATGCAACATATACAGTTTCACTGATGTTACTTCTGTATTGAAATATAAGTGCACAGTGTGTGAGTGCCAGAAGCAAAATACTTGAAAAAGGCTTAAGAAAACTGTTTGTCATCTGGTAGCGCTACAAAGAAAATACAGGGATTATTAAAATGTACATTTTTAAATTAAAAGAATAGTATAGAAGAAATGAAAAGCTGTCTTGACATCAAACTGTTACAGTGAATAAAGATATTAGGCCAAGTTGTTTCCAGTGATTAGTTATGTTTTATATTATTATCTTTATATATAAAATATACAGTACTTATAGGTCTTAGGTGCCATATTATCTGTAGTACAAATTTTGTTATATAAGTTATGGACAAGACCATTCCCTACAAAGATACACTAAAATGAATAAATAACATTATTCATTATTTATAAAACAGCTGTTTTATTTACAGTACTGTGCAAAAGTCCAAACAAAGTCCATATGCACTGATGCTGTTGAAAACATTTCTACATTAAAATAAAGTAAAGTAAATAAAGTAATAACATAAACAATAAACGGTCAATATTTGGTGTGGAAACTCTTTGCTTGAACATAAGCGGTAGTGTTCGATACAGATGTGTGCAGTATTTTAAGTAAAACAGCTGTTAGGTTTTACTGAGCGTGCTGGAGAATATGAGTTCTTTTGGTAACTTCGTCACACTCGCTATACTCGTCTATTTTCATGCAAAACCCAGGTACTTATTTAATTTTTTCCACTTGAAAACTGGTCTGTCATGTATTATGTCGCTTTCTTTATAGGCATGCAAATATTCTTCTGTAATGTTATTTACTCATTAATTGTAGTGTATCTTTGTAGGGAACGGTCTTGTACATAACAATGCAGACATAATAAACTTATATAACAACATCTCTACTATATTTCTTTCATCCATTTTCCATTTTCTTTTTACGTCCTTTTCTTTCCAGGTCTGCCAGCACTGATTGTTGCTGTATCTGTAGGATTTACCAGAGCTAGAGGCTACGGCACAACAAACTAGTGAGTATCCTTATCTCTCACTTATAATCTTCTGATTAAACACTGAAATATCAAGAACACTCATACTAACATAGAAAACGTTAGAATAAAATAAGTCCTCTGTCACATGACCAGGAGGATTGCAAAGCATGGGGGAAAAAATGTAATGTGCGTTTACATTAAGTACTGTATGTAGTTTATGTAGGTATCCTGATTATGTGACAATGGTATTCAGCTTCTGGAGCAATTGCCTGGGTCACAATGGCAGAAGCAGCCAAGAAATCATCTTCTGTACATCATATATAGTAATCATTCAAAAAGGCATAGAGTGAACGAGTGACACCAGAGTGGATGGATCTAGCAGGTTTTGAAGAATAAAGGAGTTTTCTACTAAATATTGATTGTTTCATAGCAATTTCATCGCAAATTATTATCTTGATTGCCAATATTTAAATTGAAATAAAAGTGAGAATGTCATTAAAACATTTAATATTTTGTCTCAACACCTTTGGCCACTACTGTACAGTATTTATGTGGTGGATATGTGTGTATATAGTGCACAACTGATTGGCACCAGTAATGATGCCTACTAAACTCTCTAAACATACTCTAAAGGACTCGCATGAAAAAAGTGCACAGACAACTTTAAGCATGAAACAATTGATCAGAACACAGGATGGAAAACTAGAGAGGAAAAGAACACGAAAAAATCAAAAATTCTATTTGACTTAATATTATTATTGAGTCAAATATGAATAGGAATATGAATATGAATAGTAATAAGAGAGCTGAGGTGTTTGTTTACATCTGTGTGCAGACAGACTGGCCTGCCCTGTGGAATGAAACCATATATATAATAGTTTTATTTGTCTTCCTTCCATAATCCATACTGTAATTAAAGTCAATTATATAAAGTGACTCGTTCTCAGCACATTTTTATTAGTTCCTGACCCAGTGAACTAGCACGAGGATATGTTTTCTGCGAGGATTAGAGGTTCTGCTAAGTGCTGTAATTGATGAAAAAATCACATCAGTATATTTCAGATATAAAAGAGCGGGAATTCACTAAATGCACTCTAAATGGTGTAGATTGACCTGACTGGTTGACATCATTATATCATTGATAATAATTAAACAAACAAACAAACAAACAAACAAATAAAGAAAGAAAGAAAGAAAGAAAGAATAACTTGATTTTGCTTCTTCTTATTATTTTCAGGACATGTACGGTTCATGATGCAACTTCATGTAAAAAATGTCTATTTGTATTTTTCATAGGGTTAAACGAATGATGTGGGACACAAAATATATTTTTGAAAAGTATTTTAATTATTGCATTTCAAGGTGAGATGTACTTACAGTACTAATTCATGTTCGTTATTTACTCTATCTGTGCTCATAGTCTGTAGTGAAGGACGATTTACTGTACATGTCTTTTCTTCTGACGTTCTACTCATATCTGTAAATTTAATATCAGTGGGATGCAAATGTCATGCCAATCATGAAATCATTCAGATAGAAGGATAGACATGTACACACACACACACACACACACACACACACACACACACACACACACACACACACACACACACACACACACACACACACACACACAAAAAGTAAATGATGCAGAGTACTGTGAAGATTTCATCTGCCAGACTCTGAGAGAAAGGGTGGGAAGGATGTAGAATTGAGCGATGGAGAATAAAACCCTGATAATGAACTGTGTGGGGGTTCCATTCTCAAAAAGACGAGTAGGAGGGGGAATCAAACTGCAGACGGAACAAAATTAATTTTTTTTCACTCTCCGTCTGTCTTTAATTTTTCCCCCCTTCTTCACCCTTTGGCTCTGCCTAAAATTGGATGAATACTTTGCTAAGATTATGACGGAATGTTATTCAAAGCATCAGTGTGATATGAATCTGTTTAACCCTTAGGAGCTGCATGCAATTTGCTCTGGTTTTGACTCAATTTAATTGCTTAAATTATATGAGTCAGTAATTTACATCGATTTGTGGTAAATAAATGCTAAAAGAATGCTGTTGTGATGAATATCAACAGGGCTGTTATGCCGGCATAGGCGCGAGGGCGCAGCACGAGTACAGAAGGCTATGCTGATTTTCAGTACATCGGCATGATATTACTTAATTAATCCACATCTTTTGACCAATCAGATTCAAGAAGTCAGATTCAGATTTAAGCACACTACCTGTTGCTCAAGCAGGGACCAGAAACTCATATGGGTTTTAGACAAACATCAATATACAATATACACAAAATTTATATACAGTATACACAATATACTTGGTTTCCCTTCTGCAGCTACAACAGCTTCCACTCTTCTTGGAAGGCTGTCCACAAGATTTTTTCTGTGTGAGCACATGCCCATTCATTTTGCACAGCATTTATGAGGTCAGGCACTGATGTCGGACGAGAAGGTCTGGCTCACAACCTCCGTTCCAGTTCATCCCAAAGGTGCTTGATGGGGTTGAGGTCAGGGCTCTGTGTTGGGGCCGGTCAAGTTCTTCCACACCGAACTCATCAAACCATGTCTTATGGTCCTTGCTTTGTGCACAGTCATGTTGGAATAGACCAGGGCCTTCAACGAACTGTTGCACAAAGTCAGAAGCATAGCATTGTCCAAAATGTCTTGGTATGCTGAAGCATTAAGATTGGGCTTCCCTGCGGATATGGGGCCTGATTGAAACACCTAAATTCAATAATACTTTTGTCCATATAGTGTATATGTACAGTATGTAGACACACACTGAGTAGTGCCCTTTGGGTTAGAGAGGGATTTGGGAGTGAGCCTTCTGCTAGAAGCTTTAAAGGCAATTGAGAGCAACTTAAAAGCAGTTATTGTTAAATGTTGTTTAGAATGACGTAAACGTATCAGATGTGTTTTCTTGCCGAAAGTGCTTCCGTGACTGGTTTTAAATGGTTTTAAAAATCGTTTTGGCAGGCAGCTGCTACTTTCATCCAAGCTTGCCACCCACACCCACTGTAGGTGTTCTAACCATTCTTAATTACACTATGATGTGTAGTGATTTGGATCAGGGTCTTCCAAAGGGACAGGTCACATTTATTTAACATTTATAGAAAGAATTTCCAAAGTCACCACAAATTCAGAAAAACAAAAACAAGTGTCTTTCGACAGTTCTTCAAGACAACATTTTTTGATAATATGAGAAATTGTTATTAGCAAAAGTTTGTAAAAGGTATCTCTGTTGAGAGAATGATTTATCAGTTAGAATGTAGACTATTAAACTGGTATGGTGTATGCCCCACAAGTTTTTGTCTCATCTACCAACTTGTTTGCAGGTGCATTTACACAAGGAATGTGGCATTCATTAAAATCCAAAGATGTATGGCATTTTATACACAGATTCCACACGTTATAATAAAATTCTACTTATTTATTGGAAATTTATGGGAAAAAATAAATCCAATTATGGTCAATAACTTAAGGATAAAAGTAATAATAATAATAATAATAATAATAATAATAATAATAATAATAATAATAATGCATAAATGAAGAGAAATTAGATTAGCCATACTATTAGGCACTTTTTGTATTGGCACCCTACAAAAAAGGAAATAGACCTTATGTCTGTTTGTGGTAGCCAACTAACAGAAGATTTTGTTTTATCTCTCCCTCTCTTATAGCTCTATAATGAATCTTTGTCTGTTTTTTTTTTTATTTTACTTTTGTTATTTGTAATGTGTGAAATTATCAGCCTAAGCTGAAAAGAGTGTAACTCTCAAACAGATGGAATTACATATACAATATATGTCTGTCTGTCTATCTATCTATCTATCTATCTATCTATCTATCTATCTATCTATCTATCCTGACTAACATGATTGCTCTGGCGGCTTTGACATGCGTTTGTTTTTTTCTTTCTCTTTAGCTGCTGGCTGTCTCTGGAAGGAGGTCTCCTCTATGCATTTGTTGGTCCTGCAGCTGTAATTGTTTTGGTATGTATCGTGCTCCAGACTTCTGATTTAATTCCCTCATACAGCCTTTTTTGCATCTATGATGTCCCCCAGTACACACAACACTAATAACATAGGGGGGGATTTAATCAAATTAGTGTTGCGCATAAATATATATTTTGTTTTTTGTCAGTGTAGCATGTTTTAAATGCTTCAGTAAACTTTGAGGAGCTCTGAGTATTTGTGTTTGTATCTGCAAGTGTGTGTGTGTGTGTGTGTGCACGCATACGTGTGCATGCATATACTGGTCTGGTCTGTTCTCAGGTGTGTTTAGAGCGAGTTTTGAGTGAGCCATTTTTTCGTTGTATTTCACGGTCAGATGCGATTTACGTTGTTTGTCTGTTTCTTCATGGTCAGATGCGATTTACGTTGTTTGTTCGTGTCTCGCTGGTGTTGTGACTCAAACAAACTGCAGGAAATGAGATTTGGGCATCTGGAGATGTCGCCTCCATCATCCTCGGGGAGGCAAAATCTAATTAATGAAAAAATAATTAGTCTAGCTTTCGGCAAAGACCAGAACAGTGCGATTGTCTCTCAGCAAGTACTTTAACATGATCAGAATTTGAAAGCTTGGTGAACCTGCTGTTGTTTAGGTCACTTCCGACGCCCATGCTGTAGCTCCAGAAAAGAACTTTACAAACACCAGTCGTCAGATTCTACCATGTTCACGTTTAAGGTTCTGCAAGACTATCAAGCAGATTTGCAACTTGCCTCCAGGAAGCGAAAACAAGAACAAGTGTAGGATTAGGCGCTAAAACTTCACTATACTATACAGTCACTGTCCTAGTTGTATCAACAGATCTTTTCAGTGCAGCTGAAACATACTGTAAATCTGAAATGCTTCTCAACTATATATAAAATGTCTAGATGTTTTGTCTACTAACTTGACATATACAGTAGCTGTCATGTCAAAAATAAAGGATAATAAATAGTCCTTTGGCTGTACTGTATAATCACTTTGGCTTTCTTAAGAAGGTTTAACTTTGAACTTTTTCAGAAATGCATGCTTTTAGATGGAATTTTCCATCAAAAACATAAATTTAACAACGTTACAGACTTTGGAACAATCTTGCTTTTCAAAGTTAGAATTACTTTGATGAAATGAATGATGCTGTGAACATACACAGTGTTGCTAAATGATTTCAAAAGAATATTAAAGCCAAACTGATGGTCTGAGCGAGCCTCAAACTCTACCTTGTGAAGTTACCACTGCAGCACTATTGATAATAATAAATGTTACAAAAACATGTTTTCTCCCTAATTTAGTCGTGTCCAATTCCTCCCTGTCACTAGGGGGCTCCCACATTAAGGCTACTACTACCACTCAGCCGGGAAGGCGAAGACTATCTCGTGTTTCCTCCGAACCATGTGACGCCAGCCGACCGCATCTTTTCGAACCGCTCGCTCACAAACCGTTAGGGGTGGAGTAACACACTCGGAGGACAGCGCTATCCGCTCCTTCCACTTGCGTGAGCTCACAGACGCCCCTGATTGGCTGTAGAGCCGTGATTAATGTGGGAGCACTAAGTATCTCTCATCCCTCCCCTCCGAGAGAGCTCGGCCAATCAGCTCTCTCTAGACCTCCGACTGTGAGAAGCAGAGTCATTTGTGAGCTAAGATATTTTTAAAGGAAAAAGGTACATTAAAACACTAAAAGATGCATGCCATGAGATACACCCACTGTGTGTGGGAAGCCGTTGTGTCCATCCCATTCTCTGATCAGAATTCTAAACCCTGTTAGAAACTTGCAGGACCATGGATGTGACTAGACATTGTGCAATTGCGTTTTAATCAACATAAATTCAGCAAAAAAGGTTAATAAAGAATAAATTATTCAACACCTAATAAGAAGAAGAAGGAGAAGAATAATCATCATCCTCATCATCATCATACAACTACTACTACTAATAATAATAATAATAAGAAGAAGAAGAATCATCATCCTCCACTACTACTACAATAAAAATAATAATAATTTAATTCTATTAAACTATTAAACTGATTTATTTGATAAACTGATAAATTAACTGATTTAGCATCAGTTAATTTAAGCATGTTAAGAATTGACAAGAATTTAAGGCTCATGTAATAAAAGTAATTAATGACTGTGTGACTAAATGCACGGTTTGATGGTATGGTGTTATTTTAGTAGAAAATTTGACAACAATTAATGGCTACAGAGACCTTATGTTAAGAAAGTGTCAGCTTTCAAACACATAAATTCTTCTTAATTACTGAATATACATGTTGCCTAACAAGTCACAATATATATATATATATATATATATATATATATAAATAATACAATAAATTTTTCCATATAACCAAGTATATAGTGAGGAAGAGAAAGAATATGATAGATGATTAGACGATCCATTTTTTGAAGTCACAGAACAATCAGGTAGGGTCAGGATGCATGAGTTAAGGGTCAGGGATTACAACACTCCTTTATTCTCCCTCTCCACTCATTCTGCTAGCACCATGCATATTAGAGTATCCGGAGGCAACTTTTTGAATTAGCCTGCCTGTTATAGACCACTAGCACAGCGTGAAGCACTTGACAAGGTGTGAATGGAAGCTGGTGTCCTGAAACCACAGCCAGATTTACTGCCACATTATTTACAACAGGCAGGAACCGCGGGAAGGCAGTCGTCCATGCTGTGTGTAAACACTGAGAGAGATGACTGAAGATATTGTGTAAATTAGCATACCCATTATCACTCGGTCTTAAAGAAAGCTTGGAGATTAAACCCAATTAGTGGATAATCTAATGAGCATGAATGCTTTTTGTGTATTTTATACGAATGTGGCCATTGAAAAAAAAAAAAAAAAAAAAAAACATTGTTGTTTCTTACAAGAGTTTCTTACATACTGCCAGGTATAAATTGATCCAAATTTGTAATTGTAAGACCAACATAGTCTGAAAAGATGACAAAGGCATATTTTAACCATAGTTCCCTCACCAGGCAATTGTCAAAGTCTAGTCTCTTTCAAATCTGAGAGCCAGTTCCTGCCGGCTCATTTTATTCACACCACAGGCAAAGCGCCCACTATTATCAACTGCAGTGATAATACAGCAATCAGTCAATCCGGAATATTTTTTTTTCTCACTGTGGTGATTTAGTCATGAGTGAAGACTCCTGCTGGTTCCAAGCTGTTGAACATCTTCTTCAACACACATTCAGGTTTCATTTGTTTCTGCATACTATGTGGAATATATGACAGGAATGCTGTTTATCAGTTCTACCAATAAAACACTAACACTAGTAATTGAAATAAAACGAAAGAACAGTATGGTTTAAGAAGATTTTTTGTCTTATAATGAGTGTCTAGACACAGTTAAATTGCAAGTTGTCACTTCTAGCCTGTCTGTAAATTCCTTTTTCAAGAACGCTCTGCTAGAAAGCTTATCACTAGGCCCATCACATGACCCATTAATGCAGTCTAACTCCCAGACTTAGGTACATGTTCACACCTCAGATGTCTACTCAATAAGTATCACTACTAGCTCATCACCAGCGATAAGGCTAAGTATGTTTCGATCTTGAGTAAATAAAGCATGTTTTTCTTTATACCTCCCACCTCGTTATTAAGCTAGGGTGAGAGGCTTGATAAGGCACTCCTAGAGTTTGGGTCTGGAATTCAAACAGTCCACCTATTGATTGACAGTCCACAGAGGTTGCTTAGCCTCGTGTAGTCTATTTGTTGATCTCCAAAACCCTAACATTTTCTACAATTTTGTCTTTGACTCTTTGGATTGATTTTCTTCGGCAATAACCTTGCATTTGCAACCTGATGAGGATGATTGTCTTGCCAAAGCTGTTCTTGTTTTATCCAACTTTCCAACACTGGTGCAATAGAGTAAAAATGTATTCTGGTTATTTACAACCCATGCAAGTATGGTACATTGCTACTAAATGGCCAAAATTTAAAATCGCAACAAATTGTAACAATACGAGGGGATATCAAAAGGTTTTTTTTTTTCTTTTCATATGTCCATCCTGCTGTCCATGATAAAATAGCAGAAGTGTGGTAATGCACATGGTCAGAATAGCTCCAGTTGCACAGTTTCCGATGTACACAGGACGATGTCTTTTGGCACACTGACTTATGAAGTTCGGTGCTCCCCGTGAGCACCTCTGTTGGCCTGTTACAAAACTAGTCTCAAAACGTTTTGATACCCCCTCATAACCTTCACTGTAGTTGCATTAGATAAAGGTTATGAAATCGATTCTCATGTGATGAACATGTGTTTTGCAGGTGAACATGCTCATTGGGATCGTGGTCTTCAACAAGCTCATGTCGAGAGACGGCATCTCAGACAAATCCAAAAAGCAAAGAGCGGGGTGAGTGAAGACACAAGACATACTCTTGGTGCTGAAACTCTATACATCTCTGAGCCTGTGTTCGTTTCATAATGGGTTAGAGCTATCCAGCCGTTTGTATAAAGATAAACCAATGACTAGACACACGGCATCAGACAAACGCAGTCAAGTGGCTCATAAAAGGTTTTAATAAAAGGTGAGTTAATAACAGCTTCATAAGTGGAACTGTATTGATCTGAAGCCTTATTTACTTCTGATGCTCCTCTCATTAGCTCTCTCCCACACACACACACACACACACACACACACACACACACACACACACACACACACACACACACACACACACACACACACACACACACACACACAAAGCAACAGGCTTCTAGATTTCTTCAAAGTTTTTCTTTGCCATACTAAAGGAACAGGTAGGTATAAAAGCTCTTTTATTATATGAATAAATGAGCATAGATGATCAGAGTAAAAAATTGCTTCTTAGCAATGAAACCTTGACCGACCTGCCTTACAGAAACTCACTACAGATACAGCCCTGCGAAATTCTAATATATTTAACATAGCTTGGATGTGGCTGTGAATTAAAACAACTGAAGTGGCACTCATAAGGCCAATGGATAACTCGTCCACTTTGGCTGTGCAGTGACACAATGAAATAGCTCTGTAGATTTCTATACATGAGTGGGCAGGAAACTATTGGCTTTACTTATTAAATGAGGAGCTATTCAGAGATGGGAGCTAATCTAATGGCGGGATATTTCTAATCCCTGCTCCAGACAGCAATCCATGCAGCAATTTCCTCTCAAATTGATTTCTTTTAATTTATTTATTTCCTCTTTATATGTGCAAGTGGGCTCGAGTCATGTCAGAGGCTACAATAGGCTAACAGGGAGTTATCTCAGCCAGACAGTGTTGTTAGGACATCCACATATCTCCATATCTCATGCAATCATTACTCAGAAATGATAAATGGGCAACAATGCTTTTTCCTGATCAGGGGTGCAGTAGATCTGACACATTAATTTATTGAACCCTTTATTGTGAGAAGTTACACTAGTCAGCTCCTATCACCCTAAAGAAATTACTATTTTATTGTAAATTATTATTTTTTTAAACCCACATTGCCCTGATACTATATATGTATTATTTTTTCCCCCTCAACAGTTTTGGTATTAAACATAAGCCGAATAATAAGTAGAATTTAATAAATAATGGCTTATATGGGGAAAAACACATTCACTTCATAATGCATGCACACACACCAGAACCATTTATTAATGTTTGTGTTTCACATATTTAATTAAATTTTTTTTTTTTTTTTTTTTGCATGTAATACTGAAACTAAACACTGGGTTTCCTCCCTCACCACCCACACTTCCATACTCTCGTCGCAATGGTGCTTTTCAAGTATAACTTATATATGTACAGTATATACGGGGAGGATGATCTTCCCCGTATATACTGTACATTTATACATTATATGCAGTATAAGCACACACACCCAGTCATGTACTACCTAATGTACAAACTATCATGTGAAGCAAGGCATAATTTTTTCACGTGTAGAAATCTTTTAGGACTCTATGAAAGATAAACCTAAACTATACAATATTTGCCATATACTTTGTTGAAGATTAGCTTCATTTTCGCTGATTTCAGTGGGGGGGGGGGGGGGTATCAATAATTTTGGAGCTAACCGTATTTACATAGACGGAAGTCATGAGTCAGTTTTACTTTTTATTATTTTGCTGCAAACGCATTTTCTTTCCCTTTTTATTTGATCTGGCACCCATCAGTGTGTGTGTGTGTGTGTGTGTGTTTAAAACGTGAAGTTATTTTCAAAGATTTGGACCGCTCACCCGGTGTGGCCCATGAGCATTTCTGACGTTCTCAAAACACTCTGCAAATTAATGAAGCATCACAACATTGCCCTTTACATCCTGTGCATGTTGTACTGCAGCCATCCGTCTGGCACTCACACACACACTCACACACACACTTCTGATTCCCGACCCGCCCACTTTGGCAGACGAGCTCTTCTGACAAACTATAAACCATGGAGAGAAAAGTAACAGAGCTTTCTAACTTTCATTCAGCGAGGCCGTTTTCCCCCGTCGAGCTTTTTGGACTTTGCATATGGCTGACGCAGGACTTCTAGTTAGCGTTAACATTTTCACAGTGTTAAAGGCCAGCATTTGAATCTGACTCCACCAACACGTTTATAAATAATGAATATCGCAGCACGCTTCCCTTAGATCGCATCGGTCTCTCTTCTCATTTAGGTCGTCGGGAAGACTGCAAAGTCCGGACATTTGTGAAACTCAGGGAGAGTCTGACGGCTTCATTAAACACCCAAATCCATGACTAATGACCTGTGAGAGAGCCGGATCAGGATGCTCTCATATGCTTTCTTTACCAACACACGCTCACACGTACGTAGATAGAGGGAATATTTCAGGACTCGTAGGTCGTTAGTCATGGAGTTCAAGCGTGTTGACGTCTCTTTTATTACAACTTGCACAAAAACTTCTGCCCCCCCCCCCCCCCCCCAAAAAAAAAAAAAAACACAGACACACACGCACAAAAAAAACACAGTTGGTTCTTCCAGCTCCCTTGTGTTGCATGTGTTATTAATGAGGTACAGTCAAAAAGCTGCTTTTTTCTGGGTATGCACTCTTATCTGTCTTCTACAACTCCAACATTTCTTCTATATTAATTTTTTTATGTACCATATAAACACAATCCACATTCAAAATCTGATGCATTATATAATTCCCGATTATGCAGATTCGTGTTAATCATTAATTCCATTCTTTTTCCTTTTTTCTTTATTATTATTCTAATTCGTTTGGTTTTTGGTCTTATCTCTCAATGTGTCATTCCCTCTGCTTTTTGTGCAAATGATTGGAAATGCACCTTATCATCCTCTGGTTCTTTAATGCGTGTTTGTGTGTGTGTTTGTGCATGGATAAACCTTCTTTTCCATCCTATATGTGTATGTTTCCTTGTCTATATCCTCCCTGTGCACTGTGTATCCATATGCGTGTGCGTGTGTGTGTACTGGGTCCTGAAGACCGTCGCTGGAGGCTCGTAGCAGACTGCTCCTCCAGTGCTCCAAGTGCGGGGTGATCACCAGCACCGCTCTGTCCAGCTCCACCGCCAGCAGCGCCATGTTAGTCCCATTTCACTCTGCTTATTTGTCTTTTCTTTTTCTCTTGCACTTTCTCTGACTATCGTAATCATCACCGCTCTCATTTACTTGCTCATTTGATCATTTGGATTGTATAATTATCACAACCTTTATTTAAGCAGCATTCAAAATGTCAAGAAAGGCAGCAAACCTGTTCAAGGTTTCAGACAAAAAATACAAATTACGAGCAATAACAATTAAACCAAGACATCCTCTGCTCAGTTAAAGACTAAACAGTAAATTATAAATCAATATAGTATAGACAGTACAGCTTCAAATTTGACCAATGGCTGTCATTTTAGCAAATTTTCCAAGCAGCCCAGATATAAGGAGTCACATACTGTACAGAAAACCTCTTAAACCAAATTATTTTTCGAACCTCAACAATACCTTCAACAACGCGATGTTCAGTAAGCGAAAAGCACAATTGCTTTCAACTTTGCTTGTCATGTGTACTCCTAAATATTCAGTTGCTAATCCAAAAAAAAAAAAAATCTTTATAAATACAATAATGCCTCCAAAGCATTATGGTATTTCTCTTCAAGGGCTCAGAAAGGTTCATTCAACCCCAGCATACAGTGAACAGTCATAAGTAAAAGCCTTACAGCTTGTGATAAGTCTCAGTGATAGAGTCAAGCATTGAAAGAAATGCAGCGGAGATCAACTTCGTTTTACCCATGACACAAAAAAACTTTTATTTTTTTCTGAAAAAAAAAAAGAAATATAATTTAAGTTCCAGCTTTTGAGTGTGAAGCTTGAAAGAAAGACGATCATACAAAACAATTCCGAGGTAATTATAAGACGATACAAACCATGTTCTTCGCTTGCCTTGAAACAAGTGTTCAATGATTTAAACACCTATTGTGTGTTTGTTTTTTTGTTTTTTTGGCAAGTTTTAAATCAAGCGAGGATTGTTGATTGACATCAAATGTGTTCTGAAGTTGGGGAAGAGCCAATCCCTCAGCTGAAGCAGCACAGTACATAACATGTCATCTGTATAAAGATGAAAAGTAGAATTATACACATATAACTCTTTATATAAATGTTTATATGAATAGAAAACCATAATGGTCCAAATACCGAACCTTGAGGCACTGATTGTACAATGTAAAAAAATATAGTATCTAGGAAGGAATTAAGCAGTGTATCCAGTGTATCCAGAGGGGCGGCACGGTGGTGTAGTGGTTAGCACTGTCGCCTTGCACCTCCAGGGTCCGGGTTCGATCCCCGGCCAGGCTCGATTCCTGTCTTTGTGTGTATGGAGTTTGCATGTTCTCCCCGTGCTTGGTGGGATTCCTCAGGGTACTCCGGTTTCCTCTCACAGTCTAAAGACATGTACTGTAGGTTAGGCTAATTGCCTTTCCCAAATTGCCTATAGTGTATGAATGAGTGAGTGTCTGTGCCCTGCGATGGATTGGCACCCTGTCCAGGGTGTACCCTGCCATGTGCCGTAAGTCTCCTGAGATAGGCTCCAGGCCCCCCGTGACCCTGAATACAGGATTAAGCGGTATAGATGATGAGTGAGTGAGTGAGTGAGAGTGTATCCAGAGGGCATAAACATGATAGGGTGTGCTAAAATAGGAATATGTTAATTTCTCTCACCACAGCAATGTTATTATAATTTTTTTGTGCAAATTTTTTAATAAAACAACACATTTAAGTTTATAGCAGAGGTACTAAATTGAAATGAATGAAATAGTGTCTGGTCAATTGATGTGTTTTGTTTCAAGGTGGTGCTTCACATTACTCCTTTTTATTATTGCTATTGTTTTGGAATATATGAAACAAACTGGTTTAAACTTCCCACAGGAAGAATAGTCATATACCCATCTGTCCACTGATTGTTGAAGGTTCAGTTTTCATAGTCTACTTTCATTTTCTTGAAACTTGCCATGCAGTGTCACACTTTTTATTGCTGTTTTTTCCAAACTCTGTCCATACATAGTAAATTGTCACATTGATTGCCTTTTTCATGAGTATAGAGTAATGCATATAGCCACACATAACAGCAGATTACTGTTTAGGTAATTTTTCTCATTTATCAAAAAAAGTATCAGGGTCTGGGTAGAAAGATGCCATTTAGCGATGCCTGGTTTATAGTTTCTGTTACCTGTTCTATTAGCTACAGTATAACCAGTCATAAAAGTCTGTAGACCTTCTTGTCTTAAAAATATTAAATTAGTTTAATTTAATAAAAAATGAAAAAGTTTAATTAACAGTTTATTACAAAAATATATATAGTACTCATTTCACCCTCATTTCTTTAAATTAAATGCAATAAAATAAAATTAAATTAAATTATAGAAAAGGGGACAAATTTTACTGTGTTTTACAGTGACAGGCTACAAAGAATTCAATTAAGAAAATTGGTTGTTTTTGTAACAACCTAAATAGCAACCTCATTTCCCCTTTCCCCCACCAAACAGCATTCAGCATTACCAGTATACTAATCCCAATTTTTTATGCTTAAATGATGCATAGGTCAATGTGTGGCGTAACAAACATTCCTCTGAAACTGTTCAGGGACTGGACATAAAATGAGTGTTGCCGAATCGAAACTTCCTTCAGGAAGCCTAGAGAACTATTACACAAAAGTGCATTACAAAATAAAAAAAAGTCTGTCTCTTTCTGAGCAAAATATATATAAAAAAGAGTACTGTACACAACTGCACCGTACAGTACATAGCAACAATTAGATTTAGATTTTTTTCCATTTATGTGGACCATCTAACATATTTCCCTGTTTAAGTAGTAATCTGGATAACTTGTATATATGAGGAACTACATGGTAATATGTTGCAAAAACAAATATATAACTTACATTCCAAGTACCACTTAATGCACCTATAACTTAAAAAAAAAAAAAAAACATTGCAATGTTGTATCTGATATTGAGAGTCAGACTCTTTTGGCTTAATATATACTGTATATTACAAATGCAGTATCATCAGCATATGTTTAGAATATCATATATATTATAGCCATAAAAGTTAAAGATTTAATATGCTAAATTCACAAAAAAAAGTATACTTTGCAAGTGATGTAGTTTTAATACTTAAACTTGTGGTATAAACATTAATGATTTACAGTAAAAGCTAATAAAGATGTCCTGACCTAAATTCAATCCTCCACATCCATTATTTATCAAAAATTATAAATAATGTAATATGTGCCTAATTTTTTTTTCTATTTTTAAATATGTTTCATAAACATGCAGTACAGTAAAAGTATTTGCCCCTTCCTGATTTATTTTTATTTATTTTGCAAAGTTGTTACATTTTAGTGACTGGGGGTCATCATTAAATTTGAAAAAAGCTGCTCAAACTTACCTGGCCCTATGTGTAAGAATAATTGCCTCCCTTGGTAAATCATGAATTATCAGTAAGTCAATCATGCTGAAAGATCTCACAGCATGCAGCGATCTGCAAAGAAAATTATCGACATGTATCAGTCTGGAAGGGGTTACAAATCCATGTCTAAGAATTTATAACTAGTATTATAGACAGTTTTATTACTAGTACAATCATAACGAAAAGTATAGTTTATTATTTTCATGTAAGTTTTGTCTTATTTCCAGTTGTCGTTTTTCCCTCCTTTCCTATTGCTGTTTTTCTTTTTTTACTGCTCTTCTTCTACTTTTATCCCCCTCCCTCTTTTGCACTTGTTCTCTCATCCTCTCTCTTGCATCTACCAGTGAAAGTGTGATACTAACTCTTCAAAGAGCTGCTCTCTTGCCTGCGCAAACACACACACACACGCGCACATGCACACACACACACACACAAGCACACACACGCACACACATGCACACACATGCACACACACACATGCGCACACACACTGAGATGTTTGTTCTTTGAAGAGGTAGAGAGCCAGAGAGTGGGTCCAAGGTCACCTCTTGTTCTTTATAAGAAAATTGGACTAATCTGTGGCTTTTTGCCAATTTAGTCATGTTATTAAAATAATAATGGAATTACTGTACAGATATACATCCGTATATCCGTCCCTCCATCCATCATTCTATTTCCCTGTATTTCAAGGTCTGTTTTTCTTTTGAATGCAAATTCAGTCCATGTGTGTGAAAGTGGCTTTCCTGTGCTACTATTATCTGAGGACTTTAGCCTGGATTTCCATACTTCTGTCTGTCTTTTTTCTCTCCCCCTCTCTCTCTCTCCCCCTCCCCCTTTCTGTTTTTCTCACCATCATTGATAATGAACTAAAAGTGGGTTGTCTGTCCCCTGTCAGTGAAGCCCATTTACACTCAGGATTTGGACTCAGTGCAGCGAGAACACACTAAATTGGTGTCAGACACCATGGCTAAGCAGCATGAAGCCAGCCTCAGACGCAACTACATCTGAGTCGAGTTGGGAGGGGCTTTAACTGACAGATAGCATGTTCTCAGGGTGCGACAAAGTGATACAGGAATTGCCTGCCTTCGCATATTTAAACTAACACACACCAATAGAGAGGCAAATGCAAGAGTAGGATCCAAATGCATAGCTTCTATAAACATATGCATTATTATTATTATTATTAGTAGTAGTAGTAGTAGTAGTAGTAGTAGTAGTTGTGGTGAACTAGAACTAACAGTATTAGTATCAGTAGTACCAGTAGTAACAGTATTAGTAGAAGTACAGTAGTAGTTCTGTCATGGTTGTTATAATAATAGCAGCAAAAGTAGTAATAGACCATCACACTACCATCACCATGTTTCACGACTCTTGTTATGAAAGCATGTGTTAGATGTACATCGGATGTAACAGGATACACACCTTTCACAATATTCTTTTGTCTCATCAGTGGGAAGAATATTAGCCTTAAAGTCTTGGAGATAATCAAGATACTTTTCTTTTGGCAAATGTGAGAGAAGCCTTTGTGTTCGATTTGGTCAGCAGTGGCTTCCACCTTGGAACTCTTCCATGGATGCCCAGATTTTTGCCAAGGCTCCTTCTCATTGTTAAATTATGAAAACTGACCTTAATTGAGGCAAGTAAGTCAGAAAAGCTTGGAAATTGCTTGTTAACTCTTTAGAAACTGATACATGTCAGTCACTTTGTTTCTCATACGATCTTGAATTTCTTTAGATCATAGCTTTAGCATGCTTCATTTGTCACAAAGGTTCTATTTAAGTGATTTCTTGATTCAACAGACTTGGCAAGGGGGCCAATTACTTTTTTTCAGAAAGGTTTGGGCAGCTTTTTTTTAAAATAAATGAAACATCATTTAAAAACTTCAATTTGTATTTAATCTACAGTAGTTATCTTTGTGTAATTTTAAAATGTGTAAAAACCAGCAGTAGTCGTATTGATGTCACGATAATGGGGTTGCAGGCATAAGTGCAGGAGGTTAAGACTCAAGGTTTTTTAAATGAAGAAAGCAAACATAAACACAAGTAAATAAAACATGAACAAACTAAACCTGAGGCTATAATAAGGCCGGGCGGCGGTGCAATGTACCTCATGGATGATGCGGGGAACCACGTCACCCTGAGCTCCGTCGTGCTGTGTCCTTGAGGGCACACATTTGTGGCAAGCCGGGAGGCTTCCCAACTTGTCGTTCCGTCACTTCCTCCAGTCTCCTTGCGGGGCGCTTTGCCGGATCTCCCTCCTCTCACTCCCGTGCGCTCCGCGATGTCACGCCGGATGCCGAGTCGACTGTCCACAAAGTCCGCTTGCCACAGCGTCACTGTAACAGCTAGTTTCTTTCAATGAAGAAAACAAACATAAAAGTAACTAAACCATGAACAAACTAAACCTGATGCTATAACAAAACAAGACCATGAACAAGAGAAAACAGAGACAAGTAAACCAAACAAAATTTCACACAGGATAAATCAACAGTTTAACAAAACAGTTCATCAACACAGATGCAAGACAAAACGGATTCATAAACATGGATTCTTAAAGCCAAATTGATTAGTCACCTCGGTTCAGGTGAGTGCTCCCATCACCTGAACGAGGTGCACTCTGGGACCAAACAAAAAGTGTCATAACCCTGACAAGTGATAGCATTAATAGTGTTCGTGTGATGGGTGTCAGATCCTCAGCACCACTAACCCAGATGTTATCACATGCTTTATGTATCTTATTTTACAGCAGTTTTGCATGATATTTAGTAACGAATGCAATGTAACTCTAATTTTTTTTGGTATTATGTTTAATGTTGGAGAACATGCACAAAACATGTCCCTGCTATTACTTAAGTTATAGGATACTATAATCAGTGACTGCAATAAACATCCAGTTATTTCTATGACTGAATCTTCTTTATTTTTTTCCATTATTGATAACAGTAAACTCCCAAGAGCAAATAAATAATCTGTGTATATGAACTAAATTATCGATGTAAACTTGTACATCATACTGTAGTACAATTGAATCAGAGACTGAATTAATGTGTGTGTGTTTCTGTGTGCGCATGTGTGTGTGTGTGTGTGTGTGCACATGTGTTTTTGCATTTACAGGACATCACTGTGGAGTTCATGCGTCGTTTTGCCATTACTGGCACTCACATGGATGTCAGCGGTGTTAGCCATCACAGATCGGCGCTCCACGCTTTTCCAGGTGCTCTTCGCGGTCTTTGACTCAGTCCAAGGCTTCGTCATCATCACCGTTCACTGTGCCATGAGGCGGGAGGTGAGGGAGTTTTTTACTAATACTCTGACATTAATACATTGTGCTCCAAATGTATATAGTCATTTTCCAGGTAATTTTTTAAGTAATATAATCTGGAGTACTGCTTAATCTGGTTCAACTGCAAAATATACTATATATATATATATATATATATATATATATTCTTTATATGAGAAACAGAATAAAAGAAAAACAAGCACAGTTGCTCCATTCAGTCATAATAACAAATCACCACATTATTACAGGAGTAGAAACCGCCATAATCCAACTACAATTTTTAATAAAAATGGGTTCTTTGGCAGGAAAGTTAAAAGAAAAAAAGAACTTTAATACATTAAAGGGCTCCTATAAAAAGTTTGAGAACCCCTGATCTGCAAAAGCACACACTTCTATAAAAAGAACCAAAAATGAGACCAAATCTATTCTGTACCCATACTGACATTTAACAGGCAGGGACATCGAACCTTGGCTAATGAAACACCAGTCAATTTAGTCTTACACATCTCTTTTAGCCATACCAGAACCTTCATGTTCTTTTTTGTTACCGTGAACTTATATCCACATTGCTCTTTACATGACAGAACATCAATCACTTCAAGATAATTGGACAGTTATGAAAATCAATTATTGACCCTGTTTCACAACTTTCAATTATTGAAGACTCATCTTTGGAATCTCATTTGATATGTCAGGATTTAATGCAACACTAAGTCCTTAGCCTCTCAGAAGTCCATTTATACCAGTTTCATCCAGATAAATCCCTGGATTTAAACATTACACTACTGATGCAATTAATTTGGGAATTATCATTTGTGCTTCAATTTTAATAGTATCAACACTGAATTAAAGGGGACCTGTTATGCAATATTTCTTTAGTTGTGTTTAGTCGTTCAAATGAATCTCCATCATGCAATTACAAAAATAAATAAATAAGTATGAGAAATTTCTTTTTCATATTTAAATTATCCAATTAGATTTTTGAGATATATTTAGATATATGAAGTTACCTTTTTGTGAACGGTGGATTTTTAGGAGGAGTTGAAATCTAAGACTTATTTCAGCTTCAGTATTAACAGATATACTGTAGTTTTGAGGACCCCTAAGAGCTAAAGCGAAATAATGTGGAATATGTGCAATAATTAAACATGCAGGTTTGCATGGTGTTATTAGAAAGCACTCATTGACATGGCAAGCAGGGTGATATTTTAATCCTTGAAAATATTTATTTTACATAAAGCAAGGTCAAGATAACCTGTAAAATGTAAACCAATCCCAAACCAGTAGCAAGAGGCAAAGTCAGTCAGTGGAGCAGGGTGAAAAATACCAATAACCAAAATCGAGATCAAAGGGCTATGCAAGGAGCAAAGTCAAGAATAAGGTAGTACAGTACAAGAGATCATTACACCAAATAGATGGCTCAGAACTTAAATGATTGTAGGCAAACATTTATATAGAAATTTTACTTCCATGTGCTTTAAGTAAGTATGGGTTACTGTAGCAAGGAAAGTAACTGGGAATCCAAAGAGGTCCTTTACATATATAATTTTTCCAGTTCTTTCACAAATTGCTTGTCTCCAGGAAACTGGAATGTGCATATATACTGGGTTTTACAGTAATGACCAGGCTTTTGGGGCAGGATAAATGAAAGTTCCGTCTATGTTTGTATTCTAGTTACAAGCTTTCACATATAGCGCTTAATAAAGAACTGCATGTTTCTGGGGTGACAGGTAATATCAAAGCATTTGATATCTCTGCGCTAGTGTCAGTCATTCTAGATTGTCTCGCCTACTGATTTTATCAAGAGAGAAAAGAAGACGGCGCTTTTGATATATTTCTTAGTGACACATATACCATGGCGATTTGGAAAAAGTTGACAAAGTTTAATTTATTAATGTAAACATGTCTTGCTTTAACTTTATAGAAAACAATAAATGCCAGCATATCTTTCTCTGTCTTCCCCTCTCTGTCTCTGTGTATCTCTGGGCATGAGCTATTACTATAAATTATAGCTTATTATAATAAACGCATTCATATAATCCTATATTGTTAACATAATCCTACAGTATATACACTCAAGAGTACTTTCTAAGGCTTCCTAAAAAAATAAATCAGAGAATAAGTAAATAATGCAAATAAACTACCAGATCCCAGAATTCACCTTTATTGTGGTATATTTAGTAAATAAGAGTTTTCTTCCCAGCAATAGAAACGTAGGCAAAATGAAAACCTGGCTAATGCAAGCATTTAATATCAGCGACTTGCTTCTTGTGGTTATGGAAATGTGAAAGCACACCATTTAGATCCACATGCATATTCCCCCTTGTTTTACTTGTTAATAATAATATAATCTTTACAAAATATAAAAAAGATTTGATCAGCACTTCAACTGATTACATCTGAATTGCATGAGAATGTAGTAGTATGTGCACAATTTAAAGAGCCTACTCATAAACCAAGCAAATACAGTCCAAAATAGGCAAGGGGTAATTTGTGTATGCATCTGTAACCTAATTTCTTGTGTTATTTTTGAATAAGCTTTTAGAAAACAAGTAAGAAAATTGGATGTAATGGAGGATCAGTAAAAAAATAAAATAAAATAAAAAATAAAAAAAACATGTACATGCACCATATTGTGGCTCCAAATCACCATAGTGGGATTATGAGGATCAGAACCTTGTTATTGAGTCAGAAAGTGCATTTTAAATTTTCCGTACATAGCGACTGCAGCATTTCCTTACCCAGAATGCATCAAAGCTTTGCTCCAATTCCCTAGCACGTGTTAAAGTTGGCTGAGTTTTAGCACATTTTAAGCATATCATGAAATACTATTTTGGTTGCAGGGGAAAAATAGAAGTGTTAAATCACTAATCCATATATTTAAAATCAATACCGGAAACCTGGGGAATTAGAGGAAGATGAATCCGGAATTATTTCTTTCCAAATACATGAAAATCCCTGACAAGCATTTGATGTAATCCCAAATAGCTTTTTTTTTTTTTTTTTTTTTTTTTTTTTTTTTTGCATAACAAAAGAACAGAGAGCGACCTAGTGAGTGTGCCAGGATCACGCACAAGCCACCCAGTTTGATGTGTAAATTACACCAGTTAGGTGGTGTAGACCAACCAGGCGAGGCAGAAGTGACAATTAACACAGAAAGTAGCTCATTTCACATAGTCTATTGTTGCTCTTCTGCATTCGGAATGAAAGCAACTGAGGCAGAATCCAGAGTCATTGTTACTTCACCTTTAAGCCAGAAGCAGAGCAAGTGACAGGGTCAAGGCAAGATCTCTGTGCAACCACAATTGCAGAACAGGGGGCTGACATTTTGAGACATGTAATGTGTGTCACAACGAAATTGGAAGGTTTAACCAACTGCTAGCTAAACAACAAAAATTTTTTTTAAAAGATTAAAAAAAAGAAAAGACAAAAAAAAATTCCTGGTGAGGACATGGTCGAAGCAAGAGGCAGGAAGCACTTAATATGGATGCCATAACAAAGAAGCACCTATTAAAGACTTTTATTGACACATTAGAAGCATGGAGCAGACGTGAAAGCTTGGATGCCATTCTGACTGACCTGTCATTGGGATGCCTTGATGCATTATGTTCATATTACATTCTTGCAGCGCTTATCACGTGTACGGCATACATGCAAAAGGTTATCACCATGTATTTATACCAACCCACTGGGTTCAATGACAATGTAGTTAGCACGTAATAAGCGCCTGATAAGGGTGCGGTGTGATCTGATTGAACGCAGTAATGATGCTGTTTGATCTCGCGTGCGTGATAGGACATTGTTGAGGACATAACAGATGCATTGAGAACCTGACAGGGACATGGCTAAGAATTAGTAAGAACTTGATACATTTGGCCCCATTTCTACTGCATTCCTCTGTCTTTTTAGGACACAGTGGAAATGAACAATAAATTAAAGGATCAGCTGAGATTAAGACTTATGAGCATATCAGTTACTTGATCACATTAAAAATATTTAAGAGAATCAAAATGCAAAGTGTTTAAATTGCAGTTGAAGGCACTGGGCTCATTCTAGCATTAGGATTTGCAGTGAGAGGTAAAAAAAAAAAAATTATATATATATACCGCCTTATAAAGTGGAAAATACAGTAATAGTAAAATATGTGTACAGCAAGCAGAGCACAGAGTTTTGTAAACTATGTCGATGTGAATGGCAAGTAAAACCACCTCAGCAATCAGTTCAACTGGCCTTATTGTTTCAAAAGCAACAGATGTGCGATATTTCTGAGCCACCGCTCCATGTCACGCTAGAAGCGTGTTATGTGTTAACTGTTATGTGCCTTCTGTACTCTTGGAAAGCGCACAGGGTTCTGTGTTAAATGAAAGCTGTATATTGTGGGAGGTTTCTACACAGTTTTCTAGCATGCGTTCTGTGTGAGATGCGTGTAGTTCAATACATGACTCATAATATTCAATAGATTGAGCTTAGACTGAATCATTAATATTAAATTTGAATCTGAGAATGATTCGGCTACACAAGTCTACACTGCTCCTTATGCCTTACATCAAAGTGCATCATGGGTAGGCTCAGTATGTGTTGGAGTTCTAGGGTGCATCAGTTGGATACTAATCTATTGCGCTGTTTTTTGGGAATTCTCACACGTTTGGTATTCGTCATGATGCTTTCAGACACGAGTACAAAATTACAAAATTATGCATTTACTAGTGAAGAGGATGTCAATAAAAGGGAATAATAATAATAATAATAATAATAATAATAATAATAATAATAATAATAATAATAAAAACAAATGCCCATGAATTCTGAAAGAGCTTATAAATTAAAAAAATCCATTTGGGTAATTTTCCTGCAAATGAGTGGTTGAAAGAAATCAGGATTCAGATGTACAAAGTTGATATGCCGCAGTACAGGGCAGTGTAACACACCCTGAGGAACTAGCACTATCTGCCGTCTTCAGCATACATGAACTCACATATGCTCCACTGTGATTGACAGCATGCCATCACTTCCTACAAAAACAAGCATAAATAAAAATAAATAAATAATTGAATTAATTAAATGAGTGGGGTTTCTCCCCATACTCTTGTTCTCTCAGTCACTGAGTCATCTGGCATTGTTGGAAATTTTTAAAGGGGAAAGCAACTAAATTTACTAAACTTTCTGATTTATTAACTTCTGATTTTTATTTATTTTAATGTATGTATATATGTATAAGTACATTTGTATACAGTAGTGTGCAAAACATAGGAGCAAATGTTTTACTGCGACAGGCTTGTTTTATGTAACAACCTCAGCAGCGAACTCATTTCTCCTCTCGTCTGTTCCAACCACTCAGCATTCAGCATCACCAGTATACTAATCACCGACCTGATCATCTGTCATCGTCTGCACCTGTTTCTCACTGGATCATGTCTTAAGTTATATATATATATATATATATATATATATATATATATTTTTTTTTTTTTTTTTTTTTTTTACCTATAGTACTATAGTATAGGAGGCAACATAAAGGAGACAACATAAAGTGCAAACAAGTGTGACAACACGACAACATGACATATTTCAATACTTTTTGGTGGTGATGATATAATGACTCATTAGGTAATGAGCCATTATGTCTGGCTCTTTGATGGCAAAATATGAAGAAATGTCGGGTGGGTCAATACTTCTGCTCAGTCCTGTGTAATGGATGTTATTCAGAAACATGTAGTGCATTTTAACCTAACAAAAAGAAACAATATATACAGTACAGAACCTCATATCATGCATTTACGTTTAAATATCAGTTGCTTTTGTGACAATCCTTCCAATGTTTCATCTGCAGGTCCATGGGTAAAATATTAAATGTACGATTATTTTATATGTAAGAAGTAGAATGACAAATATAGGTGTTTTAAACATAATAAAAAAACGCACATGATCATAAGTTGGATACCGTTGTAAGGATACTGTTCAAGGAAATGAACAGTCATACTTTTTATTTAATAATACTATTAAGTATGAAAGAATAGTATTGGAGTAAAAAAAAAAAGAAACATAATACAGAAACATAAGACAACATAAAAATGGGTGTACTCATTTTACCAGTATGTTTTTTTCCCTATTATTTCCTTATTTTTAGACTTTAGAGAGGTCACAGCAAGACATATTTCATATTCTTAAGAAAACAAAACTGATGCAATTGAGTATTGACCTATATTTAATGTTATAAAGCATAGCAAGAAATGAGCTATTTCAAGTTGGCTGTCATTAATGGTGTCATTAGTGCTTTTCTTATTATTTATAGGATGCGTAAGCATTGACTACGAAGAAGGTTTG
>JAAGKR010000303.1:151162-230366 GCA_011419295.1 Clarias macrocephalus | reverse complement strand
ACCAAGAAAGCTTTTGGTGAAAGACTGACAGGATTGAAACCCAGTGTGGGCTTCTGCAGTTCAAGTCCACATTTGATGCGTTCACACTTTTCTGACCAACGTGGCTGTTATGAGAGTTCGTAACCTTGCTTTCAGGTTGAACCTGGCCATCTTCCTTTTGACTTCTCCCATCAGGAATCTGCAGATCTGCTGCCTGCTAGATGTGTTTTGTTTTTAAATGTGTGTACCTGACAGACGCCCGACTTTAACGACTTGCGTCTGCGTGATTTTATGCGTCGTGCTCCCGCCGCGTGAATAAACAAGTGTTCCTAATAAAGTGGCCAGGCATCTGTGCGTATGCATGCATACATACATGCATGCGCAGGCAGGAAGACCAGAGAGTGTTTATCAGTGTGTGTGTGTGAGAGTGAATTCAAACAAGAGCGAGAGTTCGAATGACAAACATGCAGACAAGCGCTTTAATGTTTATAATTATCCCTTTCACTACAGTACACACCTTTATTTTCCATTCTTTTCCACCTCTCTCTCTCTCGCCCCACACCTGTTCGTGCTCTCTCGGCCTCCACTCTGACACAGATTTGAATTGCAAAGTACAAGGTGACAGAAAAAGGCCACAGTCATCTGATAGGCTATCGGCACTTTAGGAGACATCAAAGGGTTGCCGTTGGTGACGGGGTAGATAAAAACCATAGAGCGGTGGGACCTTCTTTCCTCTCACACACACACACACACACTCACACACACACACACACGCACACACACACGCACACACACACGCACACACACACGCACTCACACACGCACGCACACACGCACGCACACACGCACGCACACACGCACTCACACACGCACACACACACACACACACACACACACACACACACGCACTCACACACGCACTCACACACGCACTCACACACGCACTCACACACGCACGCACACACGCACGCACACACGCACGCACACACGCACTCACACACGCACTCACACACGCACGCACACACGCACGCACACACACAATACCGGTACTGTCCTTCAAGGGAACTGTTACAGTAATCTACACAAAGGTATACATGCATAGTCACACACTAGCAACTATGTAAGTTATATGTATGTATGTTATATGTGTGTGTGTGTGTGTGTGTGTGTGTGTGTGTGTGGATGTTCTCATATAATGGCGCGTACTTTTTTTGGATGGCTTTCGAATTTTATTCAGTAATCAGCGTGATTGGGTTTGTTGCGCAACCGCGCTCCACCGCAGGGCCTTGTATTACTGTCCTGCGGGATTATTTCATCAATATTTCAAAATATCGCTATTGTAAACTCACATCAACCCCCCACCTGAAACCATATTACCCACCGACCTCAATTTCGTCCTGGCACCGACCCTGGGTTTCCGAACGTTTTTTGCTGCACTGCAAATCGAACGCTCTTTACGCTCGCGTTCCCAAGTTGTAATTCTAGCAGCGTGTATATGAAATAATGACATTTCAACAGCCGCAGCTTTGCTTCTTCTAATTTCCTCCGGCTCCTTTCCAAAGCTCTGATTCTCCCTCATCCATATGTCATCGGACATCCGAGTCCGGAGCCTCCCATTTTCTATAACCTCTCATTAAGCTCTTGTCTCTTATCCACCCCTTGATGCACACAGCCTCAGAACGATGGAGGCTACTCGTCCCGAAGCCACGTACATACTGTACCACATCCTGGCTTCCTCCTTTCCGTACTGACTTTATAGCACACACCGAAACGCACGCGAGGCTCTCCATGATTAGGATCGACGTGCATTAACATGGATCATTCTGCAGAGTAGAAGTAGAAAAAAAAAAAAAAAACACGGTCAATGACCTTCTTTGTTCCGGTGTTTGTGAACATGATTCCGCACTGTTGGATTTTAATGGGAACACTACATTTAGGAAGTTCCTGTAAAGTGACAGATCATGTTAATGTCCTTCTGAGGTTTAATAATGAGACATGATATGCCGTGAAGTACCGCTCTAGGCCCTTTCCTGTTCTCTTATTATAGTCAGCCCATGTATGTACACACCAAAGCCATGTCATTTTCCGGACGTAATATTGTCTTTCACTTTCAAGCAGATGATCCGCAATATCAGTTCGGCCGCGGTGAGAGTAGACACAAAAAAATGGAAGACTTGGATGAATATCAACTTTCCGAATAAAATAAGGGTCCTGAATTCATACCAGAGCTTGGTAAGTCTAGTTCCTGCCTAAAATCTGATGCCCATCATTTCGAAAAACTACATTTTATCAGTAGACACGGCTAGTCCAAATAATATATACGCTAAACCAAAACGTTTTATCATATTAACATTGAGTACCAATGGATTTCCAACTTAAGTGGAAACTGTTCTAAGCACTTAATGTTTTACTCCCTCACCTTCTATACCGCTTTATCCTGTATGCAGGGTCACAGGGGGCCTGGAGCCTATCCCAGGATGCACTAGGCATGATTAGCCTAATCTCCTTGTCTTTGGACTGTGGGAGGCAACCGGAGAACCCGGAGAAAACCCACCAAACACAGGGAGAACATGCAAACTCTGTGCACACAGACACGGGAATCGAACACGGACCCTGGCGGTGCAAAGCGACAGTGCTAACCACTACACCACCGTGCCACCTACTTAATGTTTTATTTCTTGTTTTTTTTTTTTTTTTAATCCTGAGGATAACTGTTCCTGGGAGCATTAGAGAACACAAGCACTGTTCTATCAGGAGAACATCTATCAAAGTTTCTCCAATAGCGACCATTGAAACACTTCAGTCTATCTTTGGTCAAGGCTTTGTTGGAAGTTGGAACAAACTGTATGAAGTCAACCTGATCGCAGTGAGTGATCCCAAGTGGCCACTGCGAATTTACCGTCATGTCAAGTCAGGTATTAAATCACACAGGCCAATAGAGTGCATTACTTGTGTGATTTGTGGAAAAATTTTAATTTCAGCAAAAATCCGAATAATTACATAAATACGTACGTTATTTTCCTGATCCTTCAAAATCGTTCAAATCGTGATTTTAAACGCTGTTTTAAATCACTATAAGGAAGCGGGTTACTCCAGCTGTCATGCACGTTTTTCACTGTAACACCTCACCGTTGGCGAAGTTATTTTTGGGGGGTAGTTCTCTCTTTCTTAATACCACGTGGAATCCGCACTTAAATATTCTAAAAATAGGCTTGCCGGAGGTCAGCACAGTGGTGTAGTGGTTAGTACTGTCGACTTGCACCTCCAGGGTCCAGGTTCGATGCGTGCATGGAGTCTGCATGCTCACCGTGTGCTTGGTGGGTTTCCTCGCACAGATTAGGCTAACTGGCGTTCCCAAATTGCCTGTAGTGTGTGAATGTGTGTGTGTGTGCCCTGCATTGGCTTGGCACCCCGTCCAGGGCGTGTGCTGCCTTGTGCCCTGGGACGGCTCCTGTCTCCTGGGATAGGCTTCAGGCCCCCCTGTGATCCTATACACAAGTGCTATGAGTGAGGATGGACAGATGTTTTTTTTTTGTCCGAGGCGCTCCTTGAAAACTGACCATATCTCAGGAACCGGACATGTTACAGTGATATACTTGGTAGCACAGTAGCGCTAAGTGAACCACAAATCTGAAAATATGCATAAATTCACAAATCACACAAACTCTACAGTTTAAATAATTTCAAACAGTCCTTAAATTTAAATTATTTATAATATTTTTTTTACACAAAATCTGGCTCTAAACATGTGCTATATGAATAAAAGTTATTAGGTGAGTCCAAAATGATCTGCACTCCGGTTTCTATTAAAACTCCTGTCTTATCAGTGGTTTCCATGTAAAAATTCTGTCTCCCTTAGTCACTGCTATGCAGGTGTGCACGTGTTACATCAGTTCAATTGTGAGCAAAAACGGAAGAGCTGCATTTTTTTATTGGTCTGAGGTGCCAAAACAGCTCACTCAAAATTTGAACCAATACAATGAGGAAAGTCTAAGAGTGAAAGAGAATAAGTACTGGTGACACGGAGTCATCGCTACGAGCCTGAGTCGCCGACCAAGTTTTCCGAGTTTCTCAAGGGCCAGTATTGGGACATTATCAGGAAAAAGGTTCAACAATCGAAATTTCTCATTAAAGCGAGACGCTTATCGAGGGGCTGAAGCCTAAACTTCGGTTTAGGTTCGGTTGTGATCTTGTACCCACACTGCAACTTTGTCTTGAGATGTTAAAGCATACCGCCTATAGTCCATATGACTTTCACCTGTTTGGTGAGTGAACGAAGAAGTGACGACAGCGGTGCATTTGTGGCTCGCAGCTCAGAATTAAAAGTTTTGTTAATGAGAGAATACGAAAGCTTGTCGACAGATGGACGGAGTGTATTGACAAGCACAAGGAGATCGTATTGAAAAAATGATGTATTTGTTGTAGCCAGAGCAGAGTGCAGATAATTTTTGACTTACCCTCATAATTAGTGCTAGTACAGTATGAGCAGCAGTACTACAAATATTTAATCTTCTGGGGAAGTTAATTGGCTGGGCTTCCTGGTTTTTGCCATAGTAGACAGATGTCTGATTGGACATCCTGTTCCTTTTTTTTTTCTTTTTTTTCCCCCTGACATTCTGATTTCACCCAGATGACCAAATCACCTCCTGGCGCCGGTTTTAACAGAAGCTTTACCATGCTTTATAAATCTTACATACTCCTCTGGTTCATACGTCCACCAAAAAGGTCAAAATCTGTAGTAAGCAATGCAATCAGTGCTTTTCCTTTTGCTATTCTTTAGTCTCTAGGCGTTACATAAAGCCTAGACCACCCTGCCACTCTGCCTTTTTTTGACCAAAGATTGCTTATGCCATGTGAGCCTGGGCCACTGCAATAACTCTCACACAATGCGGAGCTACTTCGGCACCACCGCAAAGCGGCAGACTGAGGAAGTTTAAAGAGGGATTGTGGGAGAAGTTGTCTAGACTTGAAAGGGAGAACCGAGTCCCGGGAAGAGAAAATGGAAAGGGGGAAAATGCCTATTTTATAGGGTTTGACTTAATCTCCTGTAAAAGCAGCCTAAACCCTTCCTTTCTTAGTGTGAGTGTATTTTTGTGTGTGTGTGTGTGTGTGTGTGTGTGTGTGTGTGTGTGTGTGTGTGTGTGTGTGTGTGCGTGTGTGTGTGTGGGAGCTTCACTTCAGAAACCATTCTGCGTGCCTCTGCTTGCTACCTCCTGAAACGCAAAAAAAAAAAAGAAAAGAAAAGAAAAGAAAAAAAAGTCTGACTGTGTGGAGCAACTAATTCGACCCAAACCCTTTATCCTAACCATAACAACAAAACTGCTCTCAGATCAGTGGCCAAAAAAAGAAAGAAAAGCAAAGACAACATCATGGCAGAGTTACACCACTAGGGGTCAAAAAAGGGTTGCTAAATGGAAAGCATCACATCCTGACCGGCCTGTCCGGAATGATTTGAGCTGATTTATTGCCTGCGCGTTCGTCTCGTCATTCCTCAAGCTGCCAGAAACGACTGTATTATTAGTGTAGAAATAGATCTGGGATATTGACATTGGTCAAGCACATATAATTTCGAAAAACCGTCCTGACACTGGCTTGAAGGAAACATCGCCTGGAGGATTTACGTCTCTTTCGCACACTGGCAATGTTCAGTGTCTCTTAGTGGCACACGTTCACCAGCTCTCTATCCATCATCCGAATGCATCCACGCTCCTCCGGTCTTCCTCTTCCTGGCTCGCTTGAGAAGTTCGTCTTCTGCATAGTTTGCTCGTGAGTCTGAGAAATGGTGCAATAAGCAGCGCTGGAATGAAGGAGACGAATCGGAGACTTTGATGTGGCTGGAGTCTGTTAAACACTGCTAATCAAATCATTTCACTGATTATGTGTGCATGGTCGTGTTTTGTTTCTTCCCTCTGTGTGTGTGTGTGTGTGTGTGTGTGTGTGAGAGAGAGAGATAGAGTTAGAGATGGAGAGACAGAGAGAGAGAATGAGTATACACCTTATAGTGGAATCTAAACAAGCCAGTCCTTGGCTATTCCTTCATGCTTTGAACTGCGTTTTTACGATTTTAAACACACTTTTATTAGTCCCCAAATTCACTAACAAATAGTAAACAGCTGCTTGTGATGCTGTCTGCCGATCTTCCGGAAAAAGGAAATCCATCCTTTTAACCTCTTTTACCATTTCGCAAACATATAAAATGTTGTTTAATCCGAACTTGGGTAACACACCAGACGTTCCAGAGAAACTGATAGGAAAAAAAAAAAGAAAAAAAAAATTGTGTAAAATCTCGTGTGCACGTGACTCCCTCGGGGTATTGTTTACTAAAGCTTATCATGGTTTTGGTTTCAGCCGAACGCAATCACCCCGTTGAACTGTTCTAAAGAAATAATTAGAAATCTCCCCCTTAATGCTGCTGTAGGCCATCCATCATCCATCATGACATGTTTAGTGATCTTCTATACTGTATATACAGAGCAGTTTCGCATCACACATGCGCGTCGACGCACGGCTTAAAAAACATGCACGTAAACAGTAAGCGCCAAAAGGTCTAAAAAATAAAAACACTGCAATTATGCACACTCCGTTTGATTTGCATGAAACTCGACCCAGAAAATCAAGAACTGAAGAAGAAATTGTTGATTTATTACATTTTTTTGTAACTGTGTATGTGTGTGTGTTTCATTTTGTGCCAAATTATCGCTCCTTACTCATTCTGTAACTGTGCAACGGGGCCAGCTATACAACACCCATTGTTACAGGGAAAAAAAAAAACAGTTCCTTGATGGTTAGACCTATTTGTATAGATGGATCAAGCTTTTCTAAATATCTACCTTTTTGAAAAGAAAACCATCTGTGGAGTGCCTTTAAGAGTTCCCTCATAGAAACATCCTGTGTGTCAGCTGACATTAGCGGCCCGGCATGCTGTTAAGGGTTCTATGCGATCATTAAACACATGACTGTTTTAGGAAAACAATCAACGAACGGGTGGTGTGACTGATGCGTGCGGTGAGGTTACTGGAACTGACATGAAGTGAAATTCTTGTTTGTGCATTAATGATGAAACTGTACGATGAGCTTACGATTCTGATTCTGATAAGACCTACGTTCTACGCTCACATCCTAAGAACTTTTATTAAAACGTTTAATCACTTTAACGATCTGATTCATTTTCACCTACGAACTACCTACAAATAATTCTTCTATAAATGATCCACACCTGTCAAGATCTGCTATCATTTCCCATCTGTTGACGACAATCTTGAGAACCTGCGACTTCATAATGTAATAACTGAGACACTTTAGAATTAAAGGACAATTTGACAAATGTAACCTTTATTTGACCATTTTCTGTTACGTATTAAAGAAAAACCGTATTAAAGTAATAAACCGTCAAATCATTCGATTTGTTCAGCTCAAACATCAAAAGGTGCATTTTTTTTATGAGATGTTTTATTTATTTTGGCGCAACCCTGTTACAAATACTCAGAAACCTGCAAAATAAAGGTTCAAATTCATTCTAAATTCTCATTTAATTTCACATAAGGCATTATATTAATTTCAACAACTTTTGAAATCTTTCTCAACTTTTAGTTTTTTCATACTTTTTTTTATTTTACTTGTTTAAGAATTTATTTTCAAATACTCAAAACACATGATGCTTGTAATCATTGAAACTTTTAAAATGACAATAACTTAAACCCTCATGAGCTTGGAAAAAGCATTTAAGATTATTTTGTGGAAAAATGATATGATAACAGGGTTGAAAATTAAAGTAATATGCGCATATGATCAGTACTTTATACCAACATTCATTCCTCACTAACCAAAATTTCTGCTACTGTTTGAGAGCTGACTGGAGATTCTGGTCTGACTGGAGGTTTAATCCTTCAAGTACCTTTTTCCTGGCCTTACTCATCTCATGACCCTCTCTCCACTTTCCTTCTTCCCTGTTTCTACATCTTTCCTCCACAGCCTTGCTGTCTCCTCTGTTCCTCAGCATCATGTCCGGCACGGAAGCGCTTCTGCTTTTCAGTAGCACTTAGTGGTGTGCCAGAGCTCTGTAGAAATCAATTTAAATTTTTTTTTGCAAAAGCCTTTTATTGAAAATGATTTGAACATCATTGAGTTCATTTTGAATGAATAATTCCATCGAGGTAATTGGTGCAACCTTAACATGCTTATGATAACTGGTGGAAACCGAATGGGGGAAAAAAGCAAATTTATTAAAAAAAGAAATTATAATTATATTATTCTATATTTAAAAATATAGCAATAAATTTAAAACAATGTAGTATTTCTATCAAGATCAAGGACAAACTTTGTTATATAAATTAAGACTCTGAATTACTCTGAATATGAGTAACAGACTTGCGTTGGTTAGAGTTAGACACACTTAAGGCTGGAAAAATAAAAAATAGAAAAGAGTACAGTACAAACTTACATTTGGTCTACCCATGGTGTTAGCAAGTGTTTCATGTGGCTGTTTTTTCTTAAATGATTTTGGTAACATTGTTGCACATAGTATAAGTGCATGATTTAGTATGGATTATTTGAAATTTTACAGCTGGGACTAAAAATGTCCTCCAATTCTGGAATGTCTCAACTACCGTACTAGAGCAGAATATTTAGTAGTTTAGAGCACCGGGCTTGCTCCGACACCTGTCTAAGAGCTTTTTACGAGAGCTCCAACTCAAAGCAGGTCCCATCAGCACTAAACATGAAATGCTGAATATTTCTGGATTCTGTCCATTATCAAGCGGCAAGGACAACCTACGGGACCTACGAACCAACCGCAAACTACTAAAATTCGCTTTCAAATAACTTTTACGATTTTTCTTGTGAATGAAGGAGGAAAACCAATCGACATCTACAGGAGACTCACGGTGAGGAGACATTTAGTGGCGGTACGATGCAAACTTTATAAAGAAGCCCGAACGTCCTTGAATGACACATTCAAGTGCACTTGCTCAGAGCCCAGTGCACTTGTTCCTGTGAATCACACCTGGAGAACTTTATTTACTGTTTGCACACACGTTTGGGCCATTAAAGGAGTTCCTGGGAGGCTAGTGTTTCGGATGTGAAGCAGGGAGTCCAATCATGGCTCCGGATTACTAGTGAAATACTGGGATAGTGCATTAGTGTAGCATGGGATTATACTGTATAGTGTTTTTTCACTCGTTTTGTTATTCTGCACTTACTGCATCAAATGTCCTGGTTTGACTTAAACACATCCATTTAGAATTTTTGAGCATTTTGGCAAACTTCTGGCAAACGTTGTCTCTATGATTTCCTATCATCTTAAGACTTTCCCATACGGTTTTCTAAGTCCTGAAGATTTTCCCATGGCAGAAAAAATACGTCCAGCTTACTACCGCTAAATTTCCAGGAGTGAAAATCTAGAACCAAACTATTTGTCCTCTTGAGATCTTAAGCATCTGAAATGCAAACAGAGTTCAGCAAAGCAAGTTAAATTAATGCCACCCTGTGAGGTTCACACACACACACACACACACACACACACACACACACACACACACACACACACACACACACACACACACACACACACACACACACACACACCCGTGCATCTCTCATTCCAGCTTGCCGCTCCCTCTACTTATCACTGTCATCATAAATCAGCTACTGTGCATTGTTTCACCAAATCTTTCATCTGTTTACGGTATAGTATTTTCATATTGCATCAAGTTAATTTTATCTTCATTTTCTCCCATACTGATATTCTGCCTTGAGCAACTGTCTGTGTAATAATTATATCTAAAATAATGTTTTTTTTTCCCCCTTAGGTGTGTGAAAGGTGCCATGCAAATCAAAGTTTACTTCAAAAACTGTTACCTGTTTCAACAACAAATACAAAACTTCTTAACATTTTGTGCATTCGCTGCACGATTACATCTTTAAACTGATGTGGGAATTTTCAAACTTCTTTCGGAGGCTTAATGATCATGTTCCCACACATGATTATTTAATGTACATGGCACAACCTTCTCTTCTGTAACACCTGAATTATTGAGTTATCTGACACCACTAACACACACGCACCATAAACCCTTGTCATCCACCCTGCCCCCAATCCCTATATCTCTATTGCTCACTCCAATAGCTCAAGCAAGCCCGAGCCTGAGCCGCACAGGCATTTCACGGCCAACTAAAAAGGCAGGCTGATCTTCAAACGCGCCCTGCTGCACGATCAAAGAGATAATAAGGTAGATAGTAAAAGTTCTTGCTGAATGCTCCAGGGCTCAATATAAAGAGCTAAACTAATAGACATTTTAACATCCTGTGTGTGTGTGTGTATGTGCCTGAAGAAATTTAAAGTTTCTAAATTCAGGGCATATTACTGGAGAGAAAAAGAAGGAGAGAGTGATTGCGTGTGCACTTCATGCACAATACACTGATGAGCTGCAGTAAGACCTTTGATTGGTGCAAACGTTTTAAAGAAGGTCGTACGTCCGTGAATGATGATCCCGGCTCAGGTGGCTCGGAGCCCGCTGCATTCAGCGAGGGGAACACCTGATCGTTAAAATCCGATAGATAACTTTACACCAACTTGTCGACGAGGCGCATCTGTCTGTGGGAAGTGTACACGCAATTCAAGAACACATGCACATTATAGGAATCCGTCTGGGAGTTTTTGCCAAGCCATTTCCACATGTTTGTACCTTTGAAGGAGTTCCTGGAGGTGGGAGTTTCAGACGTGAAGCAGGCACGTACTGAGAAAAATTTCTACCTGGAATACTCTGGGATTAGTGCATTAGTGTAGCAAGAGATTATATAGAGAAATTAAATAATTTTTTAACTCACATAAATTTTTGTTCTGTTATTCTGCACAACATTTTATGTAAAAGAAAAGTCCTGGTTTGACTTGAACACCCCACATAGTGTTCAGTATCAAGTCTGAATCACTATGCACATTGAAATCAAACAAAACACGATTTATTTTTTCCTCAAAGGAAGTAAATTTTCTCTCTTCATTTAATAGAAGAGTTCTTTACGATGAGAACAATGAGGCTCTGATCTATTACGGTTCCAAATAACAGGTACTAATTTGCGTGTACAGTTGAGAAAAATTGCAAGCGCAGTTAGTGGGTGTGTTGCGGTTGATTCACAAAGAATAACTGCATGAATTATGTGACACGGAAAAACAGTCAGGGAAAATTTATAAATGTGGATTTGAGTGCACTAATTGTTTTCAATATCTGTGGTCGATTTTAGATTTTAAAGGCATTCCCGGAAGAGTGAAATTAAAACAAAAACTATAAAAATCGAAAAAAAAAAAAAAAATTAAGAACGTACAGTATGTAAGCATAAGGATGTGTTTTAAGGCGTGTAAAACGTGTCACGTGTACACAACATAGATGTCAATTGAAACATTTTCACACACATTGTAGTGTAGTCAAAAATCTTGAATATTAAACGAGCACTAGTGGGGCAATTAATTTTAGAAATTTAACACACTGCTAAGGTTCTGGCAACATCGCTGAATATTTTGAAATGATAATTTTTTTTTAGTAAATGGTATAATTTTGTTCACAAATTTAATACATGCCCTTTGGCTGTTTTCATAAAGCAAATAAAATGCTGCAAAAGCTACACTGATTTAGTTTTGCACCGACATGTTGAGGTATTTCACATGCTGCTTTAAAATATGCTGTATCACACACTAAGGATACTAAAGATAACAAATAAAACCGATGTTGTTGCGATCCTTCGATCGGCTTGGACAGTTTGACTCTCGTCAAGCAAGTAGAATGGAACTTAAGCTTGGGTTTGAGTGGAAAGTATAGAGCTCTTTACTAGAAAAACTATGGTAAAACAACACTAGCTAGCTAACTAGCTAAGAAAAACAATTTTACAGTTTTGTACAAGTTAATTTACCTTAAAACAAAATAACTGTTTTTATAAAACTAGCTAGCATATATACTTTATATATTGTTACATAATAAATTCAACATTTGCGCTCTTTGGTGATCTTCAAATGCTAATGTTAAAGCCCGACATTATGCATCTCTGTTAGCTACCTCACCAATCTCTAACGTAACTACTGTACATTAACCAGCTACAAGCAGATGTTTCAATTGATGCTAGCTAGTTATCTATCAACCTGGCTAATATCTAACATTTATTCAAAATTTTAACCTCTACTAACTAATTTAGCTAGTATTAGCTAAATAACTAACAAACAATACTATATTTCACACAATACAGTGACTGCTAAATACACCTAGATCCAGTGTTAACTTTTTGTTTTAATTGATGAATGACAATGTTTCAAGAAATGGATATGAAGCTAGCTAGCTAATACTGTTTTTTCAGCTTAGCTACTGTTAGTTTGCTATGTAGGCGAAAAATGGGACTACAGTTTATTATTAATGATATATGATTTGGCAAAGTGGGGACTTTAATTTCTAAGGTCACGACTGCAAATGTTGACTATCATTACATAATTTCTATACGCTTCCCTTTCCTGTGGGTTAAAAACTTTTTGTGGCATTTGCTCACAAAACCATGAGCTTTTGCCCAGTATGAGGGCTTTGTGTGCAGGGCTGCAGCTAGAGGTCACTTCGTACAGCCAAACCACCCCAGTCCCACAGACAGAGAAAATGAAAGAAGGAAAAAAAATGCTAATGAGGGCCACAAGATTGCCAATACACACAAACACAGAGAGAGAGAGAGAGAGAGAGAGAGAGAGAGAGAGAGTAAGTGAGTGTGAGTGGTTGGTTGAGGCACTGAGGTATTTTAATAGCAGTAATTTAACAGTTATTCAGTGGCAACATGTCACTCTGTCCCCACTGTGAGGTTATATTTAGGGATGCATTCCTCTCAGCTCGTCTTTTACAAACACTCACTCTCGCTCTGCACTCTTTCCAGTGACATGCAAGAAATGTGGCATCTGGAAAATGGATGCCTTTAGATGCAAACACTCTGCATTCTGGGATACCAGAAGTGCCCCAGCTTGGACACCGAAAGAGCAGAAGCATGCAAACACACACGCACACCCACATGTCTGCAAAAAACTAAATAATTTCAACTAATTCTAGGGACACAATGCATGATATTAGCACTGGTTCACCTGTTGCCCTGATCTCTAATTCTATATATTGTTTGTCTCTACAAATAAATGCAATACAATAAGTTCTGAGTGTGAAAAAAAGATCCTTGAAGATCCCAGCCAAGTTACAGCATCTAGGTTCTGTAAGTAAAGTTTATCTAGTACAGCGACAGACTGTTTGGGTAACTGTCTTAATAACTGTCTTATTTCCATCATTTTTTTAATGCCTTCCGACAGTGACTACTTATAAAATTGAAGTGAAAATAGAATTGAAGTGAATACTGTATGTTATTTATTGCTTAGTGTACTTTCCACAGGAATAACTACATAGGTCGCTAGATATGATATATGTTACAGGGAGCTACAGTAGATATGACTTGTGTGTACCTACTGTAAGTAACAAGCAGTACACTAGGTGTATGTAAGCAAGCTAACATTAACTGTATTCAATATCTCATTTTTCATGCTATTTGCATATTTTCTACACTATATGTACTGTAGATCCAACCATGTTAATTATTCAGTTCAGGTGTTTCAATCAGGCCCTTTATCCCCAGTGAAGGGAAATCTTAATGCTTTAGCAAACCAAGCCATCTCGAACAATGCTATGTCAATGTTTCCAACTTTGTGGTAACAGTTTGGGTAAGGTCCTTTCCTATTCCAACATGACAGTGCCCCAGTGCATAAAGAAAGGACTATAAAGACATGGTTTGATGAGTTCAGTGAGGAAGAACTTCACTGGCCCTGACTCAACTGCATCAAGCACCTTTGGGAAGAACTGGAACGGAGATTGCGAGCCAGCCTTTCTTGTCCAACATCATGCAGCCTGAGCTCATACTAGCGCTACAGAATGATTGGGCACAAATTCCCACAGAAACACTCCAAAATCTTGTGAACAGCCTTCCAAGAAGGGTGGAAGCTGTTATAGGGGGACCAACTCCATAGTGAAGCATGTGTATTTGGATACATTTTCATTGCAGGTTTGGCCAAATATTTTTGGACATATAGTGTATGTATGCTAGTCACAGTTATGCTAGCTAAACATATAGCTTCTTTCCCAGACCATGTACTATTGCCCTGTCATTTCTTTGACACTGGCCTTAGGATACTTCATAGACCTCATGTCCTCCATGTTTTTTTGCCTTTGTCATATTCTTGTATGTAATAGTTTTGGTATTGTTCTGGCATTGGATTTGTATTATTTCTTTTATTATGTTTAAATATATTTCCTGATTAGTCTGTTATAGTCTGATACAGGACTGTATACTTTCTAATCGCTTTCCTTCATTGTCTTAAATAAGGTTTTAATCTCTTAATTCATCTAGCGTTAGTTAAAAAAACAACAACTAGCATTAGTGAGCCAATTCTTTTTTTTTTTTTTAATGACTAAATAATATTTCTAATGAATTTCAACAGGGTTCTTAATTAAAATGCTTTGTAATGCTAATGCAGTGTGGTAATACGGTTCTCTACGAAATGTCAGACGCTGCAAGATCGACACTTGGATTTGGTAAGTGATATTAAAGGGATAGTTCAGGTTTTTTTTTTTTTTTTCAAAATTGAGGTGTATACAAGTACTTAACAATAGATCTTGGTACTGTAGTTATAAATAAAAATGAAGTTTGTTATCTGGAACGCAGTTACAATTGTAGAATTTTGCCCTGATTACTTACACT
The DNA here is from genome assembly GCA_011419295.1 of Clarias macrocephalus. Lineage (NCBI taxonomy): Eukaryota > Metazoa > Chordata > Actinopteri > Siluriformes > Clariidae > Clarias > Clarias macrocephalus. The sequence goes on along the minus strand of JAAGKR010000303.1, from coordinate 215,639 downwards.
GTCCTCGCGCGACAATCTTCACGGTCGGTGCGCAAAGCAGGAAAATTTGTAACGACCAAGCCCTACTGTAGTGTACTTACATACACTTCAATTTTAATTTAAGGCAGACTTGAAACGAACCCAAACTATACCTTTAATGTACAGTAAATTCCATCTATTTTCTACTCTTTCTACTTTTAAACCTGCTTGATACTGATATACAATGCCATATTGTGCTCTATACCTGGTTTATTATTATTTCAAAATACTTTTTAAACATTAAGACTACAGTTGTTGCGGTCATGTAGCATATGCACAGCTACATTCAAGTACTACAAATTTTTATTTAAACCAAAAAGACAAATTCCCTCATGCACATGCTGTTACACACAGGCTTTGAGAGCAAGTAATTCACTGATTACAAGCAACATACTTTTTCCTTCTTGTAAACACATACATACAAACACATATACACACTCTGCTATTTCAGTCTTTGCGACACTGCAGATAAAGTTGAGCTGAGTGGAAACACACCCGGCCGTGACCGGAGTTCCAGATTTGTCACACTATGCTGGTCTGGGATCAGCTTTCCTCACTCTTACATCATAACACAGATGGAAAAGACTGATGTCAGGTCAGTTGCAAGGAGCAATTTCAATAAACAGAAGAGCAGTGGTGCTGACAGGACAGATGATATGTTTCATATTAGAGAGAGGCAGAGGAAAAAAAGTGGAGTGGGAAAGAGAAGACGTGTGGAGAGAGAGAGAGAGACGGTTGTAGCACAACACACAGCTTTCGCTTGTCAAATTTCTTGATACAAATGTGTTGTACAATACAGTTGATTTTCATTAACTTCAAGGTTTGAATTTATTTGAATATTAATATGTGGGAAATATTATAGTAAAATAAATAATAATATGACGGCGGCACGGTGGTGTAGTGGTTAGCACGGATTCGATTCCCGTCTCTGTGTGCATGGAGTTTGCATGTTCTCCCCGTGCTTGTTGGGTTCCCTCCTGGTACTCTGGTTTCCTCCCACAGTCCAAAGACATGTAGGTTAGGTTAATTGGCGTTCCCAAATTGCCCGTAGTGTGTGAATGAGGGTGTGTGTGTGAATGTGTGCCCTGTGATGGATTGGCACCCTGTCCAGGGTGTACCCCGCCTTGTGCCCTAAGCCTCCTGCGATAGGCTCCAGGCCCCCCGCAACCCTGAATACAGGACTAAGCAGTATAGACGATGAGTGAGTGAAATAATTATATGGGGCAGGGGTGGAAAAAATATATTACAAGGGAACCTTCTACATGTATACACGCTGGAGGGGAACCCATTAGTGCATTTTACCATGAATGCTCAAACACAGAGGCACCCTATAGGGTACTTAATGCATTAAATTTCATGCATTTTTTTGCAACAACCTTGAGCTCCGGGGTTCACCAATGGGCAGCCAAAATCTTAAATCTTAATATTAATGTTAATTTAACATTGTTTCCTCAATTTAATTCATTTGCCAACAATATCATTTACTCATCACTGATACTCAGGGCCATGTTATCCTATTAGGCCATATGGGCTGCAGTATACTGTATATAGTGTCTCAAGCACTGTGTAAACATCTTGAGCCACCCCTTGTTTCTTCATATTTTGCTTCCAAAGAGCCAGACTTAGAGGAATAGTTCATGGCTCTTGTTTTCAGTCCGGTCCCTGTACTGTCCATGAGCAGTTCCAGAGGATTATTTTTTGTTTATTAAGCCACACAGTGACCTATTAAAGCATTCAATCATAAAACCATCATCATCTTAAGGCATGAAACAGTGAGAAACAGGTGCAGATGAAGACAGATGATCAGGCCGGTGATCAGTATACTGGTGATGTTGAATGCTGAGTGGCTGGAACGGACGAGAGGGGAACTGAGGCTGCTGCTGAGGCTGTTACATAAACAAGGACATTTGAAATTGTATCTTTAGGCACTTTGCAGTCTGTCACCATAAAATAAAATTCATTTAAATAATTTAATTGAATTTAAAATGAAGAAATGGAAGAATGGGTGGCCTCAAGACTTTTGCACAGTCCAGTATATACAACAAAAAGCAAATAAGCTAAGAAACACTTTCTACATAAAATTCAATAAGCCAGAGGAAGACCTGTACAGTACAGTACTCGCAATGTGAGGAATGCTATGACAGAAAACAAACTGAACTACTTGACTGTAATGTCAATCGAGTGCGACCTCCTGTACCAAATGGATTTTAGTGGTCTAAGAAAAACAAGAGAAGAGCCGTATAGACGAGTACCATTTATTTCAATTGTATTGCTAGTGATTGCGCAATAAGTGTGTTGTTTTATTGTTTTGAGCATAATTATGGGTGTACTACTGTATACATAGATCACAGAATGAGAGATAGACGCATATAATACACTATTACCTCTGTGACCTGGGATTCTTATATGACTGAATCACCTGTTCAGCTTTAATCAGGCGTGAATATTCCTATTCTCCATATACAGTATATGTACTATATAGGATGCACACTAGGTTACAGTACACATGCCAGTGTAAATGGAATTATTAAAAAAATGTTAAATATAACACGTGAAAATAACGTATAAGAAAAAAAAAACTTAGACTTGGATACTTTAACAAACCTTAAATACCTAAATAAATAAATAAATAAATAAATGATAACACTACAAAATGAACATTACGTTTTTTTTTTTTTTTCTTCTGAACACGCACCTACAAAGATCAGAACAGTATTCGAAAATTGGTTCTGATGGGCGCGGTACACACTTAAAGAGAACCCCGAGGAGAAGAGTTGTCACAGCTCTTTATTACTACTGCCTAATGATTTAAAATGTGCCGAGCATGAAATTAGATTTAAAGCATGTTGACAGCTTATAAAGATGAGGCTTTTTTTTTTTTTGGAAAATGTTTGTGTGTTTACAGTTTGTCTGTGCTTGTGTCACATGATTTATTAAGAACAATTACAACATGCGCATGCACACACAGACATGCTGAGAAAATAGCTGATCTGATTAGATCAAGGCACAGACAGACTCTTGTCCTTTATGAAAGATTGATGGAACACAATACAAAAGATACAAATGCAGATAGGAGGCACAAGGTGATTTTATTTCCCACGGGGCATCTGATTGAGAGTAGACGTTTGCCGGACCAAAAAAATTTAAATGAATAAAACACACACACCAATAGGAGGTTTTTCTTTTCATGCGGAGGTGAAAACACTCCGATAGGAAGAATGTGGGAAAAAGAAAGATCATGCTGCTTGAGGCATTTATACAGTAGTATTTATTTATGGCCTTCTTACAAGCCTGCCATTTATACCACTGTTTTTTCCAGTGTTTCCGAGGGCATTTTATTTAATTAAAATGAAAAAAAAAAAAAAAAAAAGTTAAACTCCACTTACTATCTTGCCTGGAGTAGTGCGAATGCTGCACCTACTAGTGTACGCCCGGCCTTCCCTTGAAAGTCGGGAATAACCACCAGCTTTCTACTTAGCCATGATCTCTGACAGCTGGAAGTCAAAGGTGATAAAAGAAAGCTGTCTCTTCTGGAAAGGGAAGGCCTGACAAGTTGTCCCCAATTGAGAGCACTGAGCAGAGTGAAAGTTCAAAGGCACTGACACAGGCTCATATTTAAAATGACTAATAGGAACTTTAATTAGAGACCATAAAAAGACTCGCAAACATACACTCACATGTCTTTTTTTTTTTTTTGATGACTTTTCTGCCCTTTTGCCTTCATTCCTTTACTAATTCCATCAATCACCCTGCGTCACTCGATCACTCTTCACCTCACGCAAAGCCGAACATCTCGATAAACACGCGCGCGCACAGGAAATATTTGCTTTTCTGATTTTCCCTCATAACCTGAAAGCGAGAGGACCCAGACCACACCTGAGTGGCACGCCGCATACCGGCCTCTTCGTTTCTTTAAACAAACGGGGCCACAAAGCCTGGAATGTGAAGTCCTCGTGGATAAAGGAACTTTGAAGCATGCGGAGTATTGTCTTGCGAACTGCAAAGTTTAAAGCAGCCTTTATTCCTCCGAGAAACGGACAAAGGAGCAGCTTGGAACACACAACGTGCCGCTAACGCTAAGTACACACTACACCACTTTCAAAATCCCTCGAACCACTGGACCGCTCACGTTACACCACGCTCTTTCTTCATCTTGTCGTCGCGAGGATGGGCGCACACAGCATAATCATGCACAGGCAAGCTTCACAAAAAACAACTTCTTCGGGAAAAACTTTTTATAAACTCGAACTGAGTACATCTGTCAGGTATAATGTGTGCATGGAGTTTGCATACTGTATTCTTCCCGTGCTTGGTGGGTTTCTGCTTTTCTGTACTCTGGTTTCCTCCAACAATCCAAAGACATGGTTTTTCTGTTAAGTTTGTGTCAGTAATATAGCTGTACAGTCTTGTATTCTGATCAGACCTGGAAGTCATAAAACCTTTGTGAAACCATAAATAATTTTAATGATTTTTTCCTCCCTAGCTTTAAACAGTACTGTTGAGCAACTTTACAGCTATGAGGTCATGACAGTCCCTTCACAATAATAGAAACATGTTTCATAATTTGGACAAATCTCAAGTGCATTTCTTTCATGGGAAGGGCGTTCGCATAATACTGCCCTGTTCAAAGTTTTAAAATCATGATTGACAACTGTAAATGAGGTAAAACTAGGTAAATTCCAGGTTTAATCATGCAGATATTTCAAAAATGCAATATCATAACAATATCAATAACAAGTGATGAACCTCTTAAGCGAGTACTGTGATGTTAAAAGGCATTCCACAATGGCGTATATTCCTTAAACAGGCAGTTATATGACCGGTCAGCGAACCCGGAAAGGAAGACACCCATGGGTCGTGTTACACCCTCTTGTGCTGTGCATTCTTTTTCAAGAATGAAAAAGGCTGGTTGAGAGCATGGGCGTGTTGGTTACACAAAGATCAGAAGGAAAAGGTGGCAGGAACCACTGCTGAGAGGTGAAATAGGACCAGCATTGTGAATATGCAGCGTGTTGGACTCCACTGATACACAAGTCAAACCGGGACTTTTGATGGTGTGGAATAACAACACAGTCGAGTGAAAACTACTGTACCTTTATGTCTCTATGTAATCCTCTGCTACACTAATGTACTGTACTTATCCCAGTGTTTCACTAGTGCTTGGATACAAATAAGGGAGAAGGTTTTCTGAGCCATGATCAGACTGCCTGCATCATGGCAGGAACTCTGGCCTCCCAGGAACTCCTTTAATGGCCCAAACATGTGGAAACCCAAATGAGTTCCTGTAATGTGCAAGTGGTGCGGAGGTCCTTTAGTGATCAAACCTGGACATTTTTTTTCCACTACAGCAAAGAAGTTCCTCGGACGCCAACGTTTCAGCAGTGAAGTTGGCATGCAGCAGATACTGTAGTCCGATCATGGACCTTCTGCATTGACGGTATCCAAGTCTGAAACACTGGCCTCCAAGGAAATCCTTTAATGGCCCAAACATGTGGAAATGGTTTAGAGCGAGGTCAGGATTATATGGCGGGTGAGGGAATGACTCCCAGCCGAGTTCCCTTAATGTGCAAATGGTGTTTGTGAATGATTGTGTGATGATTGTATTGTCCCCCAGACAGATTCCGCAAGTTGGCAAAAAGTTATACCGTTGATTTCCAAGGATCAAGCATTCCACACGCTGAAAGTTTACGGAAATGACTGCCGCGGTCTCTGAGCCACCTCGGACACCATTCACGGACGTACGGACTCCTTAAAACATCTGCACCATTCAAATGTTTTACTGTGGGTAAGAGTCGCATCACCATACTGTGCTTGAAGTCTTGAGGTGTAAAAGCGATTTCAAATCCAAGTAAAATTACATTAAGTGGTTATACAGGGAAAAACTCTTTCCAGATCTGGTCTGTTTATAAGCCCGCTTCCATGTCACATCCATACCATGTCATCAGTAGCGTACATGAAATGGAATACAAGTGCAATGGATATAAATGAGGTGGATTATGTACTCGATCATCTAATTTTCAAAGGTTTTTTTTTTTCTTTTTCTTTTTGAAGACTGGTCCAAAGTACAAATTGCACAAGAAGACAAATGAAAGAACTCTACATTTTGTGGTTCTTGGTATGAATGAAAGGCAAAACTGGCCAAGAATTAACCTCTACCGTGTGGACAGCAGGGCAGTGCAGACGTAAAACACTTGAAAAATTAGGAAGCATGAATGCAGCTGTCGATCTGTCCGTGAATGGATGCGTTTCTATGTGCATGCGTAATAGTTTGCCCCCGTATCATTGTTACTGTGAGCTATTGTGCACATGTGTTGGTATTACTCCTAAAATCCCATATAACAACCTGTCTCCATATCCACTATAACAAAAGGATATACACAAGCAAGATGAAGACGTCTATTGTTTTATTATTGTGAGGCTTGAGAGATATGATTGCCATGTCTTAGCAACTTACAGTACTGAAATATTAAACTGGTGGTTATTTCATGTAGTTAATTTTCTGTTTAAACTTTATTATAGTGGATGAAGTTGCGTTAATAATTGCGTACGAATCCCACAAACATTTAGACTTGAAAATATACAACATTTACAACATTAGGAAATAAACATGGTCATTCAAGTCAAACTGGGACTTTTGATTGTGCCGAATAATAGAACAGAATACCTTTATGTCTCTATATAATCCTCTGCTACACTAATGCACCCATTCCAGCATTTCAGTTGGGTGCAGGCAGAAAATTCATGATTGGACTGCCTGCCTCGCATCGACACTGGCCTCCCAGGAACTCCGTTAATGGCCCTTTCCTGTTGTTGGACATTTGCACATTACAGGAAATCAACTGGGAGTTATTGACGCATCCCTCGCACAGTCCTCACCTCGCTTCAAGCTATTTCCACATGGTTAAGATATTAAAGGAGTTCCTGACAGGCCAGTGTTTCAGACGTGAAGCAGTCAGTCCAATCATGGCTCCGGTGTATCTAAGTACCAGTGAAACACTACGATATGTGCATTATTGTAGCAGGAGATTATATAGAGAAATACATGTATTTTTTACTCTCATTACTGTGTTCTGTTGCCCTGCAGAATTAAAAGTCCTGGATTGACCTGAATGGCCCTGTATTTTCCTTAAAAATAAAAATAAAATAAAATAAAATCATTAATTGGCTGCAAAATGATTTGTCACAGTTTGAATAAAAAAGTATGAGGAACTAAAAATCTTTCTAATTAGTAGATAAATCTTTTTCAGCTTGTCACACAGCAAAACCTTTTGTCTTGTACGGATCATGAGGTCGAAATTTCTATCCTCGTGGACGCTGGAGTTAGCTTCCCTTGTCCATGTCCCAGGGTGAGTTGGTAGCCCATTCACACGGGAATCCACTCCACTGCGTGTGTGCGTGTGAGGGGGAGTGAGTGATGACAACATAAGACCTATCAAACCAAGCCACACTGGCCTTGGACTTCAAACACAGCAGATGCACCGCTGGAATCCATGACAACTGTGTTTGCTGTTGCTCGGAGACCGGCCGAAACACAGTCTTGTATACACACTCCCAAACACACAAACACACGCAGACATGTTACAACCATACTGTTAATGCCTGGCTATGTTACACACTATATATATATATATATATACGCACAAAATCTCAATCACACAAAGCCTATACACTCATAAACACACACCACAGGACACTTTTGATGGCCGTTATATGAAAAGCTGACCACTTCCTCCAAATTCTTTCCTCCTTCATAAGGAAATCTGTCTCTCTTTCTGGGATGAAGGGAAACGCAGGGGGCCCTTTCACAAAGACGGCCATTCTTGTGTCTTTTATCGAGTTGTCTACGCCGTAGTGATACCATCTGATTGAAAAAACCTTGGTACATCGAGACAGATGGGGCTCTAGAGACAGAGACAGGGTGTACTAGCACAAACACGCATTCGATTAAATACGGAATGCCTTCGTCACACTCTGGCAACATTCTGAATTAACGGCCGAGCGGCAACTTGCTTCAAACTGTGCTACTTCTTCGTTGGGTCAATCCTAATTTGGAAACCAATTGTCATCTCCTTTAAATGCCAATTTAGTGTAGCTCTTCCCCACTAAAACAAGCCCTGATGAGATTTAAATAAATGCCCTCGGACGGGGAAATTCTTCCCTTCTTCTACACACCTCCTCCATCAAGAACGTGCCTTCAAGAAGAACCATTAAGTGATTTTTAAAAAGCACTCATCCACAAAAAAACAAACAAAAAAAAAGAACAAACACAGAGGCTCTGGAGAGGGGGGGGGGGTGGGGGGTTATTGCGCTGGAGAAAAGACGACATGAATAGGGCTGAAAGTTGGCCGTGGCGGATCAAAAAGACCAGGAATTGTATGGCGTGAACTACATAAAGAGGCTTCTTAAAGGGGCAGTTTGTCATTTTTTTTTGATGATCTATATAGTTTAAAGATTAGAAAGAATGCCTGTCGATTTTGCAATACTGCCACGCGAGGGATAGGTGGCAGGACTGAGTTTGCCTCTGGTTCCTTATCCTAAAGGCAAATGATATGTACTCAGTGTGTGTGTTTCAGCAGCAGGGGGTAAAGAAATAAGGTGGGAAGCCACACAGCGGGGATTTTTGCTTGTCAAAACATTGATGGGATTTGGTTGTTTTTGGAAGTTCGAAGTACTTTGATGAATCGATGTTGGACCGATGTTGACTTCATGACCTTGGGATAGCATGGAACAAATGACCTCAACACGATGATAGCAATCTGACTTTAAAACAACATTTACTTATTTCGCTCAAGCGAAATACGTCCTTGAATTGCTCAAAATCCTGTTGCTAGGGTTTATTTATCGGTAACAAAGCCCCTGTTCTGATCGGTACTCAAACCCAGGGCACCGGTTCTGAATGCTAGTGACTGGCCCACTCAGGAACCTCCTACTGAAATAAATTTATCTGAACATATACTGATCAGCACTAAAATTAAAACGACCTAGGTTCTGGGGATGCCTTGTGCCATCGGGGTGGCTCTGGCTCTACAGGGGCTTTGGGGGTGCCCTGTGTTGTCCTTTGTGTGCTGTGGCTTGCGGGGTGGGACCTCCATAGATTGGACTTGTTTGTCAGACGCGCCCCATTGGTGCTTAATCGCTTTGGAATTTGGGAAGTTAGGAGGCCAAGTTGGTGTCCTTGGGTTCTTTGCCTGGTACGCCCAGTATGACTTTGTTTTAAGTCACATCTAATGATGTACTCCTTTAAGGTCCCGTTTATATATTCCCATTGTACATTAACCTCCGTCTTGACTGATCCGATCAGAAGTGGACAGCTGAGACGCACAGCCATTCAGACCTGGCATCTGGAATGCGTCCGAATCCTGCAACCACTTGCGTTTGGATTTCTGCTGGAGGAATGGCGTGACATCCATTTATTAGGGCCACTTTCTGCTGTATTTGTTTTCAGGCAGAAATATCCAGTAAATCCTATTTAATGTACATGTATGCACGGGTTCAGATTCTTTGCTCGCGCGGTGTGCTAAATAGACTTAGAAATGAACAGCAGATAAGATGACGAAGAAAGTTTCATGAAGCAGCTGCTTTGGTTTCTACTGTTTACGCCTCGAGACCCAGGAAAATGCTACGGTAGCGCGCTAGAAGTGCGGCAGAGAATTTGGACAGGATGGCAGGGTTATTGTCAGTTCAGCATGATTTCCAAACAGACAATCATTCATTACATAGTTATTTTCAAATTCTTTCTCCTGTTTTATTAAATCAGGATAGTGCTAGCTATAAGATTGATAATACTGTATGCTTCCATGTTGCATGGAATAAAACTGAATCAGTGAATGCCGACTGTATATGAATACAGTATATGTATATGGATAAATGGCAAATAAATGTCGCTACCTTGTGCCTTCCTGTCCTCCTGATGCAATGATAGTGACTGAGCCGTTGAAACAAACTCTTTAAATAGAGAATGTGAAGTGGATGTCACGCTATGTTGAATTTTGGACACGTGGGGACGATTTGTATCTTGTGCACATGCGGTAACATTTTGAGTGCCTAGTGTATAAAAAAAAAATCCTGCTGATATGTGTGTGTATTTTTTCTCTCTATGATAACACTTTGGCTCTGTAACTAAGACAGAGAAGAATGAAGACATAATTAAAACGTTAATAAAAGTAATAATAATACAGAAGACTTCAAGCACAGTAACTCTTAACTTTACATTTAAATAGTGCAAATGTGTTAAAGAAGGCCATACATTTGTGAATGACGATCCTGGCTAAGGTGGCTCGGAGCCCAATGCAGTCGTTCCCGTGAACATTAAGCGAGTGTAACGCCTGATCCTTGAAAATCTTGACTTGCGGAAAAGATGCATAGGTCTGTGGGAACTGTATACACAATCATTCACCAACACCACTTGCATGAAACAGGAACTCAGCTGGGAGTTATTGCTACACCAACTGTACAGTCCTGACTTTACTCCAAGCCGTTTCCAGATGTTTGGTCTATTTAAGGAGTTCCTGGGAGGCCAGCGTTTTACAAATGAAACTTTCTGCCTTCGGGATATCCAGGAACTGGTAGAATTGCTGAAATGCTGGGAGAATTGTAGGATTAGTGTAGCATAGTGTAGCAGGAGATTATAAAGAGAAATAAAGAGAGTTTTTAACTCCCATAACTGTGCTCTGTTATTGTTACACAATCAGAAGTCCCATGCTATTGTATTAACTATGTGCAACCTTTATTCGCTCATTTTCAGTAATGGCTTTATCCTGCTCCAGGTTACAACAGATCTCAGGAAATCTAGGCGTGACCTGGGACGACGCCCTGGATGGGATGCCAGCCTATCACAGGGCAACATGAACACACATTCATACCAAGAAACAGTTTATAATCGCCAATGGGAAATAGGAAAGCCTAGGAAAACCCAATCATAAACTCAAGTTTCAAGACACTGTGATCTGTTGCATGGTTTTATGCTGGGGCTTTGTATACCATTCCACCCCTAACATAAAGCGCAGACATGCCAGGATCAAGCGGCTGCTCTATTTATCTTCAGCGTGTTCAGACTTTTTGAGACGTCCGTCTTTCTGTAGTGCAACCTATTCAAAAACGGATCACGTGACTGATGTATGTATATCCGAGCTGGCACTTCAAGACACTGTTGACGTAAAAAGATACAAATTGAAACGAAGGGAGGATTGACTGAAATAGAAAGAATGCGAAAAAAAAGTCCCTCATTGACAGGACCGAGCAACAAAAACAGGATATAGCAAGTAAAAGCTGGTTTACACTTCAGTCTTTAGGTGTATTTGCATTACGACACAGAGAGAGGGGGTTGTAAGTTCAGCGTACAGAAAAGCATTGACGTGCAGGCCTCAATAATCCGAACGTTTCGTACGTCTCTTTCGTGCGTCACTTATCCTTCTGGCAAAAGCTGATTGGTTGGCGTGAGCGGAGGTGTGCTGTAGTTGAGTACACGGAAACGACGCCAGGAGTCACGTTCTATCAAGGCGTTCGGGAATATTATATAGAACAGAATATAATTCTTTATCCTGACTGCATGTAAACGCCTCTGAAATATTCCCGATGTGCAGCAATATAAGGCAGAAGAGTTAATATGACTGCATGAGAGCCTGGCATAAATGCATACTATTCATGCATATCTTCATGAAAATAAATATTGATATAAGGTGCAGTAATATATCGGTATATACATATCGACGCATTATGGGTAGGCCAGGGTGGATGTATGGTACGTTGCCGAAAAGCTTCTTCTGTACATCGCTTACTGCGGCACAGATACACATGTATACAAATTAATAACGTCAAAAACCCAATCGGTCTCTCATACAGAATGAGATACACAAGCGATGTTTGCATTGTTCTCACATAGTAGATACTATGATCTAAGCGCATCCAACAATAGGCCCAAACAAAACGTCGGCAAACTCTCCATCAAACCACAGCTCCCAACCCTTCCGAACTTTAAACACTCCCTTTCGCTTTCACACACACACACACACACACACACACACACACACACACACACACACACACACATGCTCATACACACACATGCATACTTTAGGCTTGCCTTTCGTTCCTTATTTCCATCTCAAAAGTAAACAGGATTAGAAATGGCTCAATGAAGCGTTGCCGCATCTTTAAAAGGGACAAAAGCATCGAATCAAGGGCCTGCAAGTTCAGACATGGGGCTAAACTCCAAACACACTCATGATTCACTGATTTTATAAAGAAACAAATAAAAAAATGTAAAAAAAAAAAAAAAACAGCTTCGCGCATTAAGCTCCGGCCTAGTGCAAGGCAAGAAAAGGAATAAGAAAACAATTTCTGCGCTCGGTTCAGGCCTAGTGCTAATAATTACAATGCCGCGGGATGTATAAACATCTTACGTCTTCATTAAGAGAGATATATCTCCGAAAATTGAACCCAAGGGGATGTTTGGATTACATGAGCGACGATGAGCTCCTTCGCGTAAATATTTGGAGCTCCTCTCATTCCGAGGACAGCGCCGTTGGACAAGCCTATTCCGAGCTGCTTTCTGGGAGACGTGTAGTAGAGTTTAAAAGATGCTTTCATTCAATCATTAAGAAAAATGACCACAATTTGCTGCAGGGCTCATAATGGCGGGATTGCTTTTATACTCAGGAATTCCTTTCAAACAATTCTGCACGGCATGTCATGTACATGTCAATGTGCATCACATAATGAAGCAATATAGCACGAGAGGGAGTGTGGTATTGCTGGCTATAGCAGGGCTCGGATGTGGACGTAGGCACAAGGTCGCAGCCCGAGTGTCAAACGAATAAATGGTCATTTTCGCAAAGCAGCTGTACAGAATAAAAATAAAAAAAAGAAAAAAAGTTTGAGTTTGGAAATATCATCCGCTTTTTGGCAGATAGATACAGTAGATAGTATAGAAATTTCAGAACACATTATTTCCTCGTTTCCGCATTGGAACCTGCCTGTGTGCACTCATCCTCCAAACCACCCACCAGCCCCTACACACAGATCTGTTTTCTGTTCCCTGTGGGTGCCTCGATCATACCATGCCAAGCTCGATACCACCATGTGCTTTATCACTGAGCAAACACAAATGTTCTCTGTGTCTCCACTATTAGAGTGTGTGTGTGTGTGTGTGTGTGTGTGTTGTGGCAGGGGGTGTTTGCATTCCATGAGAGGTCCTACCTTATCCAGAAGTGGCAGGCACTGGGGCACTTTGCTCTCTGGACTCTCCAGCTTAACAATGCTGATGAAGAAGCTTTCTTGCCTCTCATCCTCGCTGGTGTTGCACAGAGACAGCGGGTGAGACTGGAGAAAGAGAGCGAGAGAGAGAGAAGGGGTTGTGTTTAATTATATACCAGACACATACAAATATATGTCATACAAAAAGATATCATTGTAAGAGTGAGTTCTAACTATATATAGACAAAATCGTTCTTTTCTTTATATAGATAGACACCTTCTCAGAGCAGATCAAGGGCAGTAAGAGAAACCAGTCTCCACTCAATAGCTATATGAATGTCGGGCGCTACAATATCTCTAACACAAACTAAATAAAATTAGAAATGACATTTTTTAAAAATGTTTTTATGGAGACTCAAAATAAAACCTCCAGTAACATGAGAGCAAAATAATTTGATATTAAATTCATGCTAATCTGAGACCAACTTGTTTCTGCTAGTTCTAATTAATTTGAACTTCTGTGCTAACCTTGTACTAAGTTAGTTTGTTTGTTAATTCATGATAAACTTTGGGCTGTTTGTGTTTGCTAATTCATGCTAACCTGAGATCAGATTGTGTTTGGTAATTCATGCTAACCTGTGGTCTGTTTGTGTTTGCTAATTCATGCTAACCTGAGATCAGATTGTGTTTGCTAATATATGCTAAACTGAGATCAGATTGTGTTTGGTAATTCATGCTAACTTGAGATCTGTTTGTGCATGCTAAATTTACTTCTATGTGAGGTAAATTTGTGACAATTCACGTCCGTATTTTAAAGATTGATGCTTCTACTTCAAATTAAATGGTCTAGAAAAATTACTAAATGGCCATGACCACAAAATGCGATTAAATATCACATAAATCACCACAAAAAAAGCCATATTTCTTTACCCTGACATGAGTCAACCAAAGCAATATTATGAACTCTTGTGCTTTCCTCTCAACACAAATCTCCTCTAAATCCTTTTTAAAAACTCCAGGAAGGATTCTTCACCAGGGCTTAACCTAGCATTCTGTGGTAGGCCAAGGGATGGGGATCCGTGCAAGGGGAGTTCCCCTGACCTCAGGGAGAAATCCTTAAAACCAATATTCCCAAGCATGACATCAACGGTGGCCGAAACATGTCAGAAAATATGACATTACGTGGAACATGCAGCTGGTGCTGTCAGTGGACCCAATGGATGATAATGGCTGTGGAAGTGGACACTGGTGGAAGAAGGGATGTCTGGAACCATGATACAGACCTACAGTATAAAGCAAACTGAGTGCTGTAAACTGTCAAAGATTTATAGAACATGAATGTGAAGTATTCAGAAGAACTAGTGCGAAGTGGGCTTATTAAGAATTTATGTGCTGTATGACCGTAGGAATGAACATGGTTTAAGAACAAATATGCTAATAAATCCCATCGAGTACGGTATACTAAAATCATCATCATATTTCAGAGGCAGCAGCTTCTGCTTTTGGTGATTCTCATTACTTACAACTGGACATTTCTCAGTTCTCAGCGAATGACTTATAACCTTTCAATTACAAATATCTAATGCCTTCTTCCACTTTGGATTTGGAACAGATTCATAGAAATCAGTGTATATATAACTGGGTTGTCTCATGAGGACTTGTAGAATTGGTCATTTTTTATTAGCCTGTCTTAAATGCTGGGGCTTTGAACATTCAAGTAATCATAATGTGATGAGCATTTTAGTATTTAAGAAATTCATTTATTTTCCTTAGTGCAAAACATGCCAATTTTACTTAATGTCAAACTGCCTCAAATGCAACCCCATGATCTCAGAGTATTTTTACTCACAAGCTCAAAACCAGTAGCCTCTTTTGAGACAGCGCTCTGATCCAGTGAGACAAAAAAGCAAAGGGGTCTGGGAACCAAAAATTACAGTCTCAATGTTAACGAGACGAGAATTCATAATTTGTGGAGAGAGTTATATTTTTCAGGCTAGTCCCAAAAAACAGAGGCCTTAATCATACAAAGGAGATCTGGTTATGAGTCCATTTTAAAGCTCACGATTATCTTTATTGCAAAACACCGAGGGGACTCTCGAAGATAGTTGGAGAAGGCAATACAATCAGCGGGCCTTGGAACTGAAAATCACAGGTTTGATTTCAACTGGGAACCACAACATGTGCATACAGTCACCACCCAGAATGTTGACAGCCTGAATGTTGACAGTGGTCAGTTCTGGCTGTCTGTCTCTGCTAGAGAGTGGACGATATGTCCCCATCCTGCGCCTTTGTACTCGCGATTAAAAGCATTCCGCCGCCGCCGTAGTTAGCCAACTAAAAATAGAAAAGAAAAAAAAAAAGACTTGACAGCCTCAAAAACAAACAGTGGTGCAGAGAGCAGGGAAAAATAAATAGTGGCTGTGGTGAGAAGTCAATAATTTTTTTCCCCTCCCAGTTTTGCCCTACGGGTCTCCTTTTGTCCTGTGCCAACACTGGGGCCAGTTCATGTCCTGCCAATTTAGCTAAGATGCAAGAGTCACTCGCTTTGTCGTCCTTCATCTGTCTATTTCTCTATCCCCTAGGCCTTAGATCATCCTCCACCCTTCAATTTACTTCCATTCAAAGCTTACAGATGGAAAGGGCTTCTCTTAAGACTTCTGTTTCTGAGGTTACAAATGTTGTCTCTGTGACAAATTGGCCACTTCTGCGCTTCACAACTAATCTCCCCAAATCCGGCATGTACATCGACATAGATACAACTGTAGAGTGTTTTCATCTAGTCAAATGAATATCAATATGCAGTAAACCTATATGGTAGTGCATGCAGCTGGGGCTTTTTAGCATGCGGAGGGGGTTCGGGGTGTGATTGACAGGAAACTGGGGTCAGGGAGGCCCTTTATCCCCATTTCAAAGGCTTCACCCCCTGAGGGCCAGAGACTCAGCCAAGTCTAGTATGTGTCAGGAAAGAATTCCGTTCCCCAAATCCCGCGCCCAGACCTCTCCCTCTCTCACTCTCTCTCTCTGCTCTTTCCAACAGAGCCAAAATACTTGGCCAGCAGCCGGCGTGTTGTTCCGACCCAGTTTCCCGTGACAACTGTCTCTCTCACTGTGTGCGTATGTGCATCTGTGTGTATGTCTGTGAGACTTCGCTCAGCGAGTCTAATCCAAACAGCGCTGTTATGCTCTACAGAACCCTGCCAAGCTTCTCTTTCACACACAAATACTCATGTCTGTGTGAAACACATCCTGAGCTTGTTTTCTTGGTAAGACAGGTGCTAACTGTTGCATATGAACATTTCTGAAGACAGCAAGCATTGGGAGGTTGTGGCTTTGAATCCTGACGATGTATCTGATTAGAAGCGGTCCTGCTCTCTGGGCGGGAAGCATGGCATTACTCTCCTGTCAGTTGACACTAGCTAATTGTTGGTGACTTCAATTCTGCCAAGAGTTTCCTCCAAGTGCATTCCGCTGCTCTGTGATCCTGCATGAGCCTTTCTTATTTACCCAAATCTTTGATGCCGTAAGTACAATAACTATCTACATGTGCAACAGCGTGGTAGTTTTAAATGGTTCTGAATGGGCCTGAAATACTTTGTAATGGAAAAGATAACAGGTTGATGAACTTTTGCTGCATGACTTCATGGAAATCCTCAGAGGATGTGTGACTGACGTCGGAATTTCTTATTCTTCTTTTATTGTATTAAATGGAAGCGTTTAAAAAAATATATATATTATTATTAAATGCTGAGCTTTTGTCCATAATGAAAGCTTCCAGCGTGTCTTTTTAAAGACATCTTGTTACACCGAATATTAATCCAAATCTAGGACAGACAAAACTATCTCAATTTAAATCAAGTCAAGCCCATCTAATTATACATGTCCTAAATCTACCTTAGGCTGATATGTGGCGCATTCAAGACAAACCGTGACTTTTTTGATCGTGCAGAATAACAGAACAAGAAGTCTGGAAGTCTGATCATGGCTCCAACGTACGGAGAAAACTTTCTACCTTGATGGTATCCGAGGACTACTGAAATGCTTAGTGTAGCAGGTGATTATATTGGGAAACAAAGCGAGTTTTTACTCTTATTCTACTCTGTGTCCTGTTATTCCGCACAATCGCAAGTCTCGGTTTGACTTGAACGCATCTTGTAATTCATAGATAATAAAACGCACAAAGCTTAAATTCCTACATGATCAAAATGATTTGCTTATTAAACAAAATTCCGAAAGACTGTTGTCGAAACAGACACACGGCAGGGGATTTCAAATGAACAGGTTTTCAAAGAATTCCTCTATGCTACCAATTGGCTTAGCTGCCATTTTCTTGATAGCTATCAAAATCCTAGCTATAATCTTGTGTTTACCAACTTATCAGCAATGACAAAATAAGACACGCAAAGTGTTTTTCCATCTCTACAGTCAAAGACCACAAAGACTCCCCGCTCAGATTCACTCACAGAAACATGTATATTCTCTATGTGCTTGTCTTAAGTCCAGACAATGCTGGCAAAAAATGAGCTTGCAAACAATAATTAGATTGAAATGTTCCTCGGTCATTATTGCAGCTTATGTTAAACATTTTTCTTTCTTTCTTATTTTATACCAGAGGCACTCCCGAAGCCTGGGGATTCAAACCTGCTTCCTGATAGAGCATTGCATAAGGTGTGTATACTGTATATGTGTGTGTGTGTGTTCAGAGAGAAATGAAGGACATTCAGCACTGCTGCTGTCAAAACAGCAGTGGAGTCATGTTTCACCTCCATCCTTTAGTACCCCATCCTCTGAGACAGAGAAGTAAGTGGGGGGGGGGGGGGGATGCACAATCTGCTGAGAAATTGATACTATAATGACAACGGAGCAATTACTGTACGAACCGAGAAAATGAGAGAAAGAGAGAGAGATGGAGAGAGACGTCGGATTGTCTGTGGAGTCAATGAGGAGGATTTGGAGGTATTGTGGCAGTTTCCGAGAAGCGGAACAGCAGGACGGGCGGGGGCCTTGGGGGGACGGGGTGGGGTCATCGGATCGGAGCAGGCAGAAAGGAAGCCTCTGTAATCTCACCTGCTGAGAAGAACGTTAAATAACTTTGCATGCAAGGCCAGAGGATACCCTATTAGCAGCAAATTACTGAACCCTACCTGCAAAAAAGTGCAGGACGTCTACGGTGTACAACTGTAACCCAATAACGCTTTAAACGCTCTTCCATTCTTAATCTAAGCTTTTGATTCTGCCGCACATTCGTACCGCTGTGATCTATTGCTGGATCTGCTTTGCGTTAATATATTAACTTAGGTAGCTAATTCAACTGATCCTGGGTCAGTCCAAATTACTGTGTCAGTTAAACATAAATACTATGCATATTTTTATGATCCATAGGTGGAATGGATATGAATAGTTGTGAATGGGATGCTAACTGAATGATCCTAAATCGATGATTTAATCTTCCTGTCTTTCTCTTTCTCACAAGAGAGAGATATGCTAAACATAAAATATGTTTTATATTGTGGATCAGGTATGATGCTGCATCAGTAAAACCTTAAACACCAATACTGATGACATTTAAACTAAAACCTATAAGCAAACTGTCTTTTTAAAATCTCAGTCAGTTCGACTTAATCTAAGATCTCAGTTATTTTTGCTTAAATCTTCCAAAATCTTTTCTTTCTTTTTTTCAACATATAAATGCTACAAATGCTTCAAATTAATTTGAACTTCTGTGCTAACCTTGTGCTAAGTTAGTTTGTAAATTCATGTTAAACTTTGGGCTGTTTGTGTTTACTAATTCATGCTAACCTGAGATCAATCAGATTGTGTTTGCCAATTCCTGCTAATCTGATATCCGACTGTGTTTGGTAATTCATGCTAACCTAAGATCAGATTGTGTTTGCTAATTCATGCTAATCTTCATGTGGATGCTAAATTTACTTCTATATGAGGTAAATTTGTTTTAAATGGCAATGACCACAAAATGCTATTAAATATCACATAAATCACCACACAAAGGCCATATTTCTTTATCCTTACATGAGTCAACCAAAGCAATATTATGAACTCTTGTGGTTTCCTCTCAACACAAAATGCTCGGATAAAATTTTTTAAAAATATTTTATAAACAACATTATACGAAAATTTAAAAGAATTTAACCAACACCATTGACATTAGTAGAATGTCATACTCTTTTCTCCGATTTAATATTTTTATAAAATAAATAAATAATAAACAAAAAACAAATACATACAGTTTATATAATTAATATTTTTATTTATTTTATTTATTTATTTATTATTTTGGACCATCCATGTGCCATTCGACACAACGTGCAACGGATACTCCCTGTGTCATTTCTGTGACAGTTACTTAAATAATCGGGTTACCATTTCAATGCCCAGTCGTCAATCACACTACAGGCAATTTGGCAAAGCCAATTAGCTCAACCTGCATGTCTTTAGACTTTGGGAGGAAACCAGAGTACTGGAGGAAACCCACCAATCATGGGGAGAACATGCAAACTCCACGCACAAAGACCTCAAGGAAGAAATCGAACCTGGACCCTGGAGGTACAAGGTGACAGTACTAACCAACTTTTGTATTTCATTTACATAAAATGTTAAAAATGTAAAATTTTTACAATTACCAATACAATATTTTTATGCAACATGTATAATTAGTATGTATTGCAGGTGCCGATTTTTATACGCATTTCACTTTTCTTTCACACCAAACATATAAACACTTAATGAAATATAAGCACTTAATGTAATTATGTTATACATGTAAACTGCATAACTGGAGCATTTACCAGTGTAGTTGCATACATACATGTACCCTAATCAGTCTAACTGCTACGCACATGGTACCCAGCAGGGGGGGTATAGACACTCACACAGATTTGTCAGACTGGGACAGACCACAGACATTCTTTCCTGCACTAGTGACCTGTCCGAATCCCTATGTGAAGGTGAAATGGCATAAACACGCGCGCGCACACACACACACACACACACACACACACACACACACACACACACACACACACACACACACACACCTCTCTTTCTCTAAAAGTTAAGCATATTGTTGACTGTTGACATCTCCTGACCCAGGGAGAAGTCAACAGTTACACTGTAGAATGTAATTAACCTCCATGTCAATACCAGTTTGCCGAAGAAGCACAGTAGTTCTCCATGTCTCAATTTTTTTCACAGTGCTGGCAAAGCCTCCACATCTGCACACCCCTTGCACTCCCCCCACCCCAACCCCTGGGAAATTTCTCATGAATGAATGTATAAAACCGATCGAAATTTCGAACACAGTACGGTGATGAGATTCTTAGCTGCAATAAAACGTTTGAATGGTCAAAATCCTTAAATATCGATGGACAACTGGTCGCCAACTTGCCAAATAGATGTGGTCGCAATGATTCACAAACACCACTTGTACATTACAGGAATTCAGCTTGGAGTTATGGTTACATCGCCCGTACAGTCCTGACCTCAAGCTGTTTCCACATGTTTGGGCCATTATGGGAGTTCCTGGGAGGCCAGCGTTTCATACAGTACATGAAGCAGGCAGTCCGATTATTGCTCCGGCGTACTGAAAAGAATTTCTACCATGATGGCATCTAAGCACTAGTGAAAAGCTGGGATATGTGCATTAGTATAGCAGGGGATTACATAGAGAAATAAAGATAGTTTTTACTCTCATAACTGTATTCTGCTTTTCTGGAGTCCCGTTTTAACTTGAACACGCCTTGTAAAAATGCGAATATTGGCAAATTACTTTGGCATATGAGGAATAAAACATCTTCTGATATGATTTAAATAATACTCTGATAATGATAGTTAATAGTGAAGTACCACCCTGTCATTGTTTGAATCTTGTAACCTCCCCCAAATATCCTTATACAACAAACTCCATCAACATATAAAACAGGATTTCATGACGGTCTAGGCTAAAGCAGAGCACCACTCGCCTTACTGTAACTCCCACTCTTAGTTTCCAGCCTGCATGTGCGCTTCATTGCCTTGCTTTTCACTGCTTACAGACAAAAAGCGACGACTGGAGCTTTGCCACTTGAGATTGCAGAGGAGCAGTCTATCTTGCTTTCTCCCTGACACACACACACACAAAAACACGCACCAGCCCCTACACCCTGTGATGGCGCCACACTGACCCGTACCCACATTGCGATGCACTCGCTACCCCCGACATCACACGTTTTTTCATTTCTCCTATGAAAGAGACACCCGGTCCACCAACACCAACTCTCACACTCTCTCTCTCTCTCTCTCTCTCTCACGCACACACGCTTATTCCAATTCAGGCTCATGTCGACATTCCATCAGGGGCCAGAATAATGAGTTTTGCATAGTGTCAAGCCTCTGGGGCAACTTCATTGATGAAAACTATGTTGTTTCAGCTGCAAATGGGGTTACTTGAGAACACCATCCAGCGAGCGAACGTTGAGAGCAAACGCTAATGTTTGGTAAAATGGCCACTGAGGGAAACGATCGGCTTTCGCGTTAGGGGAAATCCCGCTATCTTCCAGAGCTCGGAGTTCCGAATGAATATGGCAAAATATCAATCAGCGCTAACAGCTGTGGCCTGGTATGACGATGTTCAGCTACGGATGTAACTGCAGCAGTGAGTGGAGAATTTAGTTGGTTCTAACATTTCGTAGCTCGCCGATACGTACTCTTGTGATATGATGCCATAGGAAGTGTTACCATGGTATAGGTATCATGGTATCCTAATGGTACTTGTACTAGTACAGTATATAGTGCCATGCTATTTTTGGCAGATATAGTACATGTGTTCAATGGTACACACTTTGGTACAATGGTAGCACCAAATATGTTATAGATGTTTATGTACAATAATGGTAATATTGTTATATTAAACTATATTGTTAAATTATATTTAGTTTAAAAGTTCCATGGTACTTATTGGGTCTACAGAGGTCTAATATGGTACTGCTTGTACTATACCATACCAGTAGTACTGTACAGTATGTACTAATATATCTAATAGAGTACAATATGTATAGTGTACAGATACCATATTAGATGCCTGCTGAACTTTGGATGGCATTTTGGTACCCAAATTCTTATGGTACATGGCACAGGTACGTGCCATAGTACCTTCCTTGTCCCTACCATGGCAATGTCCGAAGTACTACGGTTATAGCATGATATACTATGGCACCATATGTACTTAATTACATTCCATAGTAAAATTTCTTATGGGTGCCTTATGCATAGTGTGACTGAACTCTGCATGAGGATAGCTTTTGAATGAAGTGAATGAAAGAACGAGCGCTTTGCATTGGAGAAACAAATCCGAAATGCCAGAACTACGTCAACACGCGCAAGCCTTTTTTGTTGCAAATGAAGGAATGCGCTATCCTTTTTCCTCCCCTCACTTCCTGTTGTTATTTCTCTATATCCTGTTGCCACAACTAATCAAGGGAGAGATGCCGTCATCGTGCGTTTACACACATGGATATAAACACACACATTTAAACCGCCACATCAAGGAAGGACGTTTTATTGTTGTTTCTTTTCCGAGCGTAAACACGACCGCTTCATACAAGCCGGTCCCACGGCAACACACACCACATGATCACTGAGCACCAATCGTTTACGCGGAACTCTAAACAAACAGCCAATTAAAACCTAAACTTCTTAGAAGCGGGGTTGCGAAAACAAACCTTATATCTTAGCGCCGTTATCCTTATAAACTTCTTCTTTCGTTTTTTTTTTTTTTTCAATCGTAAACATGCACACAAAGACGAACAAAATACTGTCGCATCGGATTTCCAGAGGAGGCCGCGGCTCTTAAAAAACGTTCCTTCCACAGGATCACAGACGTCAAGAAAAGGCCACGAGATCAGAGGCCAATAAACAAACAGAGCACAAGTGAGTCTAGTAAAAGCTCCATGTGGCACAAGAGTGTTATGGAGGCAAATGGGGTGCTCGGGTGCTTCCATTTAAGGGGGGGTTTATTTATGGGTATGATGGTATACCACTAACAGTTATGCTTGTTATACCAGTATGACATCAGAAACAATATGTGACTATTAATTCAAAAAGACGATTTTACATGATCGAACATGAAAGATTTTTGTTTCTGATTTCATCATAAAGATATCATCAAAAGACAAAAAAAAAAAATCATTACTTTTAGCTCAATATGAGTTTGAAGACGCTTAAAAGGAACCAGAGGAACCACTCTCTCTCGCTTACTCATTCATTCCCCATACTGCTGATACTGTACAGGGTCAAGGAAAGCCTGGAAACTATCCCAGGGGACAAATCGGGATACACCATAGACAGGATGCCAGTCCATCACAAGGGAGACAAGCACACATAATACAGGGAATTTTGGAAATGTCAGTTAGGAAACCCAGCAAATATGCAGAGAACACGGAAACTCCACGGATACAAACCCGAGGAAGAAATCGAACCCTCGCCACTGGAGGTGAGAGGCCACAGTGCTTGCCGCAATGCCTATGTCCCGCCCAATTATAAATACCAGTTCCATGCAATTGCTTTTCCTTGCTTTTCCAATAATCTTGTTATTGATATGAAATTTCTTGGGTTGTCTCACCTGACCTGACAGGTTAGTCTGTACACAGTCACGAGGGGCCTAGAGCCTATCACAGGAGACTCACTGCACAAGGTGTGGTACACCCAGGACAGGGTGCTAATCCATCTCACGCCACACACACATACAAACGCTCATTCACATTGTACAGAAAATTTGGGAACACCAATTAGCCTAATCTGTATGACTTTGGACTGTGGGAGGAAACCAGCGTAACCACGTAAGCACGGGGAGAATATGCAAACTCCCTAGACACAGACCCGAGGCGGGAATCGGGAGAATATGCAAACTCCCTAGACTATACCAGGATTCGAGTCGGGAATCGAACCCGGACCCTGGAGGTGCAAGGCGACCATTAACCCTCAATTTCTTACTCAGTTGAGGTAAACACTTATCCTGATCAGGTTCACTGTGGACCCGGGGCGCATCCTAGGAACGCAGGTACCATTCCATCGCAGGCACACACATTTTCACGCTGACAAACGGATTCTAACAGATATAGTATGTTCTTGGGAGGTGAAATTAAACCAGAGGAAACACTCGAGACAGACGTTGGGAACAGAAATGTACCAGTCAAAAACTCACAACCTACCATAAATTTGTCATGCAGTTTCCCTATTAAGGAAAGATAAGTTTAGCGTCTCTGATTAATCGAATTAGTCCAAGTCCAATGAAATAATGAACTGGATTGTAACTGCAGATAACCCTTGTGACCCTAAGCTAACCCTTGCGGCAGTGGGGTTTACATGAGGCTATCACCCAGAGTGATCCAAATGTCCTTTAACCCTGTTGGTCACAAGGGAGCGAGTGGGAGAGAGAGAAGAGTGGAGAGGAGGGGAGGATGGAGTAGAAGGGTAGCAGTAGTTGTATGGTCCATGGCGTACAGCCAGAGAGAGAGCGAGAGAGTGAGAGAGAGAGAGAGAGATCCTCATGGAATGCCGTGGAAAAACGAGAGGCAGGAATGTCGACTCCTCTCAGCAGTATAAACATCGCCAGCCTGCAGAATGCTGCCGCTCCGCTTTGAAGTTACTGATCCGACCTCTATATTGCTCTCCTTCCATTTCTCCCTCCCTCTCTCTCTCCCTCCCTCCCACTCTCTTTCTCTCCATCTTTTCCTTGTGTCTTGATCTGTTCATTTTGCCATACTGATCTTTAGAAACGATAACGAGAAAAGAATCCGCTCTGTATTAGTGTCACACAGCTGGGGCTTCAGAAAGATTGCATAAGAGTATTTGAGTCACATACACGTGCACACACGCACACACACACACACGAATGAATATGTACTTGCACTTGTTTCTCATGTACAGTTAGAATGGATGTTTAGCGAGGGCAGGGGTTTACAGAGGCTCGACAAATGCAATCAAACTCTCTCTCTATATATCTAATATGAAACACTTTAGACTCAATACACAAACATTTAAGGTACTTCAGTACTGGTTCTATTACCCATGTCCGTAACCTTAACACTAGCCAGCTGAATCCCTACATCCATATACATACATATGCTATGAGGTTGACAAACTACTAATCCAAGTGTAGGCTAACCATCCCATAAGACATTTAAACACATTATAGGTACCATGGTATTCCAATGGTGCCTGTAGAATGGTATTTTAGACAGTACTATGGTACGTATTTGCTGACAACGTACATGTAACACCATATGGTACATGGTTGACAGTAGCTACCAAAGTTAACCTGTATTCAGTAGTATATATCACTAGCATATGGAATATGGTATCTTTGTGCATATCCCATTTGGGGTCAGAGTGCTGGGTCATCCAGGATACAGCACCCCTGGAGCAGATTGGGTTAAGGGCCCTGGGTCAAAGGCTCACACAGTGTCAACTTGGGGCTTGAACCCCCAACCTTCCAATCATTAACTCAGAGCCTTAATCGTTTGCGGCACCATTGCTCACATGGTAGTCACCAAGTATTATGTTGCACACCATAGTCACCCAGAGTACCACAGTATGAAGGTACAAACCATAGTATTGCCATGGTAACCAGTGAAAGAGCCATAGTACAGTACCAACCCTGGTACTCTGTATAGTCCTATGGTGTCCAAAGTACCATGTTATAACTGTGGTATATTATGCTATGTTATATGGTAAACTATTGTACATACCATAGTAGATATTCTTATGGTATTCTTAAGATCTACCATTCTCCAATTGCTTCACATTTTCCTTGGTGGCTAACGTAACATGGGACTGGACAAGCCTTCCTGGAGCGTTCACATCCCTGGTGGGCTAGCTAATAAATTGATCATTTCTCCACTACTTTATTAGAATGTGCATACTTTGAAGCAGTTGTGTCATATCTTCTGACTGTGAATTCCCCCTCTTTCCACCACAATCGATACCTCTCTGTGTCCACACCTGTCCACACAAAGCTCACCGAGGCCATTAGGAAGCTTCTCAAATCAGACCTGTCCAGACAGACTGCTTAATTGGTCTTAAGATTAAGGGATCGAGTCCTGCCCCACCTGCTAAACCGAGACTAAAACACTCCTGACATGCAATTACCAAAGCCACTTAAATCCTAGTCTCTGTACACTTCTATACAGCTGCTTCCAGACAGGAAATACACATAGACAAATGTATGTTATAAGATATAAGATACCTCCACGTGCACATGCTCTGTTTAGGTAATGATTCTGCTTGGACACAGATGAGGACAGCTGCAGAAATATTGGACGCACACCAATTACAAGAGGGCCTCCATTTTCACGGCCTGGTGCCACCTCGGTCGAATCTGAGGCTTAGGCGCCAGCCGGTTGGGATGGGGGGGTTGGGGGTACTAGCGAACGAAAGAAGAAAAGGAAAAGAGAAAGCTCTCAATCTCCATTTGTCCTGCCTGCTTCTTTGGCCTCGTTTCCTAAACCCCATCAGAGCAAACGGGAAAGCCATCGTCCTACAAGGGGGAAAAAAAAAAAAAAACCCTGCGTGCAAGTGTGCGCCGCTCGTTTCCCCCATTGCTCCTCTTTAAAGTATATTTTTGACATAATTACAGAAGAGCACAAAACGTCTTGAGTCATCCTCAAGGCCTACACGAAACACACACACACACACACATAGAGCCTCCCTGCTTCTACCACAAGCGCTGCCTTTCTACGCCACTTTTCCCCCGAAGCTCTTACTTTTTTTCACCCCTCCCTCCTGTTTTCTCCTTGGGCGTTTGGGCCACAAGCAACAGAAGAAGCAACAAACAGGTCTGCTCTTTGGCATTCCCGCTCGCTTTATATATAATTGTGGCGTGCTTTATATATAAACAGACGCTGGATCCCAGCCGAAATCCTCCAGGGACAGACTGGTTTATCTTGAGGACAATGCCAAAACGTGGAACCCCCCAAAATGGCCTGGCGTCCCCACTGATAAAAGACTCGGTATAAACCTCGGCGCTCCATCGCTGGTCTGAGACATGTGTTTTTCCGGAGATGAGATTCCTGGCACAGTAGCAGAAGCAGACACAGGCCTCGTGTTTTGAGCACCGTTTTATTGGCACGTTGCTCCCGGAACGGATTGGAAATCATTCTCTTCCTTCACGACATATGGAGAAGAGAGAGAGAAAGTAAAAAAAGTAAGAGTCCAACGAGAGTTTCACGGGGCTCCTTAACATATTTCCTGCGGGCATATTTATTTCAATCTCCTCTTCTTCAAAGGACTCGAGTCTACCGTACAGCATGATTTGGTGACTCAAAGATCAGAGCTACCTGAACGCCAAGGTGGGTTCTGGAAACTTTTTTTCTCCCCCCTAAAAATATACAAAATCTAAATACGATGTGTATGCCTTATCAGAAATTGTTAGGAAGACGATATGTGCTCTTAAATTGGCTTTTAGTGCGCTTTTGGGAAATTGTTCCAGGTTATTTGATTCAATGATCGCAATCCATTGGAAGGTCGAGAGGTTTTTTTTACAGATTACTTGCGCAGATATGCGAGGGTTGTTCAGAGATCAGCAGTTCCTGGAATTCTATGTCTAGCAGCTTGACTGCAGTGACATCTGGCTTCAATGCCATTCCTTTTTGGAACAGTGCAAGAGAACTGGCTGATCGCTAAATTCAACACCACAAAACATCTAAGAGCCAATTATCTGTCAAATATAAGTTCATGGTAATGCAAACAGACTTACACCGAGAACATTAGCCAGGCTGAGCCGAAAGGAAAGGGATGATGCTAGTTTGGTGTTCTGTTCAGTAATACTGACGGAATATAAAAGCCAAATCTATGGAAAGTCGCTCATTTCAGGACTCTATACAAGCTGTCTGTACTTGTTCTCAGGGCAACCATGTAAGAATAGACCACAACACAGCAGGAACGGTACTTCTGACACTCGGTCCCCATGGAAACGTCAGTTCGGCAACCACACTGAGCTGCTGGTAGGAGTTTAAGGAATTCTGCATAATCATAGCTCCTGTTCCAGACCATTGATGTTGTTTCTTCATCCAATCTGTGGTTAAAAGTGGATCAAAGGCACCAGTGTTAGGCAGGGCAGGGCTGTAAGTAATATCTCTCAGAGCAAGGGTGATAAAACCTGTACAACCAAGGGTATTTATAGTCAACTGTCTTCCATCCGTGTCATACATAGTGGCCTAGAGAAAAACTACAACTCAGCAAAAATGAATACAAACTGAATGACTTACAGTACTGTGCAAAAGTCTTGCACCAAGTCTTGCACTTTATCAAACAAAGAAAAAAAGTAAAATTTTAATTACTGTCTACTGCTTTTTTATACAATAATGTTTGCTGTTATTTGGAACTAGACTGTTGAAGCTTTCTTATATCTTTAATGAGCAAAATAAAGAGCAACAATACACACACCTGGTATCCAAATGACTCACAAAGAAAATAAACATTGCATTATTAATTACGGTCATTATCTGGCAGATACGATCCAGCTGTCCCTGAATGCAGGTAACTCCGGGTCAGAAGAAGTTCAGAAGAAGTCCTGGCCTGCGGCGACAATTTCGCTTAACTAATCAGACGCTTTATGACAGTAGATCGCGCTGAGCGAAACACAGCGAATGACAGAAAGACAGACGGGAGGAAAGAGCATCAGCCCGGGGCACTGTGCAAAGGGCAGTTTGCCAAAATAGTGCTTGACCCTTGACCAAGTCTCGGGGTACACTGATCAGGAATCAGACGAGTGAAAGGTGAGGAGTGTGGTTCATCAAAAGACGACAGTTACTACGGCAGCATCACCTAATGCCCCGAGCCTTCAGGGAGCCAGGATGGCTGAGGGTCTGTGTGAATGCATCAATGGCGCAACAACTGATTGATTTGTTTGAACTCTGTTCTGGACCATAAAGATTCTGGTTCAACAGGCGGGGCGAGGAAAATGGAACGGAATAAAAACATCTCCTCTCAAGGACAAAAGAGATGTGCTGAAAAAATTCACCTTTTTTTTTGTAGGCATGCCAGGACAGAACCTCTCCCCAATTCATACACACCTGTGTGCTGGAGTGAGAGAAAGGAAAAAAGAATTGGGGGAACAAATTAGGAGGGCAAGAATGAAAGGCAAGAGAATGTAAAATATCTCCCAACATCATTTGACATTGTGGCCCACCCCAATGTTAATACCCACAGGAATGAAAGAGTTGGGGAGAAAATGCTGTAGTCTTTTGTTTCTTTTTGCTCTTTTCTCTCTCGCACACCAGTACAGCCATGTGGGTGGGCTGCAAAATCCCATTCAGATTTATTGCACACATGTATGCACACACACTCTCACTCTCTTACTCACTTGCTCTTATTATGCGAGAGCCACAATTGTGGTTGAAATTTACTTTTGACTTTGTTAAGTTGTGTTTCTTTCTTCTTTTTTTTTTACTGAAAGGCCTGCTATAAATGTAATTATAGGTTGTTTTCAATTCAGACGAACATCTTATGTGATATATTGCTGTGGGCAGAAGCGGTTTTTAAATATAAAGGACTTTAAACCAAATATTGACTGTTGGGGAGCAATTTAATTGAATTAAAACCGAATTTGACTTTTGTCTCAGTACTGTTGGCTACCACGGTAGTTGGTCATATATAAAACTAGTATAAAACCAAGCAACACATAAACTAATGTTAATATGACAATCTTATTTGGTAGGTATACTTTTTAAAGGTTGTAGTTTTAACATTTTAAGAAGAATGTGCAGACACATTTACATTTGTCATATTTAAATACATCAAATTTTCTTATTCATATTCTTTTGTACTAAATTATAAAATCATTAGCCAATTGTAACTGATTAACTAATCCATCTTTTGTAAGTTTTGTAACGAATAGTATAAATTTTTGATGCAGTGTTTTTAGAACCGGTATACGGTTTATACAATAGAGTCATCTAAGATGTACAATTTGTGTACTCACACACCAGCAGGAATTTTTAGTTGTCAAAACATTGTGGTCATGTTATTGGTTGTGGTTATGTGGATGGTTGTACGTCATTGTGACATTTTTACATCTATATTACAACGTCATCCGATGTTAGTGTTCCTGCTGGGAAAAGGTATAAAAACAAGGGAAAAAAGATCAATTTTAATGTTATTATTTATTATACTCTATTGAAAAGTTAAATATGGGATGTGCTCTTCAGCAGTGGATACTTGGCCACTAACAACTAAAGATGAAACGCTGTGGAAAGTTAAACAGATGACAAATAAAGGACATGAAATGTTATACTGGGTGTAAATCTAATCATAAAAATTATTCTTCTTTTGTCAAATTTTGGAGGTGTTTTAGCTGCCAGGTGGGTATTGGTGGCCCCAAGATGGATTTTTCACCTGCCATGTGGAAAGCCCAGGTTCAATTCCCACCCGATGCCCAAACCTCAGCCACTGGATGCAGTGCCAGTCCCAGGCCCAGATAAAATGGGAGGGTTACGTCTGGAAGGGCATCCAGAGTAAAAAACATGTGCCAGGTTGTGAGTAGATCGGATGGTCCGCTGTGGTGACCCCTTGACAGGAGGACCCGAAGTACTAACTAACTTTAGCTGCCAGGTAAACTGTCATATGACACCATGAGTTAAAAATAAAAAGGTTTTTGACTCCATTGTTTACAAAGCCTTTAAAAGGTAAACAAATGCAACCAAACCCATCTCCCATGGTTGAATGGAAAAAGGGCGGCACCAAAAATAAAATAAAAAACACAACTTAACAAAATCCCCAACTGTGCGGCTCAACGGACTTACGAAGCCAAAGAACAAAAGAAGGGAGGGTTCGAGAAGAAGAAGGGATTTTTCATCTAAGTATGGGAAGTCAAGTTCTGTGTCTTATGGCTGTATTTACTGTTTGCTTTTTGCTTCATGTGAGCATGAGGGATACTCAACAGATTACCGTTAATGCGTGTGAGTCACGGTGCTTAAATACATGCCTTGTCAGGTCTGTGTGAACGTCTGTAGTGAACACTCAGCAAGTCATTTCTGACTGTGGCTGAAAATGAATGAATTGTAAATTACCCAGGAATATACTGCTCATCAGTTATATTATGGCGACATGAAACGCGACACTTGCATTGATTACGGAGTTTGACCCTGCCCCGAATTCTTCATTTAATCTGAAAGCTATAAAACGACTGCCACATACAGTATATACACAGATCACAGAATATGTTACTTTAAGTTATGTACAGTATATCAAATAAAACCAGCAAAGAGAAAGGTGAGTGGTGTTGACATGTTAGCGTATTTTTCAGCATCAATAGCAAGCACAAGCTAACTTGACAGAATTTCTGAGAATTTTTTTTCCCCCTAAATGTCTCTCCATAGTCTTTATACTGTATATAACACTAGCCAAACAGTTAAAGAAGCTAAACTGAAGAGACCTCTTGAGAGAAGTCCTCACATTTTTTTCACCACTATCCAGAATGCTAACACAAACACAGCACAGAAATGTTCTGTCTTTATTTCTAGCATTAGCCAGGTACCTACTAATGCAAGCTAAACTGTAGGAGAGATTTATTCCTACTCATAAATCACTTTTTTCCCCCACATCTTTCACTTTTACCACTAGCTAGGTAGCTTATACAGGCTAATATGAAAGGATTTGTGACAGAAATGTGAAGTTATATTCATAGACCCTTCAGAAA
Organism: Clarias macrocephalus; assembly: GCA_011419295.1. Taxonomy (NCBI): domain Eukaryota; kingdom Metazoa; phylum Chordata; class Actinopteri; order Siluriformes; family Clariidae; genus Clarias; species Clarias macrocephalus. The sequence goes on along the minus strand of JAAGKR010000303.1, from coordinate 183,739 downwards.
TAGCTAACAGGAGCTAATCTGGCTGGATTACTGGGGCAAACTTCAAGTCATATTCATAAATATCACGGCAAAAAATGGATAAATGGAGAGAAAAAGAACGGAATTCAGAGCACTGAAGGTGTGTTTGAACAATGTAAGATACATTGAGGAATATTTGTAGCATTCATATGTGTGCGTTCATACATTCTCTGGTGCTGACATGAGCAAAGCGTTTGAATTACCCTTGTTAACACTAATATTAGCTGAAGCTAATTAGCTAAGATGACATATGAACAGATTTGTCCCGGCAAGACGACATTAAAAAGAACATGTGTGTTAATGGGGAGGCATTAACGCACATGTTAGGCGGAGAACATGTTTTCGAATATGTCAGGAAGATAGTTGTTATTACTTTTATAGGATGTCAATTTTATTTACAACCTTAAAAAAATGTGTCATGTGTATCTGTGCTATTTCTTTGCCTATGTGACCCATTTTTTGCTTAGTCATGTTCGTATAGTTGGTTAAAATGAAATCAAATTCAGTTCTTCATATTGCCTAGGTTGTGCTGAAAAAGTGATGTCACTCTATATTGCATATCTTAATTATACTTTTTCACTTGTTCAACCTACCATGTCTTTTGCCATATATACAGTAGTACAGCGGCATCCAAAAGTCTGAGAATTCATTAAAAACTAAAACGTTTTTAGAATTGTACAGTATATTCAATATGATGCACTATTTCTAGGTCCTTAAGCACATTTATGATATTGGCTATGTTAGGCGGACTTTTTCCTTGTGCTAGCTCGAGTAAAGCGAAGTCATTAAAGCGAAAAGTGGACATACGAAATAATAAAAGATTTAAATATGTGTAAATATTTCAAAGAGTCCACTTTTCACTCAGGTCACTGTCAGTACTATAAATTATATTTAGTGTTATTGTATCAAATTTAAAAAGGAAGCGTGTTCAGTATTGTTCTTAGACTTTTAGACCCCCATGGTACATAAACCCAGATACATTATTCAGTTTTTTAGCACCAATCTGGCAACCCCTGGTTCTAGGAAGTGCGCAGAGAGCAAACCAGGGGTCAGCGGTTCTATGAGAGGAGAGGAGATTTATTGCTGAGGTCAGCTGAGGGTTAAGTGCCTCGCTAGGGTTAAACCCACATTTCCCCATAGGAACCGACCTTACAACCTTTCCTTTGGCTACAAAGCCTGTGTTCTTACCGCTACGCCGTAATTCATCCACACCGCTGCAGGTAAACAGCTCGAACAGTAAACACTGCAGGGGAAATGACAGATTTGTTATCGGTTAATCACTAACGAATTGCTACAGGAACTGTTCCTGATTAGAGATCAAATGAAGTTCTGCCACCACTATATTTACATTTACACAGACACCAGTTCGGCAGGGACTCCTTTCGAGATGAACGGACAGGTGTGATTTGTATCTCGTTATTCTAAAAAACAGCATAAAGGTGTAAAGATGCGAACAGAATTCAGAATAAGTATGGTCTGATATATGAGAAAACATATACGTAAATTAACCATTAGTAAGGCTGTTCATTTTTGTTTGTGTAAGTGTCAGCTTTTTAAAACTAGTGGCTTAACTGTTTGATCAGGCAAATGAATTCATGTCTGAATCTGGTTCGGATTTGACCACGGCTTTCATGGGACAGGGGAGCTATTTTTGTTTAGTAGACACGCATCAGCCTTTTACAAGAAGCCTTTGCAGAGAACACGGCTTTACACTTAGTGAAGTTTGTCTTTCGGGTCAGTCTTTTTCCATGCAAATACAGACACACACAGTAAGTTCTCTAGAAAAACACCTAGTATGCTCCATCAACACTGCCCTTTTTTTTTCCATGCCTGCCAGACGCACAGCATTGAGGATGACTGGTGTATGTGAATATTTTTATGTGTGGTTTTTGGTACTATGACAGTTTAAAAGGCCAAGAGTGCCAACAAATGTTCCAAAAACATACAGGAGTAAAATTCCCCTTTCTAAAAAAAATTAAGATCTTTTTAAGCAATTGTATCTAAGAGCAAGCTAGACCGTGAATGTTAATGGTCTCTATACCCTCCACGATTTATGTATCATGAGAGCATGGAGGAGATCGGTGCGCTGGTGCATGCATAATTGTATTATTCGGGACCCAGATTAAAGCCGGCTTTAATGTGGTTCAATTCTCCCACAGCCCAGATTAACTGATCCATTCAGCTTTCAGCAGCGTCTCTGACTCAGCCTGACAATGACTCATTTAAGACCCTCAGGAGAGACTGCGCTAGCTCATTCGTCTATTCATTCTCTGCTCCCTGTCTCACCATCTCTGCGACGTCTCTCGCTCCAGTCCTGAGGGGTTCCGGAGGCTTTGTGACACACCTGACTGGAGCTATACGTGTGCAGTCTTGATCCGAACCAGTGACTCGTCTCTTCCCAAACCTCATCCTTTTGTATGCTTGGAAGAAAGTGCATTATTTTGCTCCAAACTAGCTAAACAGACATATTTGCCTCACCATACTGTACTGTATATGCATCCTAATGTGTCTCTCCTGTTGCACATTCTTCAAAAAAAAAAAAAAACTTAAATGCTGCTTAGGTTTGTCCATGTGTGGGTCAACAGTAAAAAATATATATATTCATTCTTGGACCAAAAATACTATGTTAAATATGTAATGGACTAGTGAGTGCTGTGCAAGAAAAAGGCGGCCAGTGGAGGGCGACTTGGCAAGTCAGGCCTAACAAGGGAGAGGTAGGACAAAGAAATAATGACTTGGAGATGAAAAGGGAGGGTGTGGAAAGAGGAGCAATATAAAAGATAGAGTAGATAGAGGGGGGATTAATAAACAAAAAGTATATGCAAGAATACAACAGCTGATTCGCCAGTGATTAATACTTACATTTACAAAAAAAACCTAAATTAAGACACATCTACAGTAAGTACTCTATTGCCCCACCTCTTTAAACCTTTATTTAAAGAGGTACGTTTAGCTTTACAACAATTAAATCCTATATTAAAATCCTAACCTGACTAACCGGTGGAGTAATTGTACACCCAGAGACATGAGAAAGAGAGAGAGAGAGCGAGAGAGAGGCAGTGTTACAAGTATTTGAATTATAGTATATAGTATATTATATCTTATACATCTATTAAAAAACGAGAAAAACAACAAAGCTACATAATAAATCCAGTATATGGAGACAGTTTTACAAAGATGGCTATAAAGACATAGTAAGACATCTCTTATAATCCATTCAAAGATAAAACACCTGTTGCTTGATGGAGAAACGGGTGGAAAAAATATTAAAAACTCAATAACAGACAACAGACTGTGTGTGTGTGTGTGTGTGTGTGTGTGTGTGTGTGTGTGTGTGTGTGTGTGTATAAAGAAGAGATCCTTCACATAGTTTAAGTGCAGTTGTGTGGAATACACTATGCATCTCTCCGGGCTTATAAACGCAAGTGGCATGCAAGCCCCATCATTTCAGGAGGAAGTGGAAGTGAACCAGATTGGTCTCCCCACACACACACACACACACACACACACACACACACACACACACACACACACACACACACACACACACACAGCAATATCAAAGCAGATAGCAATCGCAGCTGCCTCGAAGCAGACATGGCTCCTAAAGCATCATCTGTAAGATCCATCTCCTTTTTAGCCACTCGTAACACACACACACACACACACATACACCAAACACTTTTCCCTCAATATCTACACAGGGTATGCACTCACACCTGCGAGGTGTGAATACATAAACAGGTGTGCGTGCATATATATTACAAATGAAAAGCTCAATAAATGTGTGTCCATGGGAAAAAAAGATCATTAATACGCATAACGGTGGTCATGTTGTTAACTTTATGCTATTATGAGATGAATTATAATTATTAAATGCACTAGCAATGAAAGACTGGGGTTAGATGTTAAACATTTTACAAAAGTGGATGGAACAACAGTATCCGGAAAAGCCTAAGTTGCTCAGACAACTTTTTTTTTTTTTTATTCTCGGAAAGTTCATTAAAACTCATATGAGAACTTTCCAAGAATATATAAAAAAAAGTTATTTGGCTAACTTAGGCTTCATACGCGTATGATAATATTATGATAATCCTATTAATATTATAGTAATATAATATACATCATACTATTTTCTTTTACCTGAAGTGTATAAGTATACATCCATTTGCATACAATGCATGTTAAGGTGTTCCCTTAATTCTTTTGAGTTCTTCTCATTCAATGGTCGTTCCTGATTTTTTTTTTCTTTCTACTTTCTGTTTGTAGAACAATGCTGAAGGCGTCCAAAATATGCAATAATCTCCTTTGAACAGTGTGGTGTTGGGATGTGCCTGCTACTTGATTTGGTGCTGAGGTAAGTTTTGGTCTTTATGAGAGACAGTTTCATCACGGTGCTTGATGGGTTCTGCAAATGCACTTGAAAATACTGTTCTTGCAAGAATTTCTAGGATTAGCTATTTCAGTAACCATGACGGTCAGTTGTTATTTTAAGACACGAAGGTCAGCTGATCTGGAACAGTCAACATCTGCCCTTGAGACCTTCCACAGCTACAGATGTTGCGGCGAGTCATCCGTCTGAAAAAGAAAATGCTGATGTACTCCTTTGACATTGCTATGTCTTGATGGCAGTGCAGTGTTCACATCATGCGCTGGAACAGTGAGGTCAGCGTGGAGGAAGGAGAGATCTATGAGAATGGCAGTCTTAATAAAACCGTGCTCTGCCTCCTCCGAGATTTTAATTACAGACTCGGGAGTACACGCCATGGGCTCGCTGCAGGCTGTCAGAGGGAGAGACGACTACAAGGAGAGGATATTTACACACCTATCTATAAAACCGCTACCTGAGGCAAGAGGAGCAGACACACACACACACACACACACACACACACACACACACACACTCAGGTAGAGCTGAGAGGCCTACAGCCACGGCAGAGACGCTCAGATCTCTGACTTTCATCAGGCAGGTGTGAGCCTCACACTCGCTCTCGGCTTCCTCGGGCCCTACGCCTCCGGAGGTGACATCAAACACAACGGGTCAAACTACAGCTCTGAGGTACCGTAGCACGAGAGACGTGAATTATCTTCGCTTTTTCGTTTTCTTTTTTCTTCTTGGTTTCTGTTTAAACATTCTGATTGTTTGAAATAAATGTGCAGATCACATGTCTACACAATTTCAGGGCTGCGGTGGATGAATGCGACTCCGACTCGTTCACGCCTAGGACAGATTTTAGAGCCGTACATTGACCAAGAGTTTTTAGGAGAGCGGTGAGGAAGCCCATATTAAGCTTATGATTTAACGGGGAACCCTCGAGGTGCAAGGCCGTACCGCTACCCGCTGTGCCACCATATAATCATATGACCCCCCCCCTAATATAAACATCAAAGAAGTACAAACGACCCTCCTAGGGGAAAAAAGTGAGAGCTGTTAGTTTGAAGGCTGCTCAAACACCTGTAGTAAATCACCCCGCATATGTGTGTCACACAACAGTGCGGTAAATGAAGGGGCCTAAAATGCTAAATCATGAGCGCTATCTGCTCCGAGAGGTTCATAAAGCACCAACTTAACTGACAGCATATTCTAACCTCACTTTGATCAAGCCCAACGGGAGCCCCTCTCTCACCGCTTCAAACACACTTTTTCCTTTGGAGATTCACTACCTCTCACCGGGTCCTTTTAAACCGGTCATAAAAAAACAAACAAACATCCCAAACAAAACGGACATTTAGTTACCACACCCTCACAAGCGAGTGTAAGGGGCGCGCTGCGATTAGTACGCTTGTGACCTGAAGGTTAATCCCAGGACTTGGAATGTGCCCGACAGTGGAAACAACCCCGCCACCACCACCAACTACTCCACACCTTTTGAGAAACATCCCCCCTCCCCCCACCATCCCTAAACCACTGCTGTATGGATACTGTTCACTGAAATACATAAAGTCACGGTCGTTTACACAAAGGTTGCTGAAAGGAGCTCGGCAGCCAGTTATTATGTATGTGACTTAGTTTTAAATTTGGGTTACGTTGCTCAGCTAGTGCTGTTCAGTTGTTGCTGACGGGCTTCGCACCTGCTAACAGCAAAGTTCAAAGCATAAAAACGATAATTTACTTTAATTTGGAAACCTTTTTAGGTTCAAACCTGGTCCATGCGTCTTGCATCATTACATTACAGCATTTGGCAGACATTAAACTTATATCTCATTATACATCTGAGCAGGTGAGGGTTAAGGGCCTTGCTCAAGGGCCCTACACTGGCAACTTGGTTGTGGTGGGATTTGAACCCAGGACCTACTGATCAGTAGTCCAACACCTTAAACTACCTTAACCTGCTTGATAAAAGCATTTATAAATATAAATATCTTCTTATATTACTTCATCCTAATTAGCTAATCTAATTAGCTTGCTAAAACCCTGACCAATACAAAAATGGAAAGAAACAAGGAATTCTTTTTTTTCCCACACTGAAGACCCCTCTGAATGTCTAAAAAAATAATTTAATTACAGTAATTAAATTCTTGGATCGAGTCCCATTTTAAGGAAAATAAAATATAGCCTAATTTGCATGTCTGGGGAGGAAACTGGACCCAGACCCTGGAGGTGCAAGGCAACAGTGCGAACCACTACACCACCATGCCACCCATTGAGAGGCCATCCCTGAAAAAAGCTAAACATTATCTACGTATAGTCGAAGTAACCCATTACTCAACCTTGATAACAAGGTAACTCAACACTGTGCGTGCAATATGCGTGCAACCTCAACCACTGCAATTGAAAGTTGCTGCTGGAATGTTGTCTTCTTGAAGCTCCTTATCCGTTATGGTTTACGACTTCATTTCTAAAACCTGAATGAATGCTTTGCGTATTATGTTATATATGTTTTACATGTTCTAAAAGTCTAGCTGTAACAGCAACTACAGATCAGTTAGACCTCAACGATCCCAATTCTTGCCATCCATTAAGAAGAAAAGTCGGTTACATATTAGCTCTTTATAGGAAGCCTGGCTGAGAAATAAGCCGCACCTCCTTTTTTTTTCTTTCTTTTTTATAACCCCAGTACTGTCAGCAAACACCTCAGGGTCAGGAAGTGAACATTCCTGAGCTGTAAGGAGATGTCACTCGCTTTTGAGCCGCAGCCTTGATGGCAGCTTTATTGTGTGATCTAAGGAAAGAATAAAAGTTTCCAGAGAGAGAGAGAGAGAGAGAGAGAGAGAGAGAAAGAGAGGAAAAAGAAAAGAAAGAAAAGGCTCCTACATAAAAAGGAGATGATAAGAGATGTGGATTGCTGATAAGGCACAAAGGGTTGTACATGCAGAAACGCGCCAAGATGGGAAGATAGGAGACGGGCCACGAAAGTAACAGAGAGAGAGCGCGACCATGTTAAAAGACACCGTGAGATGGAAGCATTGATTTAAAAAAAAAAAAAAAAAAAACTGATGAAACAGGGAGAAGATAAAGAGGGGAAAAAGGCATCCTTGCACCTGTGAACGAAGCCTTTGTCACTTCGACGTGTTGCCGGCAGCGGCTGGCAGGCACAGTTTCCTCTCAATGCCTGCGTATGAATATGTAATCTACCTCCATTCAGATCTTTCCATTCTACTGCACAAGTTCAACAAACGCCTTCGCCTGGGACTGCCAGGCAAAAAGGGTGCTATCAGAGATGGCCGTTCATGGCGACTTGAGAACAGTTCTGCTCTGTCTGGCTAGTCTTTTAAAGGCGCCGCTGCTCGAATGACTCAGTCATTGAGAGACAATAGCTTTTGAGATTATGAAACTATGTACAACATAAGATTTAAATCACCGTATATGGATCTCTCTCTCTTTCTCTCTCTTTTTTTTTCTTGCCTCGTCTAAGCAGCAGGCTTCATTAGTGAAACGGGATCGGGGTGTGTTCCACAGGGGTGACACTTAGGCCCTTCTTGACTTCTTCTTGAAAGTTTTGGTAATATATTATATATATATATATATATATTTTTTTTTTTTTTTTTTTCATTTGTTATGACAAATTTTCACCAGTAACATTAGGGCCAGAAGTGTGTTATTTCTTTTATGCTCTTACACACTTGTGCATCTTTTCTTTAAAAGAAACGATGACAGGAAAAACTCCTTCCACAGAAAGCTTTATCATATAAACAATTGCATGAACAGTTTGACAGCAAAACGATATATCGCATTTTTTGGCATAAAAAAAAAATTATTTGAGTGAAAAGAATTTGGGGTGATTTTGCAAAACACTATAATTCCAGTTCATATAGTTTAATCTTTTTATTTGTGTTTGTGATCATGGAAATATACAACTTAATATTAATAAAAGTGGTGGTTTAGAGTAAATTTTTTACAGCAAACTCGTGCTTTGATTGTGTTTTTGTCATAAATCATGGCAGCAAATGGGATTTAGGAAAAAAGTGTTGAGTTTTTGTTGCATACAAAATATTTTTAATTATCAAAGTTTATTGATGATCATAAGAAATACAAAACCTTACAATAATAATATATTATAATAATATATAATATTATGCATTAACCCATTAGGTTATAATAGAGTTCAGAAATCCTGATTGGAGAATGGGCAAAGCATAGCCAATGCAACAACTTCAACAATGTCTCTTGTACACAGAGCGATCACGCGTCTCCGGGGTGTTATCTCGGTGCTCAATTCCCTTTCAGAATAATGACTTTCATAAAAATCGAATCCCAAACCCGAGCCAGTGGATGCAGTGCCGGTCCCAAGCCTGGATAAAATGGGAGGGTTGTGTCAGTAAGATCATCCGGCGTAAAACCTGTTTGCAGATCGGATGGTCCGCTGTGGCGCCCCAACAACAACCTTGTTGTTCACAAAAGTGGGAAAACTAGTGCTAATGATAGTTCAAAGCTTCTAAAGCGATTTTTATCTCTAACGCATTAGAGTACTCGGATTACTTTTTTGATGTAACAAGTAATCTAACGCGTTAGGTCTGCCATTCATGTACTCAGTTACTTTTTCAAAAATGTAATCTGTTACTCAGACAATTAATGTAATCTGTGAGCAAGACAGCAGTCATTCCCAATCCGTTATTGTGTTTGTGTGTGTGTGAAAGCCCCGTGTCTACAAGCCCCGCCCCCGATAACCCACCCTCCGCTGTTATCCCTGCTGTTATACCCCTATCTCACCTATGCGGTTTGACTCTGCGAGGACCGTCGCGCGGAAAGATGTCAAACTAATCACAGCGCCAAAACTCGCGGTGAATCATGATGAACCGTACTTAGGACCACCGCGCAAAACCGCGTAGGTGAGATAGGGGTATTAGTAGTTAACAGATTATGGGCCAAACTTCGCTGAGTGATGATGGTAGAATAATTACAAAGGTCTTGACTAAAACAACATGCATGAGGAAGAACAAAGGAGTTTTCATTTTCTGCAATGGAAAAGTACTCAAACTAGTTACTTTTATTAGAAAGTAACGCTGTAATGTAACTGATTACTTTTTAATGACAGTAATTTTGTAATGTAATTAGTTACTTTAAAAAGTAACGTCTCCCAACACTGCTTGGCAAATGACTAAAGAGATCTGGGGTATTTACACTGCTGACTTGCCTTGCGTGTCTTCCACCCTAATGAGAATTGGCAACATTGTGGCACAATTTGTTAAACTGGTGTTATCAGAGAAATTTGACTAACAAAGTTATTAAAAGTAAGCAATGCCTTTGCAATCTTTTATAGTCACGATGAAAATGATACTAATTTTTGGTATCAACAAAAACCACAGTTTTTATGTTTTTTTTTTTTTTTTACGTCGCAGCTGCTGAGTGGGACAGGGCTGAGTGCAATAGTTTATAGTTATAGTTTCAGTAAAGATGCACGATTTTTAGGACACTTGAGTTTGTGCATAGATATATACGCAGGTCTAGTTACAGTTACATTTAGGCATCTGGCAGACGCTCATGTCCAGAGCGACTTTACGAAAATGTTGCTTTGAAGTTTCCGTCTTTGGATAGATCCGTACACTGGGTTACTGGGCCTAGTTAAACTGTCAGGCAGTTTCACAGAAGTAGTACTAGTTACTGTTAAGATCTTGCCTTTTGATTGTGTGGGTTTTAGTGGAAAACAGTAGCTTGTTTACAAATCATTACAAAGAACCACATTTTGCCCTTCAAGCCTTTAAGTGCACTCAATCATCCCCCTACAACTCATTTGTTTTTCTCCGGCACCCTCCCTCACTCCCTCCCTCCCTCCCTCCGTGGTTTGAAGCTGTACTGTGAGTGGGGGGCATTTTGCCAAATATGTCGGATAGCTTTCTGCACAGCTGCTAACAGACGGCGTGGACTCCAAACAGTGGATCTCTCTTATCAAAGCTCACCCCGACCGCCCCCCCCCCCCGCCCCGCCCCCTTGCTGTGTCTTCTGTCTCTTTCTCTCAAAGTGCGGCCGAAACGCAGCCGGTGGTAAACACGAAAAAAAGAATGGACGAAAGGAAGCAGTGTGGAGCTGGCTGCAGAGAGATGCTTTGGCCCTGCGCTTTCACACACAAACTCGAAAACACTGGCGAACCCACACTTTTATTACATTGCGGTTACAGTTATGATCACACTTTTTCATTATCTGTTAGAATACATTAATCACACATTCTACGACTTTCCACTTTCATTGCCTGGACAGAAGGACTTAAAAGGACCAAGTGCAACCAGAGATGAAAGAGTAATATATTTTGGCACACTACATGCATAATCAGTCAATTATGGTGTAGAGCTGAACTTACAAACATAGTCATCAACACAGTGAGAGCATGCTTCTGGTGAATTAGTAATAACCGACTGGAAACGCGATCTGAGGCCGAGTGGGAGGCCGCTCGCTGGCCGCTGAGACTGGAAACCAGCGTAAAATTAAAAGCAGCACTAAAACTGCATACCACTGAAGTCAAGTGTTCAGACTTTTCCCTTCCGTTTCTTATCACAACTGGAGATTGATTACAGCTAATCAAACACCGGAACAGGAAAATAACAGGAAAAGCTGGCTGCACTTCTTGTCTTCATGCAGATGGAGAATCATATACAGAAGAAAATGTATGGCGGTCATGAATAAAGTTGCATGGAATGTAAAATTGGGATGAGCCAGTACGGTAGATTTGATATAACATGGGGAAAAATGCTCTGTTTTGTCCCATAGTCTGTTACTTATAGAAAGTGTCAACCAGGACCGATGCTGGTGACTTGTCAAAGGTACAGACAGATGGAATGGCGTCCAAGGACATTCCAGTGGGATACCTGATTAATACCTGTTTATCCTGGGGTGAAGCCTTATGATGAGAAAACACCAGAAATCAAGGGTGGCTCACAATATATACATTATATATATCTATGGGTGGGGAGTATCCATTGGCCGAAGTGCAGGATAACACGTGGGGAGTATCCGGCACACTGGGCGGCAGATACTCCCCACTGCACGCGGAGAAATCTGTCATTTCTGCGGCAGTTACTGAAGGGGTCAGGTTGCCAGGTTGTTATTCACACACTACCTTGTCCCTCTTTCTCTACAGGCAATTTGGGAATTGGGGAATTTATCCTAACCTGCATGTCTTTGGACTGTGGGAGGAAACCCACCAAGCACGGAAAGAACATATAAAAATCCATGCACACAGACCCCAAGGCGGGAATCGAACCCCGACCCTGGAGGTACAAGGCGACAGAGTAACCACTAAGCCACCGTGCTGCCTTATATATGTCTGTGTGTGTATATGCATAGGACGCACTTACTGTATGTTGTCATTACCACAAAGCACATTTTTAAAAGTATTTTTCTCTCCAAATAACTACCTTTCAATGCAGATATCAATAAATCCTTCAGGCTGTTATGGGCAAAGCTTGAACAGGCGGTTCAAGTGAACTCGGAATGAAAGGGAAGCTCACCGTCGTTTTTTCTGTGCCGCCTTTCAGTCGGGACATAAACATACAGTATGGATGGCCTACACAAACTATAAATTATGTTAAAAAAAAAAAAAAAAGACAGAAATAGCAGGACATGCTTTAATGTTATGTTCGGGTCCCTCTTTCTCTTTCTGGGTGGTACGGTCAAGGTTTACATGAGTGCGTTGGTGCTCAAAGAATGAATGGAGCCATGTTGGCAAGAGATCCAAGTGCTAGCACATACCACATCCTTTTAAATGTGCATGGATATACTAGGGCAGCAGCATTGTAACCCAAGACCGGACACACACTCTCGCACACTTTTTAAAACACACCCACATACACACATGCTCTAGGAAGCTTAAGCTTGAGAGAGGAGTAGGGCAGGATGGGGGGGGGGGTGCTATGGATGGGGTACAGAGGAAGAAGAAGGGGTACTTATGGCTGGGTTTGGCAGCAAGGAAAATGGGAAAGAAAGGGGGTTTGAGAGAGAGAGAGAGAGAGAGAGAGAGAGAGAGGGAGAGAGGGAGGGAATGGCTTGTCTGAGCCGTGTGATCAACTGTGGTCAACAGAAATGTGTCGAAGGTAATGTGCACACAAAGAAATTCACGGATATGGATCAGTAAAGCAAGCATGTGAGAAGATTTCAGGTCTGCAAGCACTAACCACTATGAAAGGCACTGATCATTACAACTTGCAATTGTGGTGACACATCCGTTGTCCCGGGTCCTTTCCATCAAGCTCTCAGTTTTTTCCACGCCCAATAAACATACCAGTAGGGGGTCTGGCATCTCTTAATTGCCCCTATGTGTGAATATGTGTGCCTGATATCCTGCACTGGCCTGGTATCCGATTCAGAGCATATTCCTGCCTTTTCCCCAGTGCTCCCAGGATAGGCAGACACGTACTGGACGCTGCTGGTTTTTAGAGAATATCTAAGAAATCTTGGCGTATACCATAATATAACATAATATAAGTTAGACGAGAAGGCATGGATGAAAAAAAAAAAAATCACTCAATTCCAAACCTCAATCTCAAAACAATACAGACAAGTTCAGTGTGTGAAAGCAAAGAAGGAAAAAAAGATGTCCAAGGTCTCAGTTTTAGAAGAAAAACAAACAAACACTGCTATACACTGCTATAGCCGTATCAGATAAGAGATACAAAAATACAGTAAGTGAGTAAAAGCAAGATGAAATCTAAAGCATTTAGTGATCAGGTTACAGTGACTGCGTTTGTACATTGAAGGAAACACATTCCCACACACACACACACACGATTCGAGGGAGGGAGGAAATCACTTTACATACCTGTCGGCTACAAACATAGACATCAAACGGCGGGCCGACCTCAACTCAACCTTGACGTTCATTATTGCTTTATACTGTAAACACAACGGAGCGGAATATGTGTCCGTAATCTGATCATAACTGCATGTGTGTACCGTCCAAAACCTACTTTAGAGCGCCATAGAAACAGCACTTAGTGCAAGCCCAGAACAAATGAGCGCTTTATTGTATAATGAGCCTGTGAAGCATGAAGCAGGATATATTTAATCGTTATGCAGTATTTAACCATGCAAAAGCAAGATCTGTCGGTTTGTTGTTTTTCTGTAAGTACAAAGTATCGCATTAAATGCATAGCTGCATTAAAAGTCACCTCCAAGGGGGAGGTGAATTGGAGGGTGTTTTTTTTTTTTTATGCAGAGCTCTTCCACTTGCATACTGTACGATCAGCCGCCGGGATCAGGGCTCAACAATGAACAAAGCTGTTCAAGCGTTTCCTATATGACACTCGCCCATGGACATATAAGCTGATAAAGCCAGTGTGTGGGCCGTCTATGGAAATCAGAGCAGCGTCTATTGGGCGATGTCCTCATCCCTATGCACGCTACGTGCACATGAAACAGGGTGAGATGAAAAACATGGTTGAGCTGGACCGAGTCCAAATCTCCCAGCTAATCGGAGGGCAGGGACGATTATAAAACGCAGTGGTAAATGAATAAAAGCCCAATCAAGAGTGAACAAGGTGTCATTGAAAAACACGCCTGACCTCATTTTGACTTCAGGCCCTGTCAGAGAAAGGATTTGATGTTTCAATTGACGACAACAATGCGAGACAGGGACAGAGCGAGCAGATAACTGGAACAAGAACAGTAGAGTTGGAGAGTTGTACATGCCATGAGCACTATTTTGGACGTCTTATTCAGCGTACACGGTGTATATGGTGTCCTGTTTGCAGGTGTCCCAAAAGTGCACGACGGATCGTTTTCAAAACAGCTCGATTGTCAGAATGACAATAATCCAGGCTTGTATAATGAAAGACTCGAATGTTCTCGCTATTTCACTCATGCATAGACACACACACACACGCAAAACTATATACCATGGGATCAACCACAAGTGGAAACCAAGGATCTTTCCTTCGCATCTAGAGTGGTATTCAGAAGGGAGCCAATGTAATTTTAGCTGTGCCAAATGGGCATGCCAGCCTCTCCTCATCGCCTTTGTTGTTTTTTTTTTTTTTCCTAAGCTTCGAGCAGCACCATCTCTCCTTCCCGCACAAAAAGCATTATTAAATCTTTGCTAAAATAGTAACGTTTCTACCTGCTCAATTCAGGAGCTAAACTCTGAACCTGTAGCCAATAACCGCTCGCTCACTTTCACTGGGAAATGAACGATACGGATGGAGTAAGGGCTTGTGTAAACCTCTTTACAATCTTCTCCATGAGGCTTCCTGACAGGTTGAAGACGATGAGTAAGCAAAGCCATGTTAACCATCACCCCCACCATCCACCACGTATCGCTATTCCACTTATACTCGGCCAGAAAAGACCTGATCGTCTTCGTTCTCCACACATGGCAGGGGTCCATTTTAGGCACCCATGCTTGACAGAATAGCTGCCTCACCTTTGAAGAGCCTCCTATCATGTTACAGGTGGAGAATTCTGTCCCTTTCTCTCGCTCGGCCTCTATCAGATGCTTGGTGTAATGAGAAGCCACTGGCAAGGCTCCACTTTCCCTGCCCTGAAAGCCATAGGACGCGCCCCGAAAGGAAATTATTATGGTGGCGAAACAAAGGCTCCGCTCACCTTCTTTTTTGCAAGCCTGCTTCAAATTCCTGCCATCTAGGTTCCGAAGCTTCAGCTTCAAGTATTTTTTTTAGGTGAATGAAGTCTGCAAAAATCATATTCGGGGGGGAAAATCAGATTAAGAACACCGCAGTAGGGTCCACAGCCGAGTCATGATACTGTGTTCTCTGTGCCTCGAAACTACTAGACTGCATGGACTGTATATAAAGAACTGGACAAACCCTCCGTGACGTCACCTGTAGATTATCTGAAGAGCTTAACTGTGTGAGCTCTGGTTGTCGCCATTGATGGCAGGAACTGACTCCTGTACATATTGTCAGAGTGAATCACGCCCCATTGTTTAGCTTAGCTAAAATCTCAAGGTGGCTAACATTAATGTATATGCTAACAATAGTACCCTGCGTCAACAACAATTTTTAAGATAAACTAAAGGTAGACTCCAGGTAGATGGTTAGCTAAAGTCATGCACAGCATAGCATCACCCCCGCCCCCCAAGTTTTATGGGTATTGACTCACTTTTTGAGCCAGTTCCCAGTGGACATTCAAGGAACTGAGCGTTTTAGCGCTTCCGCATTGGCCCCCGTGTTCAAAACTATCAATTTAAAAAATCTGATCAATTTCCAGTTCTCATGCCTTCGCACGTCAGACATTTCATAATATTTCGGGCTGTAGATCGGACTCATGCATGATAAATGACCATGACAGATGAGATTCTTTTTTTTTTTTTCCACAGGCACTGTCCTTGTCAACATCCAGAACTTGCAGCTTGAAGACTGGCAAATTGATGGTATTTAGGGACATCTAATTGATGATTAGTTGATTGTTACTGAATATGAGAAACGTCTACAGTTCACCCTTTAGCATAAATTAATGTCAAAAATTTTATGTGACTATAGGAACAAAGAAATCGTCTGCGTCCTAAATCCTAAATAAAAAATAACACACACGGCTGATTCATGTCCTTACACACTCATTCACTTCATTGTCAGTCACTCCCTTCACACTTTCATCTGAACCGTGATATTTTAAGCACGAGTCTTCTTTGCTCACCTCCAGAGCATGTTATGCTACAGGCTTGGGCTAATAGCCTACAATTTTTTGCTTTTGCTTTGGCATGGGGACATTAAAGACAGTGCTGTTTACATTTATGAATATGAACCATCAAGAAAAATATCACGACGAAGCTGCTAATGATATTGAAGCCATAACAGAAAACAACAGTTACTTCTTAGTTTTTTAGAAGTACCAGAACCATGGATAGCTTCAGCCAACATCTTGGATCTCCTAGTGGGCATTTCACCATTTACAAGTTATAAGCTTGTAAGGCTACAAGGTTAATTGACTAAACGTTTTATTTATCTGTTTGTTTGTTTGTTTAAGTACAATTTCCTTTGCACGAAAGGTGGGAATAAAAAAGAAAAGGAAATTGATACTGATGAAAGAAAGAAGATAAGACATGGTGCCTGGTTGTCAGGCTCTGATATTCAATAGGTGGTTTTTGTTTTGTTGGGTTTTTTTTTTTTTTTTTTTTTGTTGGAGCCAATATGAAGGTTCGTGGAAAGGTTATTCATTTCAGATAATCTTTGACCAAATACAAATGCACTGAAATCAGTCTTATGGACTGGGATTATCACAAGGAAATTCATTCAAATTGCAATTACATGCAAAACACCAAATGCTTTAAAAAGCAATGGCAATCATATAGGTTTTGGGAGATTTTGTCAATAAAATTACATTTGCCTAAAAACCTTCGGGATACCCTGTGTAGAAATAGAAATCAGACAGCAATGCTATCGCATTACAGAAAAAGTTTAGTCCTCACTGGGTATGTTTACCCTGGCTCTGATTTCCGAATGAACCCTTAACTCCAAAAATAGAAAATCCGTGACAGGTGAGCGTTACACTATATGACCAAAAGTTTGTGGACACCTGCCCATCAAACCCAAACAGTATGTGCTTGTTCAACATACCATTCCATTCCAAATTTAGACCCCCTTTCCGATCTTATAATAACCTTCACTCTTCTGGGAAGGCTTTCCACTAAATTTTGGAGCTTGCCTGGCCGCTGAGGAGGCCCGTGGCGCAGTCGTCATTCCAATTTATCTCAAAGGTGTTTATTGGGGTTCAGGTGCAGGCCACTCACGTTGTTTCACTCAAATGTTTGGCAAACCATGTCCTCATGGAACTCACGTTATGCACAGGGGCATTGTCATGCTGGAACATGTTTGGGCGTCTCAGTTCCAGCGAAAGGAAATTGTAATGCTCCAGCATACAAAGACATCGCATACAATGTGTGCTATCAGGTTTGTGACAACTGTTTGTGGAAGAACAACATACAGTATAAGTGTTATGTTCAGGTGTCCACAAACTTTCGGCCATATAGTGTAGCTAGTAGGAACAAATAATTTCATTTCAGAAAACAGCAAAAATACCATTTGAATGCTTGAATCTATCACAAATTTCTTTGTTTTGATTTAGTGACTTATTTTCTACATTCTACAACAATTCTGGGGATTTCAAAACTATGAAATAACACATGGAATTTGATAATTATGTAACAACAACAACAACAGTCAGATGTTATTTTAAGACACGGAGGTCGGCCTTTCTGGAATAGTTCTTGTATTGTTAAGTGCATTTGCAAAACCCATCATGCACCATGATGAAACTGGCTCTCCTGAAAACCTACCCAGGAAGGTAAGACCAAAACATACTTAGAGGAGAAATTCATTTAGAGTTACCAGCATCAAAAATCACAAATGAACAAACAGCAAATCGGATTAGAAGTGAAGACATGAAGGCCTTACAGTTCATGAGTAGCAGATCTCAACATTAAGTGCTCAAAGCAAATTATTGCATATTTTGGATGCAATACTGGAGTCAGCATTGCTTTATAATGTAAAAAGAAATAACATTTCACTCTCTCTCTCTCTCTCTCTCTCTCTCTCTCTCTCTATATATATATATATATATATATAAAGATCATTAAAACCTTTCATTCATAATGCAAAGAAAATTAAATTTGATCAATGAATCATAGATGGTTAATTATTTCAATGGACAGTTCAGATCACTCGTCTAGTCCTGATCAGCTTTCACTGAATGCGTAAACAGATCCACAGCTGTCGTCTGTTATACTTTAATCTACATATGTACTATAAAACCTTCCCTTACTTTATGGGGATTGATAAACAGCATGATATCCAAAGATTGCACAGGCACATGACAATCTGATATGCATATGTGATCTCAGACCTATATTATTATTGCGGTCTCATTTTCCTGCCATAGAAAAATAAAATAGTGACATGTAAAAGATACAATCAGATCAAAGGATGTTGAGTTTAGTATGTCAAGTTTGGCAAAATAGCCTGGTAAATTAGTAGCTTGTTAAAATTAGCCATGCTTGTTATTTACCTTGTTTATTTATCTAGCTGGTTGGTTTTATTTTCCTTGCTTAATTAGCTAGGTAATTATCTTTTTTTTAGCTGTTTAATTTTCTAGCTGGCAGCACATGGCTCGATTTCCACTTCAGGTCTGCATGCGTGGAATTTTTGTCCATGTGTGTGATGTGTTCTCCCAGTGTTTGGTGAGTTTCGTCCCTAGTCCATAGACTTTTAGATTAGGCTAATTATTATTCCTCTATGCTGTCCCCAAAGCCTCCTGGGATAGGCACCAGGCTTCCCATGATCCTTTCCAGTAGAGGATATAGAGAATGAAGTAATTATCTAGCTTTGGAAATTGACCAGATACAGTATATTAGCTAGTAACTAAAGGTTTGTAAATTAGCTAGTTCAGTTTTTTATTTTTTTTATTTACTTGTTTAATTGATTAGCAAGTTAGGTTTTGTAAAATCGCCAGTTATATTAGGTAGCTACTCCGGTTTTGTAAATAAGCTTGTTAAAGAAGCCAGCTAGTTATGATTTTTTTATTTACTTGGCCAATTTACTAACTGGTTATGTTTTAAGAATTAGCCAGGTATATTAGCTAGCCATTCCAGTTTTGTAAATTACCTCGTCAAACTAGCTAGCTAGCAAGGTTTCTGAATTGACTTGTTTAATTATTTATCTATTTCTTTTTGAATATTGGATAGTTATACAATTAATATTAGCTATTAGCTATATTAGCTACTTGAATTTTGTAAGTTTTTTTTTTTATGTAACTCTTAAAAATATCTACAGTAGCTGGCTAGGTTTTGTGAACTAATCAGTTTAAACTAGCAAGCTAGTCATGTTTTGTTTTCACTGCGAATGCTCCTTAGCTGACCAATTATGAAACATTAGCGACACAACAAGCCAAATTCTAGGTATGAGCAAGTTTGCAGAACCATTTCCTTGTGCTTCTCGGATTTGCTAGTCATGCAGGGTCATGTTGAACTTGTGGTCAGCTTTTTTCATCCATTAAAAAGCATTATTTTTCTACTGTTGAGTTCTTAAGTAAGATTAAAAGTAGATGTTTTCTTAATTAATCTCCATACTCCTTCTTTTATTTGAATACAATTCTGACAAACATTTACTTAAACACAGTTTCTCGGTACTTTTCCACCTCCTGACAATTTATGGTCGACAGGCCAGACTTGATTCAGACATCAGAGTTCTTGATGCCAAATAACTAAATGGTTAGAGGTTCTTAGTATTAGTAGTATCATGTATGTGACATGTTCAATTATGTGCAATGCTCTAGGAAACACTATGAAAATGCTGATCAATGCATGTGCCAGAGCAGTCAGCGCTTTATTCAGACCCAGCGGCACCGCACAGCAAACACACAGAGAGAGCAAACACACGGCGGCCAGAGCAGGCCAGGAGATAAAAGGAGGGAAAGGGAGAAATTAATGAATAACCGTTTTGGCCGGGTAACGGCAAAAAATATCAGGCCGAGTCAACAGTGATGGCAGCTCCCGCTCCCTTTGATCAATCTGCCTTTTAGGCTTAACCCGGGTAAGCTAGGAGGGAGTGTGCAGGAGTGTTTGTGAGAGTGCGTGTGTGTGTGTGTGTGTGTATGCTCTCAACACCACAAAAAGACACAATCCACAAGTGACAAGCTGTGAGGGAAAAAAAAGCAAGACGGGAGGGCCATCATGCTCGAGGTGCAGCAGCAGAATGTTTTTGGAGGGACTCCAGCCAGAAGTGCAAGTTCTCTTTTGATATCGGCCCGCCTGTGTGTAACAGTTTTGGGCCATAGCCAAAGTACACATCTCTTGGTAATAGTTAACAGAGTCTGCAAATACTCTGAGAGAAACAGCATAAAGCGGGAACATGGTACAACCTTTTATACACCACACACTTTTTACGATATTTACAATCGGGCCCCCGGTTTTTTTTTTTATATTTTTTTAATCGTCCCTCCATCCTTTTAATCTTTTACCACAAGTGATGAAATAGGCCGTGTCAGGAATTAGCCGAGTGAAGAAAATTTCAAAGTGCATATAAAATAATATATGCACATTTAACTGCTCTGCTAAATATTGCATAATTGACTTATGAAACATGTGACTGTGAATATTCCTAGCCCTACATGTATACACCAGGGGTCCACCAGCTATACACCATAAGGATGGGGTTAAAGGTTAAGCTCACATATTCATTAAGAGTCTGTGCGGTGTGTGGTATGAGTACTACAATAACTCTCAGCGTTACAAAAGAGCCGGCACTGTCTCACACACACACGCACGCACACACACACACACACACACACACACACACACACACACACACACACACACACACACATACACACACACATACACACACACACACACATACACACACACACACACATACACACACATACACACACATACACACACACACACATAGACATCCACATTAAGAAACTCGCTCAGAGGGAACATTCCAAGCATGTCTGAACACACATGCACATCTGTGAGTGTGAGTCGAGTGGAAGGAATGCGCAATGCTAATTGAGCCCCTGCATTAATAGATTAAAAGTCAGCATTTTAAGGATATGATGAGCTTCATCAGCATCGTTACTATTACCACTTTTGTCTTGCTATATCTCCCACGCTCTCACTCACAGAGCAGGGGCGGATACTTTTACTATTTTGTCAGATACAGTATTTTTGTAGAATATATATCATTTTATAGTCATATAAGCCTATATAGTGAATAATTTCAAAAGTAATATATTTCTGGAAGTTGAATAATGTCTACAGTCAAAGTCAGGTATTATTGATGAACTTGTTATAAATACAATATAAGTTCTTTTACACGATCATGCAATTCTATTATTTTACCACAGGCAGGACAAACACAAGATGTTGTGATTTCCTGGTGAGGTTATAATTAAGATACGATTTCTCGAGGTCGATATTACAACATAAATGTAATAGTCATGAAATGCTCACTAGCTGGATGTTTTCCTAAATTAACTTCTAGTGAGGGAGAAAAAAAGAGGTCTTGGAGAGGAAACAACTGTTTATTGCTGTTAGAACGTAAGTGATAGTAAGAGCTAAATTGTTTCCTGGATGTTACAAAACATTAAACATAACTGTAGACAGATTAAAGGAATGTGTCATTCGTTAATGCGAGGGGTTTTCCAGTCAAACCGGGACTTGTGACATGAGTGACGGGGTAAAAACAATTGACATTTGTAGCATGCGACACTTAGCCGCAGTAAAACATTTGGATGGTGCAAACGTTTTAAAGAGGGCCGTACATCCATGCACACTGCAGTCGTTCAGTGAAATAAACGCAAAACTTGTCACCAACTTGCAGAACGGATGCATTCGTCTGTGGAAACTGTACACCCAATCATTCATGGACATCACATGCACATTACAGGTACTCATCTGGGAGTGGCGGCCACAGACCCCCCCCCCCCCGCCCCCCCATACAGTCCTGACCTCGCTTCAAGTCATTTTTACAAGGCCAGCGATTCAGACATGATGGAGGAATTCTGATGATGCATTAAGAAAACTTCCTACCATGACGGGGTATCCAAGCACTACTGAAACGCTGTGATGAGTGTAGCAGAGGATTATACAGAAAAATGAAGGACGTCTTAACTCTCATAACTGTGTTCTATTATTCTGCACAATTAAACGTCCCGTTTTGACTTGAACAAAAAAAAATTGTTCTTTAGTATCGGAAAAATAACACACTTACTGTAGGTGCTTGCTTTCATTAGTAAAAAAAAAAAAAAAAAAAAAAACATTGTCGTAGTAACAGTGCTTCGCTTTGGGCCATATAATTCGGGTCACAAGATAAATTTCCAGCAATAGCATACTGGGGGTGTTAAAGTCTTTATACACTAAACGAATCTAGTTTGGCGTTTTATTCTGCATTTAAAAGCATTTATAATAATAATAATAATAATAATAAAATAATAATAATAATAAAAATTTAAAAAAAGGTTAGGAAAATTAATGTACTGTTTTTTTAATGTCATTTAATTAATTCAATAATAAATGAATAATGCATTACAATGATTAATGGAGGTGATTTTAATAAATGTTAAATGTTAATATACTGTACTGTATATACAGTGTGTGTGGATGCATTCTGGCCCCAGAGAAGCTCCTGTTGCCGTGCGTTGTTGCAGACAGCCGAAGGTCACGAGGGGAGACGTGTGATTATCTGAAGGGAAGCCAACTTCACACAACTCGGACAGGAACGGACGTGGCAGAATCCAGGGTGGGAGGATTGCCGATGATTTGGGCAGAAGAACAGGGGGCTAGAGAGAACAAAAGCTTAAAATAGCCATGCTTATCTTACCCAAGCCCACTGCTCTCTCTCTCTGGATCGTGTGTGTATGTACGTGCGCGCGTGTATAAGTACGTTGGGCTTTAACGTGATAAACAACAGGAGAATCAGATGCCCTAAAGCATATGGGGAAAATTATCTGAAGAATATTTACAGGTGCGAGAAGCACAGGAGTGTGTTTATTTCATTGTTAGGTTCTGGAGGCTACTGATACATGTTCGCATACACACACACACACACACACACACACATTCATTGTGACACAAAGGGCATGGTGTTTCGTGTTGGGTCAGGTGCTGTGCAGTGAACTTTGGAATGCACAGAGTGAGGGAAAGAGAGATAAAGAAAGAAAGCAAGCAAGAAAGAAAGAGCTACAGGAAGAAGCATTATTATCAAAAATGTAAATAAGGGGCATAGATTATGTAAGCGATATGGTATGATAGTGATTTGAGCTCCAGAGCTCTTTATAACAGTCATGCACCTGCACCTACAGCACGGGACACGCACACACGCACACCCACACGCACACCCACACACACACACACACACACACACACACACACACACACACACACACACACACACACACACACACACGGCTCTCTGTATCGTCCGTTCCATATGCATGATTACCACAGACAAGAATTTCAACACATTTCTTCCAGAAAAAAAGTAGAAAAACATAGTTTACCAGAAACACCATTAATTCAGGTCTAAAGTGCAGTTCTTCGATTCTGCCAAGAGTTCATTTAACAACGTGCATTTTTGTAGACAGCTTTGTCTACACTAATTGCAATCTAAATCAGTGTTATTCATTCTTTTCCCTTTTCCAAGGGATGATTTTGCAAGTAACTAAGCAGGCCTAAGTAACTGGAGCTCTCACGTAGCTGACCCTGCTTGAGTCTAACTATTGTAGGAATTCAACACACTTCCAATCCAAGTGTATCTGAAGCAAATACATTACTACGGTTTTCTTAGTACATGAGAATCTACTGTAGCGTGTACGTTAAAATCAGTAAGTTTCAAATACGGAACTATTCTTTTTATAACGCACCATTGAAATTAGGCTTGTTTCACGCAACATGTACTTTTTTTTTTCCCTGCCTTTGTCTGTAACTTGAGATTCTTTCAAATAATTTACTCGCGGCAGCAATACGTTTACATTAACTCCACTGACGCTGTTTGGGAACACACAGGAATTACAAACCCGCCCCTAATGCTGCCCAATAAAAAGCAATATGGTCTGTGTGTGTGTGTGTGTGTGTGTGTGTGTGTGTGTGTCAGGAAGAGAGATATCTGTCCTCTGCTCAAGGCTGAATGAAAAGGTTGCCGAGGTAATGCGGCAGGAGCTCAGCACTGGCTCTGTGTGTGTGTGTGTGTGTGTGTGTGTGTGTGTTAGTGTGTAGAGTTGAGTGAAGAAAAGACTGAATGAAGCTCTTAAATTTGACAGCAAGTTTCAAGAGTAAGGTGATAAACTTGATGAAGCTCTTAAATTTGACAGCAAGTTTCAAGAGTAAGGTGATAAACTTGATGACTACAGTACTGGTGCAAAAGTCTCGAGCCAGCCCTCATTTCTTCATATTTCGCCTCCAACGAGACAGACTTTCTTGTACTGTTAACGTGGTTTTTCAAGGAAAGGGTTCTTTTTGGCTCTTTCATTTTTTCGTTTATATTAGACCAGTTTAAGAGGAATGTTTTTAAAAAATTTTTTTTTATTTGCAAGGTGGCTTAGTGGTTATCGCTTTTTCTTTTCCCTGCCTCGGGGCTTGTGTGCATGGAGTTTGCATATTCTCTTTGTCTTTTCGATGGGTTTCCTCCAGGTACTCCGGTTTCCTCCCACAGTCCGAAGACATACAGATTATGCTAGCTGGCGTTCCCAAATTGCCTGTAATGTGTGAATACACACACAGTAATGAATGTTGACCTGCGGAGGTCCTACCGTAGGTAAAATGAGAATAAATATAATGCTAATCATTACTGGCCTCCACGGTCCCTCGCTGGACTACAGAGGGCCCTAGATGGATGGATTGATGGATGGAAGCCACACAGTGACATATGAATCATTCCAGCATAAAAAGCATCTAACTTAAAATATGAACCAGTCCAGAAACAGGTGCAGATGATGACAGATGATAAGCCGGTGTTTGGTATATTGCTGATGCTGAATGCTGAGTGGTTGGAACAGACGAGATGGAAAATGAGGTTGCTGCTGAGAATTAAATAAAAATGAAATAAAATAAACAGTTTTTAATCATTTTTATTTATTTATTATTATGATTAAACATTTTTTTTTATTTTAGGAACACAGCAAAATATTTGTTCCCTGTATATAATTTATTGTATATCATTTAACTTAATTTAATTTAATATGAAGGTATAAGGAGTGGCTCATGATTTTTGCGCGCACACACACACACACACATACACACACACACACACAAATATATATATACACTGTATATCTGATTATCGGCACTTGCCTACTACATTTGTGCTGATAATCTGATACATTTGTGCTGATGTGTATATTGCATAACTGAATGGTTCTGTCATTCTACAAAGAAAAAAAAAAGAAAACGTTTTGAAACACTGTATTAACGCTGAATCAAAATATCAAAGGATATGCAAGGAACCAGCACAATCTTCGGTTCTTATCAAACGATAGAGCTTGATATAATGTGTCGTGCGGAATTTTTTTTTTTCTTCCACGGATTAGAAGTAAAAATGAACAACCTTGTCCTTTAAATCTTCGGCCCCCTCCACAATCTTTGCACAGGAGCGATCTGGTTCCCTAGCAGCGCTGTTGTTAGTTAACTTTTCATCCTTTTTTCATCCTTTCTAAATTGAAACATGAAAGACGCCGCTGAGACGACGACGACGAGGGGCGAATTTACCTAGTGACAATACAATTTCAATGTGAAAATCTTTGCAAATCAGAAATAAAATCCGGTAAATCGGAAACTCTCAGGATTAAAGAGCAAACGAAGGAAAACTACCAAGTGGCTGAACTCGTCTCAAAGAAAGGTTGGACGATCTCTCAACCCGTTGAGTAAAATAACACGCCACTTAGTCACCGAACTCGCAAAGTCACTAACGGGAAACGAAAAAAATAATCCGCGCATATTTTCGCGACCCTGACGACAGGAAAAGACTGTCCTCGCCACCTGGCAAAGCACAGGAAAGTGTCTGAGAAAGGTTCTCCAGGTGAAACGTGGAAGGGTGAGCTCGCACACGGCATAGAGGAGAAAAAGAAAGAAAGAAAAAGAGAAAAGAACGTTTGGAGTTCGCCATGAGGCTCACGAAAAACCACGCGGTTGAAAGCAAAGCCGTTTGTTTAAATGTAAGCAAAGGAACTGCCATGGTTACTAATCTGCAGCAAAGAAAACTGTTTGGACAAACGCTGCCTTCTTTCTTATCCTCTCTTTTTCACAGTCGTCTGATATCTCTGAATATGCAAAGAAAGAGCCTGGCATGAAGGCAGGCTCAGACGGAGGGAAAGGAACGCCGAGGCAGACAGGTCAGGAGCAGGACAGTGTGTGTGCACTGCCGGCCCCGCTCTGTGTGTGTGTGTGTGTGTGTGTGTGTGTGAGAGAGAGAGAGACAGAAAGAGAGCGAGCGTGAGGAAGAAACCATGTGACTGCAAAGACATAAAGCATGTTCTGTCGCCCTGACTGTCTCAGTTTACAATATGGCTTTTGTTACGGAACATCTGAGCCGCTTTGATCTCGCTTAATGGAGTTTAGTAATGATCACAGCGACGGCCAACCTCACACACACGCCCTCACGCATAAACAAGGGCGCGCGCGCGCGTACTCACACATGCACATGCCTACACAGAAAAAGACGAATTTGGGTAAACACGGTGTTCCTCAGCTGACCTGAGGAGAAAAAAAAAAAAAAAACGAGGTCGAAATAAGGTTAGGATGGGACTTTCTTTCTCTCTTTTTTTTTTTGTCTGAGCTTACAACTCACTCACAGGCCATAATTGCGGAAATTCTTTCCAAAAACACATAAAATTTGATTAAACAATTAAGTCATGCTGAATATGATTTCCTCATCCGTACGCTTTAAGCAGCATCTTTTACATAGAAATGATGTGGGTTTATCTTTAGATATTCTCTCTGTACTTGATGGGTTTTCTTCCACAGTCATGCAGTTTAGATTAACTGCACACAGTTTGTGTGTGATGGATAGACACCCCGTCCAGGTTGTACGCCGTCTCGTGCCCAAAGTCTCCTGGGATAGACTCCAGGCTCCCGAGACCCTTTATACAGGATAAGCGACATAGAAGCCACATGACTGATTGACTTTATATGCGCAAATGTTTGAGGTTCTTAGGCAAAACCACTATGTAATTGTTCAGTAATGATATGAAAAGAATAAGATTTGTAATCTGTCGAACCATCGATTACTCCGAATCTTTATCTGAGAACCTGGAGTCAATTCCTCGAATATATTATTGGGGGGGGGGCAGATGTGAGGCCAGATGTGAGGATAACGGCTAAGCTTGCGCTGCCTCTGAAATGACCTTGAAGCACAAATTAGAGTTTAGAAGCTGCTGTGAGGTAGTGGAAATTTTCATTCATAAAGCTGTCAAAAAGAGAAATTACAAGATCAGTAATGAAGATAATACTTTAATAAATGCAGCTGCTCTTTTATTAAGTAAAGACTTGTCAGAACAGGTAAATTATTATACTGATAATATGCAGTTTGATTACTAATTGCGTTTAATAAAAAAAGAAAGAAAGAAAGAAAAACAGCTGTGCACAGATTAACGCAAACACTGTATATTGCATGGCCTAAACGTGTACACTGAAAGTGTGTGTTAAGTTTATACGACCAACAGGGGATTATAAAACATCTGGAAAATTAGCCAAGTCACAAAAATCCTGTTCAATGAGAAGAGATGGGTGATCCTGATGTATGGATGGAAGTCACATACATACTGTACATCACCAGATCTACTTGATATAAGAATCCTAAATGAAACAGAACATTTTTGTGAATTCGGTTTGAAAAAGGAAATACATGCCAACGCTGCCTATACAGCAATGTAAAGAATTCGTAAAGAATACGTAATCAGCCACTCCTTGCATTTTATTCCTGAATGGCTTATTTTTCTCCCTCGAATGCATATGTATGAGGATGAGAAGTGAAACTTTTTTCATTTCGCATGCACAGCGCTTCATCCACTTAGACTCCAACAATAACATGCAAAGGTTTCTCCCACACGCAGCGCAGCCTTAAAAACAGCTCGTTATACTGTCGAGTCTGGCGCTTGGCTGGAAAATTTAATTTCTAACGACATGGATTCATTCAGCGAATCATGTGACAGAAGAAGTCATGAGATGCAAGAATCACAAGACGTTCATGTTAGCAACCAAGCATTCACGTTTAACAGAAATGCAAGTGTTTCTGAGCCATGGCTTTGTAGCCCTCTCCGATTCTGAAGTCAGGTTCCATGTAGAAAAAAATTAAGGATTAAAAAAAATAATAAAATCTAATAAATAATTAATGTTCTTAATATAAAAAAAAAAAGAATACCCAAATGAATCATACCACATCAACGAGGACACACCCTTTGACTGGCGCCTCATCTTTATTTTGGTTGTCATATGGATTTCAGGTCTATATGACTTTGTTTTACCGTTGAGGTGTGTGATTTATGATTGTTTGATCCGCCCTGGTATTAGGAACTACATGTACATACAGTAATGATTGCTAATGCGTATTGAAGCTGTTTCACTTTTTTTTTTTTTTACTCTTAGCTTACTTTAGTTTTAGGGGTTTACCCAAATAGGAGCACATTATTTGGATTCGAATGAGAATGTGTTCAATTCAATTAAATAATAATCAATTAATCTGTTAAATAAATAATAATAAACAGCATGAGCAACATATTATTCTCTTTTTTGTTAATCAAGCTTACAAGGGAATTTTCTTGAAATTAGAAATGTGCAACATAAGCAATCAGAAATTATAATCCTTACAAACAAATATATAAATAAATAAGAATTTATTTCCATATGGGCAAAAGAGGGCAGTTGATATGAAGCTTAAATGGAGAGAATTTCTATAAACAGGTACAAAAGATCCAATGCTAGTAGCAATCAGAAACAAACACAACTCGAATTCCAAAACCATGCTGGTAGTATTCATTTTTTCCCCAAGATTTTCCAAGACAGCTCATTATAAAACTTTATTAATAATAATAATAAAGCAAAGTATGGTTGATGCACCATCTCATTTATGTGCCAGCATACAGTACATAAATATACCTACAGTACATTGTACTGTATATTCAGGATTATACTGTCACTTTTACTTTGGACTTTTTGTTTCTAAGATTACCTAAACCACACCTAAAACTGGTGTCGCTGAGTTCATAAGTTACTTCAGAAGCCAAAACCTTGACTTCTTGAGCCATGAACATTACACACCACTGCGTCCTATAAATATTTGCGTCTTATTTTTACCCTCTTGCTGCATCATGCATTTTAATGTACCCTTTTTGACTTTTTATGTGGAGCCAAATACTTTGTCACCTCTAACCCCCGCTTCCCTGCTCCAGGCAGGAACATATAATTTGCCTATAATGACAGAAAGCTTTTAAGTGGAGTTAACTGTGATTATTCATATCGAACATAGTACATGCACTCAGAATCCTATAAACACCCAAGTATGAGAAATTTCTGTAAATAATGGGCTTGGTACCTCAAAAAAAAAAAAAAAAAAAAAAAAAAAAAAAGCATGAATCATATGTGCTAATAAGTTTTCAGGACTAAGCTAGTAGTCACGAGGGAGGTATTAGGTATAAATGTGATACTGATAATAACCATACGTGATTATCTAACTACATGACAAACCGTTTGGTTCGACAGAAAATCCTGACGCTAATTCAGATCATAGCCTAGTAAGTAATAATTGCTATAATAATATTAAATTAACAAGGATTTGTATAGTGTACTCATAATGCAAGCAATAAAACATGGGATTAATAATAATTAAAAAAAAAAAAAATTTAAAAAGTGGTCCTATTTAACAAATACAAGAGTACAATCACTTTTCTTTAATAACTTGGTAATGGAATGATGTGTCTACATCAGCTTTATTGTAAGCGCTAACAGGAATAAATTGTTTTGTGATTATGTTCTAGAACATTACACTCAATATATATTAATGAAAGGTGTAATGTGTTGTTCTTTAATTAATCATACTGTAAATATTATTATTACAGCATAACCCGGCGACGGCACGGTGTACTGGTTAGCACTGTCACCTTGCACCTCCTGGGTCGGGCTTCGATTCCCGTCTTTGCGTGCATGGAGTTTGCATGTTCATGTTCCCGTGCTTGGTGGGTTTCCACCGAGTACTCCCCCGGATTAGGCTAATTGGCGTTCTCAAATTGCTTGTAGTGTGTAAATGAGTGTGTGAGTGTGTGTACACCACCCCAGGGTAAGGCTAAGGTACTGTAGCTTTCTTGATACTTAATAGCTTGCTAACTTTCTATTAGCGGTCATTATGTTTAAAACTTTCCTTTCATAGAGGAAAATTCTAAATATATCGGTAAATTTCACTGCTTAGTGGCTTAGCATTTTGTTTAAATTGTTTTATGTTTATTTCTTGATCATGTTATGAAGTATTGGATGTTAATTTTAGCTAGCGTTAGCAAAGATTAGCTAGCAATTCTTGTGCTGCCTTCATGGAACTCCTAACTCGTGCTAAAATGCCTCGTAGTGCCTTTGCATTTCTAAAACGCTCACACACAAGCAGTCTTTTGGGTTTCTTTTATGCATCCTTTGCTAAATATAAAATGATGAGTAAAAGGCTGATTCATTTTTGTGCAAGAATGCTGTTCATATATCACACTTACATGCTTTTTTTCCCTACAGTACATTGACTTTAAATGAAGCAATATCTAATGAACTCATCTTAGATTATATTACAGAGCTTTTAAATTGCACACAGAAGCCACAACATTGCTAGTTCACACAGCATACTGTACAGCCGTGGCCTAAGGTTTTGAGGATGACACAAATATTCATTTTCATAAAGTCTGCTGCTTCAGGGTTTTTTACAATAAGGAATAGTACCAAAACATCCTGCAAGAGCAACTTCTCCAAACCATCCAAGACCAGTTTGGTGATGAAGCGTGCCTTTCCCAGCATGATGGAGCACCTTGCCATAAGGGAAAAGTGATAACCAAGTGGCTCGAGGAACAAAATGAAATTTTGTGCCCATGGCCAGGAAACTCCCCAGACCTCAATCCCATTGAGAACTTGTGGATAAACAAAAACCCACAAATTCCGACAAACCCCATGAGTTGTTTATGCAAAAACGGGCTGCCATCAGTCAGGATGTGGCCCAGACGTTGACTGACAGCACGCCAGGGTGAATTGCCGAGGTCTTATACCTTAAATATTGTTCAAATTATTTGCGTAAACTTGTCAATAAAAGCCTTTGACACACTTATGAAATGTTTGTAATTTTACTTCAGTATACCATAGTAACATCTGACAAAAAGATCTACAAACACTGGCGCAGCAGACTGAAAACGAACATTCGTGTCATTCTCAAAACATCTGACAACAGCTGTATGTTTTAAATCATATTTTTAGATGATATTTAGGCATAAACAATGCTACCCCATTAGCTGGTTTACAAAATAATAAAACAAAGCACTGATTCCGTTAGTGGATAAAATTGCGCTTGTGGTCATTTTCAAACTGGGAAACGTCCCACTGACCCACTGGTGAGGGCTGATTATTATTAGATTTAGTGCCAAGCCCGTGCTAATGACTAGTCAGTGCTTGTTGCGGGAAGCCGAGTTAGCATTTAGTGCCTGTTTGTTTTGAGGTCTTTGCTCGCCCCACCTGGACAGGGTGGCGCTGATAGGCTGGTAACAGATGGCCTGCTTCCCATCATCCCTATGTGAACAGGTGTGGATCTGCCCCTCTTTGCCGAACAATGTATTGTACGTTAAGCATTATTTCACTATCACCCTTTGTAGTTCGATATTCTACAAAACAGCGATGGGAAAAGTTTAACAAATCGGATCTGACAAATCATACAAGCCTCAGACATCCCAGATGATCTTCTGTGGCTGTTTCGATGAGCCACGGCATTCACTTCATCCTACAAGCATGATCATTTTGGTGGAATTAATGAAGCCCGTCATTTATGGCACAACTTCCATAACATGGCATGTCTAAAATCAAAATACATGCCGCTATAATTTGTAAAGCCGCTTTCGGTAAGAGCTATCTGATGAAAATAAATGAAAAGCCCCATGTCAACAGGGAAAAAGGAAATTTAATTGATGCAGCAGGGTGGAAAATCTCACATCCCAATACGGCGCATGAGATCTATCATGATCAGAGTTGTTACAGTGTCACAGTTAGTTATTGAATGTTTATGTCACTGCTGACTTTTTGAAAATATTTATTAAAATTCAGTTTCTCTCATTTTTGATCTAGTCCTAGTGCACCTCCTTGTATGTTCCTAAGTTAAACGTATACTCTGGTTCTTAAATGTACATTAGAATATGGCACTGTTGACCAGACCTAAACGAAACATGTACGCGCCAAAGAAGAGTGGAGAGTATGTGCCAAACGTGTATGTGCCAACTGACAGCAAGAGACATTTTGATCTCTGATCCTTTCAATTTGCTATATTCATATACAAGGATTCCATAAAATCATTTTACTTGTATATTTTTGAACTTTAAACTATAACACCCCTGATTTTGATATATAATAGTCATTATACACGAATTGAACAACGTTGATGTGGTGACAGGAGCATGGGCACCCAAGGCTGCCCCATGCCAACAGGGAGCAAAGGCCAGCCAGTCTGGTCTGATCG
>JAAGKR010000303.1:88237-151142 GCA_011419295.1 Clarias macrocephalus | reverse complement strand
CCAGTGGCTCAGAGATATTATGTCCTGTTTATCCCTGGAGAAGATTCACTACTCAATCCGCCGTTCAGATTTGAAATTTCAACAGGTGTGGGGGCCCTTCCTTCGCTTTTTTCATATACATTTATAGTTTGATTCCTTACCTATTTAAGATTTATTTATTTAGTCTTTTTTGCATGCAGAACCTAAAACTTCCAGCTCATTTATTATTATAATTTTTTTTTTTCATCTCTCTCCTTTTGTAAATATGCCTGGCGTCTAACCTTTCCCATATATGTATAGCTGGCTTGGAGTCAGGGAGGGGTGGGGTGGGTGGTATAGGGTCTTATAAGGGGGCTATAAAACGTGTATTGGAACGTTGCATGTTTACCCTGTTATATCCCTGTTTAAAATCAATAAAAAATATTGTTGTGAAGAATATGGCACTGTTGACCAGACCTAAACGAAACATGTACGCGCCAAAGAAGAGTGGAGAGTATGTGCCAAACGTGTATGTGCCAACTGACAGCAAGAGACATTTTGATCTCTGATCCTTTCAATTTGCTATATTCATATACAAGGATTCCATAAAATCATTTTACTTGTATATTTTTGAACTTTAAACTATAACACCCCTGATTTTGATATATAATAGTCATTATACACGAATTGAACAACGTTGATGTGGTGACAGGAGCATGGGCACCCAAGGCTGCCCCATGCCAACAGGGAGCAAAGGCCAGCCAGTCTGGTCTGATCGCACAGAAAAGCCAATGCAGCACAAATCATTGAAAAAACGTCAATGCTGGCCAAGAACATCCAGTGTCCCACAGCTCACTGTGCACTGGGCCACAGACCATCCACATCCAGTGGACTGTCTAATCTAATGGAGCACCTATAGAAGCACCAACGAGTCCCACCTCCGCAACCGACTGCACCCAAAAAATATGCTGCCAACTTTCTGGTGACAGACACCACAGCACATCCCCAGAGACCCTGCGGAAACACACCCCGAGGGGCCAGAGCCACCCCAGTGGCTCATGTGGAACCCAAAACAGTACAGTCTACATTAGATGGTTTAAATGGTAACAGTTAGAATTCGCAAAAAAAAAACAAAAAAACTTATCACTATACCTGCAATATCTCACAAATGATCATGATCTGATTTGCTATCTTTTCATATTTTCCAGCTCTACTACACACATATTAAAGCAGACACAAACAAGTCTAGTTCAAGGAGAAGGTCAGCAATAATGCATTTCCCATACCAAAGTACTAACATTCTTCACTAGGGACTTCAGGTCTGACAGGAAGAAACCTGACATCAACAAATGTGTTTGTGTGTGTGTGTGTGTGCATGTGTGTGTGTGTACATATATGTGTGTATGCGTGTGTGCGAGAGAGAGAGAGAGAGAGAGAGAGAGAGTCTCTGGCTTGGATGAAGATGCATGAAGTGCTTGCTGTTTATGAGTCTGGACACAAGTCCAATACTTTGTGAAGCTGCTTTGCAAGTACACAGCTTCCCTTTCTGTGCGTGTTTGTCGAGTATGTCACTGTGTGCCGCGGTTTATGGAAGCCTTCTCGGAGAGCGTTTTTTTCCCCTAAAACCTGTGGCAGAACATGTTGCGTAACATCTCCGCTGACAGACGAGGCATCTCTCTCTCTCTCCGTCTCTCTCTAATGACTAAACAAGAGACAAGAGGCTACTTTAAAAGCTTTGCCATGCTTCCCGTGTCCGTACTGCAACACACACGACCTTGTTTCCGTCAGTCAGACGCAGATAGCTTTCGCATACTCGTTCCTGTGATGCCGAGGGTCCCGCGGCGTGTGTAACCGTACTCGAACGGCCTGAGGCGAGCACACAGGACGGAAGCAGGACAGATGCAGGAATCTGCGGTATGAGCGTCGTCGGTTTAATGCTGCAAGTTTGATAAATAGCTTTGTTTTGTCTTATGAGCAATTTAACAGAGGAATCGTTTACAGGGGTTAGTAGGGTTACTTGAGGGGTGAGGGGGACTTGAGGGGGGCTGTTCATGATTCCAGTTGTACAAAGATCCGAATCCCTAGGAGGCGTCCAAGCAGCAGATTTGAGACAAATGAGACGTCCATGATCGTGCGACTTTTTCATTTAAGATTATCGCTTATACTGGTGTGTTTGATAACAACAACCAAAAAAAAAAAAAAGAAGAAGCAAGAATTCTACATAAAACCTCAGCAGGCCCTGTGCGACAGGGAGGGGCAGAGAGGCTGTTATGCCTGTTATCAGTTTCCATGGGGGGAAATACAGACAGGAAGCTCATCTGAATCAAGGGAGGGGAGCACTATCGGAAGTGCCGAGTAAACACAGCTCTCCTTTTTAATCATCCAGACTCACGGTTTTTAACTTGAGATGCTTTCATCTCGCCTTCGCCCCAACGCATCCAATATCTCGACGTCCCCCGAGTGGAGAGACACTGGTATGTCCTCCAGAGAGAGAGAGAGAGAGAGAGAGAGCGAGAGATGGAAACTATAATCAGACAATCAAACCAAACATTGGGCAGCCACAGTGTTGAAAGGGTTGACTACATCGCCAAGATTTACAGTGCAAACTGAAGTATCTGAGAATAGTTCTCCTGACTTGAACAAACCGCTAAAACTGGTTCTAGATTAGTTCACACGAGCAGACCTAATTATCCCCATTACAAAAGACTTTGTGACCTCTGTCCTCCACCAAAAAAAAAAAAAAAATAATAAAAAAAAAAAGATCCCCAATACTAAGTAAAAGGAGAAAAGAAACCCAGATGAGAAAGTGAGCCTTTTTTTTCTCGTTTGAATGACTTGGCTTCTTTTAATTGGCCCAAGAGTGGGATTAACTTCAAAAGGTGCGGTGGGCAAAAACCTCAAATTTGCCCTCTTATCATCCCCCCCTCCCCTGCCCATGCTTAAGCAACAGCTGCCTTTCCCCTCAAGTTCAAAGCCACCCCAGAATGCACTGCGAATGCCCTGCTTCACTATAGTGGGACGGATGTAGAGCATGCCAAGGCATCTGGCCTTTTCAAAGGTATGGGCACAAGACCAAAGAGCCCGAGATACTGATATTGGACGAGGAGAGGGGGCACGGCTAGAGCCATAATCCCTCTGCAAAGCGCTTGGCAGGGCTGCTGATATCTCGAAAATGACCTTAACGTGGTGCATGGAAGGAATGACTGGAACATGAGTTATGGCATAAAGAAGTTATTGTTGACTCTACAATACACGGGCTCACATTGCCAGTACATCTATATCGCAGATGTCTCAGTGCCGAGGTTTGAACCACTTTTTGTGTTTTGTTTTGTTTTTTTGTTTTTTTTATCCGGTGGTGCTTGTTGTGGTGATTTCTTTGTAATGTTGTCCTTGTGATGCTCTCATTAGGGGTGAAAATGATTCACTGGAAGATACTCATAGTGATTATGAAATGATTGGGGAATCGAAAAATATATAAAAAGTCTGATCTTTCTCCGCTTTTGTCCTTTCTCGTTCTCTTTTCTTTTCTTTAAAACTTTTTTAAAACTTAAAAAAATATCTCTTCTCTTCTTTTGGAGTTTGGAATCAAGTCTTCCTAAGGAAATTTGGCTTGTTTCTACAAGCTATGAGCACAAAATAATTGCTATACAATTACAATGTGTGTTATCGCTGGCGGGTTAAATTTGTCACAGTTCGCAATTAAGCCCAAGAGTACTCAGAAGGTTTTTTTTTTTTTTTTTTGGGTATGTTTTGATCCAGATGATGAGCAACTATCTAAGAAATTGGCACAAGGTTATGCAACTTGTTGTATGACTTGCAACGGTTCTGAAAAAGGATGATTAGAACATGTAAACATGATTAAAAGGAGAACAGCCAGATGCACAACCTCACAGTGTTCTATTCTGTTTTTTTTGGGGGGGGGGGGGATTAATTTGAAAAATCTGTTTTATTCAGGGTATTCAGTGTACAATTTTGATCACACTGTTTAGACATACAGTTCTGTGCAAAAGGCCTGAGCCAGCCCTCACTTTTCATGTTTTGCTTCTTTCTTGTATTTTTTTATGTAGTCTTGAGGAAGAGTTCTCCAGGCTTCCTGCTTCTCATTTTTGATTCCAGTCTCTGTGTCTGACCAGTTTCAGAGGAATGTTTTTGGTTTGTTAAGCCACGCAGTGACCTATAGATCATTCAAGCCCCCACAGATGATCAGGTCGGTGATGAGTACACTGGTGATGCTGAATGCTGAATGGTTGGAACAGACGAGAGGGGAAATGAGGTTGCTACAACCAATTTTTTAATTTTATATTTAGCCACTTTGCAGCCTGTCGCATTAAATCGAATTTCATTTAAATTCAGGGGAAGGGTTGTCTCAAGACTTTTGCACACGATCAGCAAGCACGGCACAGTCACTAATACAATACTAGCCTGAATTATACTCTATGTGAAAGGCCTGCCTCTTAAATGAATGAAATGAATGAACGTCCTGGATGAATAACCGGGTGGTATCTTCACGTTTTACTTGTAACCGGTGTATGTCTTTCA
This sequence comes from Clarias macrocephalus, assembly GCA_011419295.1. Lineage (NCBI taxonomy): Eukaryota > Metazoa > Chordata > Actinopteri > Siluriformes > Clariidae > Clarias > Clarias macrocephalus. Next base: position 146,645 of record JAAGKR010000303.1, on the reverse strand, counting down.
ATCTTCACAACAATAAGAATAAAACAAATCTGACCTCTTAATATCAAAGTGAAAGCAAAGTACACAATACAGACATGATCTAATTCCATTCAAGATCAGAAGCTGTCCAGAGCTACAAACCCCCCCCCCCCGCCCCCTTAACTAAATGAAATACTTCTATTATCATCTCGTCCAATCTCCCCCCCCCCCCACCCCATTCACACTATTATCCACTGGCTAAATAGAGGAGACATTTTTTTCGTCCCTAAGAGACGAACTAAAGCCTAGAATAACATCTTAAGGGTGATCGTGATGGAATCGCGCAGAAGGAGATCAAAGCTGGACTTAGATGTGTAATTACTGGTGGTTATGAAAACTGGCTGTCATCTTCTGCTACAGATGAGCATGTAGAATTCAGAGTAGCCTGAGGACAGTAAGGCAGCAGACACGCCTTAAAAACTTTGAACGAGCGAGCAAGAAAAACAGAGATAAAAAAAAAAAACGTGCATGAGAGAAACAAGATAGACAAAGATCCTGATGCTTGGGGAAAATACGTTGCTTTTTTTTTTTTTTTTTTTTCCTGGCCTTTCCTTCTTGAAATGTGAAACGATATACATATAGGTCCAAGTAAGTTATTTTTAAATAAGCCAACTTATTTGCAAGGCTGTGGAAGCCTGGTGCAAAAGAAGAAATGATGTATTCCTTTCTTCTCCCTGCCTCCATCCCCTAGAGGAAAGCAACATAAAGCTGGAGCACCCCTGCAACACGGACCTGTTGCGACAGGCCGGCGCGGCAACAAAGACAACCTAGCGCAGTACAACACACTCTTTGTGTAGTGAGAGAGTATCTTACTGATGATTGGGTTATCCATACACATGTTCCCATTTATACATAAGCCAACACTTTTTTTTTTCCTGAATAAATAGCACAGGTAAAAAAAAAAAAAATCCTCGTCAATTACAGCAGACACAGTGTCCGGTTTGGTACATAAACTGTGCTGTGTAAAAAAAAAAAACAATAAAAAAAAAAAAAAACAGCCAGATACTTCACTCTATACCCACAGATTGAATGGTGTTTACTGAACGATGTGATAAATGATGAGTTACTGCACTTTAAAATTTCTATTTTTATTACCCAGGCGTTCTTTTTTACAGCCTGATACGTCTTAAAAGCACAGGCCCAAGCATTTAAAAGGCTACAAATCTCTCACCTCCGAGAGAACCTGGATGGAGCAGCTGGCACACATACAGTACATAAAGACACAGTCAGCCTTCACGCCAGAGCTCTTGTCAACAAGACAGCCGGAAGATCTCTTATAAGATTTATAAAAAAGAAAAAAAAAAAAGAATCCTGTTGCGATACGTGTGTCATCGGCTCTTTGGCGTGATGGATTCAACACCTCTGTCACCTCTGCTCATGGTTACTGAGGAAATTGACAGTCATAATTAAATGGGCTGGCCCATGATTGAAAGGCGTGTAGGGGATGATTGTGGTTTAGGATATGGCACTTCGTCCGGGTGCACACGAGGTTCTGCCAACACACGGGGCACCGAACGTGGCTTAGACACCGATCTTGTCCAAACAAGATTGCTGAATGATGTTGCAGCACAACATGTCAGGCAGGCTGATGCCTGCGATTGACTGATCTGATTTCTGTCTATGACAGCTGCGACATCAGCATGAGATCATTATGTTTCATACACTACAAGGACTGGGCTGAGGTTCAGAATTTCAGAGCAATTATGAAGCATGACAACGAGTTAAGCCCGCAGAGACACCAAGTGTGAGACAAAACCCCGAACCCGTCGCCTCGCCTCCGCCTTACCTGCATGAGTTTACCCTCAGCGAATCCGCTGCTTCTTCCAGCGAACACCCCTTCCAGGGTGATGGGCCTGACCGTGGCTTTGGGATTGAGCAGCGTGACCTTGATGAGGGCGCGGGTCGCTGCCACTTCAAGGCCCGCATGGCCCAGCGCCACCTGCAGGACGGCCGTGAACAGCCACGGCCAGAGCCCGGCCAGGCGCTGTGCGGCGAGCCTCATTGACCCAGCTGCAGGTTCGGGCCCCAGGCACGCATAATGCAGTGTTCAGAACCGCTGGCACGCTGAGAAAATTCCCAGGCTCCTTCTGGATGCGGGGACACGGCCGAAGATGAACTTGTGATGGAACTGAACTTCGATTTCAATTAGCACAAGAAGTCTGATTCGATTCCGAGACATGTGCATGGAAAAGGCGAACCCTTGGGTAAAAAAAGTGGTGGAATAAAATGTGACATCACTTTATGTCGGAACGTGAACGCAGTGTTGGTTATCCCGTGTCGGCTGCAGAGTGTGAGCGGGACAACATCAAGGGATGGACTGGAAGCAGGACTCGGACCGTGGGCATCGAACTTCTTCCAGGCATACAAATCCCCTTCAGTTCACGGGTTCTCTCGGTGTCCTCTCTCCGTCCTAATCATGCGCTCATAAATCTCCATTAGGTGGACGGTGTTCCATTTCAACGGTTATGCATTCCCTCCGAACTTCGACAGGTGGCCTGATCATAACGCGGTTATCCGAAGCCGACAAATCTCCAAAGCTGCGTCACGCACACCGTGAACCTGGACGCGTGACTTCCCTCCGGGCTTCACGCACGCGCTCCGTTACCCCCGCCGGGGAAGAGGTAAAAACAAGCAACATTCAGATGTTTCCGAAGCGGAACTTTGCAATAGTCCTGGTTTTGGTGTTTTAAAAAAAAAAGAAGAAGAAAAAAGATGAATCAGATGAATAATTCGTGTAATCAGGTGCGATTCCTACAAGTCGATCCTCCGCTACACGTTCATATTAAACCTGTTCACAGTTTCCACCCCCTTTGAGAAAAAAAAAAAAAAAAGAACGAAAAAAAAAAAAAACCCCGGTTGGAAGTTTTGTCGCAGAGGAAACGCTCCGTACTGTAAACACGCGGTCGCAAAGTTGTTGCGTGGTGAAGCGCGTGCGAGGGGCGCGCGGACACACACACACACATACATACATATATATATATAGAGAGAGAGAGAGAGAGAGACGCGCGCGGGTGCGAGAAGAGAAGTTTGTGTGTCTAGAAGCGAGGCCGAGTCTCCCTCCCTGGGGATCTCATGGAGCAAGTCTACCTGTTGCTCACTGACTGTGTCTGCGTGGTGTGAGTGTGTGTGTGTGTGTGTTTGTGTGCGCGTGAGGGTGGAGCAGAAGCCATACTCCTCAGCACTCCACGACGCGCGGCGCCCTTTAGCGGACACACTGAGTTACAGCCGACTTCTGGGAATAATATCACTCAGTCTCACTCACTCACTCATCGTTTATACCACTTTATCCTATCCCGGGAGACTTGTGGAGACAGAGTGCCCATCCATCACACACACACATAAACACACTTACATGCTCATTCACTGGCAATTTGGGAACACCTGCATGTCTTTGGACTGTTGGAGGAAACTAGAGGAAACCCACCCTCAACCCCGGAGGTGCGAGGTGACAGTGCTAGCCACTACGCCTCGCCAGAAATAATATAAGATAAATAACATTTTAAACCGATCAGACGGCATGGTGGATTAGTGGATTAGTGGATTAATGGTTATTGCACCTCCAGGGTATGGGTTCAATTCCCACCTCGGGGTCTGTGTGCATGGAGTATTGTCTAAAGCGATATAAACAATGATTGAGTTGGTAAGTCAAAACGATCAGCAATAACATAAAACCATGCATGATATTGTATAACTCTCCTTTGTGCCACCAGAACAACTCTGACTCATGAGGGCATGGTCACCGCAAGACCTCTGAAGGTGCGATGTGGTATCTGGCACCAAGATGTTAGAGGCAGATCCTTTAAGTTGTGAGGTGGAGCCTGCCTGGATCAGACTTGTTTATCCAGCACATCCAACAGATATTGAATCAGATTGAAATCTGAGGATTCATAAGTCAACCTCAGTGCTCCTCAAACCATTCCTGAACCATTTTTCGCAGTGCATTTTGAGGCTGGACAAGGGTCAGCATGGGCATTTCAAATGGTCTGTGTCTAGACGGCCCCATACACAACACTGTGTGTTTGGTCACCATTTTAACACAGCCATAATTAACTTTTTCAGCGATTTGTATTCAGCAGCTTTTATGTGGAATTTGACCAGACAGCATATCAGTGAGTTTTGGGTGGCAAGGATCCTGTTGCCAGTTTACTGGTTGTCAAATTTTGCTAGGTACTACCCATTGCATACAAGAACACCCCACAAGATCTGCTGTTTTGGAGACGCCCTGACACAGGAATCTAGCCGTCACTATTTGGGCCTTGCCAAAACAGTTTAGATCTTTATCTATCCATTTTTCTATACCTGTAAAATTCTCACAATTTCTCACAATTTCACAAACTTATCTTACCCATTGAAAGCTGTCGTTGTAATGAGATAATCAGTGTTCATCACTTCACTTGTCAGTGGTTTTAATGTTATGGCTGATTATTGTAACAACTAGGTTTGAAAGATTACTGGCCTGAATCATGTTAAAATTGGTCATACTGTATAATGAGTATATTATTATATATCTTTACATTTATGGCACTTGTCAGACGGCCCTATCCAAAGTAAGTGATGACCTTGCTCAAGGATCCAGCAATGGCAAACTTGGTGGTACTGGGATTTTAATTCACAACCTACTGATCAGAAGTCCACCGTCTATAGACTCTTCATACGTAGTTATAAACCATAACAGGAATGAATTTGTCTCATAGTTGTTCCAGTACATTCAATATAACTATAATTGAAGAAAAAGGTTACTCAAGTACATTGCCAAATAAGACTTTAGCAAATAATTTGGGTTTGCATGTGCTGAAAATGATCACATCAATTCATGATCACAAATCATTTGATGCTTAGGAAATATTTCAGAAATCTATTTAAATTTTGTTACATTACAGATTTGAATTAATTTGTATCTATCTGTTTTATTATTATTATTATTATTATTATTATTTTAGACCTTTCTACTCAGATTAGAGTAGACATATTTATATGCAGTACATCAATTCTGTACCTTCACAGCACCACACAGATGTGTGTATGACCGACAGTGTGTGGATCGTGCATGAAATTTTATTCAATCTGAACTGCAAGTGACCAGAGAGCTATTCACATTCAAGGCATTTTTACACTTAACATTAGTTTAACCTTGTCCAAATCAGGACAGTTGGTTCACATGTGCAAAGAAAAACTACACATGTGAAAGTGTCCTTATAAATATTATAATTATGAACCACCAAGATGGAAAGAATGGGATACTGAGCAATAAAGTTTGCAGTATAAATACAGCCTTTGTCTTTCGGCACTTTTTTTTTTTTATCACTAGAGACTTCTTTAACAGCTCTGTGTTTGGATTGTATTACACACTCTTTCTAGGTCACTTTGTACAAAAGTGTCTGGCAAGTAAATAATTGTAAATCTAAACCGCCTCTTCTTTTAAAGTAAAATGTGTTACTTACAGTGTGGTTTATCACTGGGTGTCCTAGATTATTCTATTTGTATATTATTCTAGTTTTTTCTGGGGTTATGGGGGTAATGCCCAGTATTATATATCAGTAATTTTTTAATTATATATAAGAATTTTATTGCTATTGAGTACTAAGTAATATCTATTTAACATTATTTTTAAATATTGTATACACTGCCTGGCCAAAAGAAAGGTCATTAGTTTAAAAGAGTCAACTTGATGGTCCGTATCAAGTACCAAAAACAATAAAGGAGATTTGAAATAGCTGGAATTGGGTCAGGAACTCTTCAACGTAATATTAACACCTGTAAGGAGTGTGCTGAAACTTTAACTACGTGGAAGAAATTTAGTCAGAAGAAAATGAAGAATGGAGATCAATTAAACGCTTAGTAAAGATGCATGCAGTATAAATCACGACTTGAACTGTTTAATAGTGAAAGTAAGAACATTTCCACGCAAACACACACACACAGTAAGTGATCAGTAAGTGTTGGTTAATTTTCTATAACAGTCTCAGTACACTGTAAGGGTCAGTATGTTTTCCCCATGGGAAAGTCTTCAGGACAGAAAACTTTGCTTTTCTTCTTCGTCACTAACATGGAAAGATGTGTTTTTTTTCTTACGCTAAAGATTAATGCAAAAACACTGATCATTTACGTATAGTCCGAAAATTTATTTGAGCTACAAAATGTTTGCAAATGAGTACATTTGGTTCATTAAAAGAAAGGAATTAAGAAAAAGCCACACCACTGTCAATTATTTTTCTCTAACAGCATGCCTCATCAGCTTTTGGATTCCTAACCAACCTAGACTTGCTTTAGCCATACAGGTTATCATAAAAAAAACTCATATGAGAAATTAGTTTGAAAAATGTAATATATATATATATATATTTTGTAAACACATTCATCTTTCCATATTTATAAAAATGGCGAGTTTAATTCTTTTGATTTCTCTTAAGTATGCATGGAGACCTTTGGGACCCCATACAGTATATAATGTTCATATTGCATGGATTATGCAAATGTACAGTCCGGCACTTATGATTTGCTGTGATCCTTCTAAACTGAATCAGCATTCTATCCCAATACAAATTTGATCTTTGCGTACTCTACTCACTAAGCTGAGCAGTTAAATGCACCTAATTTAACGGAGTTATTAATATCAAAGAGTAATCAGCCGAATAACATATCATTACCAATGTACACTACACCATGTTTACAGCATGGGCCTGATATAGGTTTATTTACACAGTGTGTGTGCATCTCTGAAATTTTGTCAGTTTAAAGCGCTATATATACAGTAATTCTCATGCATACCTATGCATATTCAATCATGTACTACATTGAGATTTAAGGCTGAATATTAGATTGTTGCTCATAGCTTATTTCCAAAGAGAGGACGGTAACTCCAGAAAAGAAACTGCTTCATTTAATAAATCACTGTAACAATTCATGGATCAAGTGCTTCAGTGCTTAAAAATGAAAAAAAAAAAAAAAAGATTCAAATTCCATACTTAGACAAGTTTGCCTTAAAATATTTACCTGTTCAATTAATTGAACAAAAGCATCACTAAAGCTACTTTTTAACTCTAAAATTAATCATAAATACATAAAAAAAAAATTTAAGCTATCATAAATAAAAGACTTATGTAACTTGTATACATGTAATGTATATACAAATGTTACCTATTGTTTTAAGCATTAAATACTGTCCTTGAAAAAACACCTTGACACAATATAAAAAAGTTTTTGGATTAATTACACTTTTTGTCCCCAGTATATGCACAGTCATCGTTTTATTAAAGACGTTACTCATGAAATACTAATTATAATAATTATAATAATTATAATAATTATAATAATTATAGTAATTAAAAGAAGGGCTGCTTATAACATGCATGCCAAGCCATGTGTAATAAACTAGACTGATTCTGAAAGGAATGTAGATTACTCCAGTTACGTCCCAAATGGCTTGTTATCAGAAGGCATTCAGTCATTACCCTTGAAATTAGGTGTCTCTTCCTTTTCAGGTGACTGCTTTTCATTGGTGACTGTATCAAAGGAAGAAACAGCCTGAATGAGGAGAAACACACACACGCACGCACGCACGCACGCACGCACGCACGCACACACACACACACACACACACACATTTAGCAGTACATAACATACACTCAAACTCATCATCTCACAAGGACCTATTTTTGTTGTCCAAATGTCATGTTTACAAGTTCCACTGTAACAAGATGATGTTAGTCTTGTGGTAGCACCCTGTAGCTTTTATTTAAAAAAAAAAAAAAATATATATATATATATATATATATTATATATATATTATATATACAATTTTACTACAATAAATTAAGTAAATGCATATAATTCTACTTAATGAGTGATTTAAATTCAAATTATTATCCCCAATAGTCTGCAATAGACTGCAAAAACATTGGGGACAGCTTAACTTCCTCGGAGGAAAGTGCTATCTGCCCCTTCCACTTGCATAAGCTATCAGACGCCCATGATTGGCTAGTGTCACTATTGCTGACGTGAGAGTAAGGGTATACCATGCTTCCCACCCAAGAAAGCATGACCGAGACTCTCAGCTACAGATGGCTGTGGCATCACTTGGGAATCAACCTCTCAATCTCTGGATGACAGGGCGAACATGATATTTAATGTGTTTAACATGAACCTGCTATTACTGTATTTAACAATTAGTTTTTGTTATACTTACAGTATATATTTTGTTTCCCCGGAAATGCTCTTTATTTAAATATGTAGATATAGGTGAAACTCGAAAAATGAGAATATCATGCAAAAGTTCATTTATTTCAGTAATGCAATTTAAAAGGTGAAACTAATATATGAGATAGACTCATTACATTCAAAGCAAGATAGTTCAAGCCTTGATTTGTCATAATTGACATTATTATGGCTTACAGCTTATGAAAACCCCAAATCCCCAATCTCAGAAAATTAGAATATTACATGCAATCAATAAAACAAGGATTGTACATAGAACAATATTGGACCTCTGAAAAGTATAAGTATGCATATGTACTCAGTACTTGGTTTGGGCCTATTTTGCAGCAATTACTGCCTCAATGCGACGCGGCATGGAAGCTATCAGCCTGTGACACTGCTGAGGTGTTATGGAAGACCAGGATGCTTCAATAGCGGCCTTCAGCTCTTCTGCATTGTTCGGTCTCATGTCTTTTATCTTTCTCTTGGCAATGCCCCATAGATTCTCTTTGGGGTTCAGGTCAGGTAAGTTTGCTGGCCAATCAAGCACAGTAATCCCACGGTCATTGAACCAGGTTTTGGTGCTTTGTGGGCAGGTGCCAAGTCCTGCTGGAAAATGAAGTCAGTTCCCCATAAAGCTCGTCTGCAGAAGGAAGCATTAAGTGCTCCAAAATCTCCTGGTAGACGGCTGCGTTGACCCTGGACTTATAGAAGCACAATAAACCAACACCAGCAGATGACATGGCTCCCCAAATCAGCACAGACTGTGGAAACTTCACACTGGACTTCAAGCATCTTGCAGTGTGTGCCTCTCCATTCTTCCTCCAGACTCTGAGTGCTTGGTTTCCAAATGAGATGCAAAAGTTGCTCTCATCAGAAAAGAGGACTTTGGACCACTGAGCAACATACCAGTTCTGCTGGCTTGACAAGTGGAGTATGACATTTGAATCTTCGGTCCAGGATCCGTCTGAGTGTGGTGGCTCTTGACTCCAGCCTCAGTCCACTCCTTCTGAAAGTCCCCAACACCTTTGAATGGCATTTTCCTGACAATCCTCTCCAGGCTGTGGTCATCCCTGCTGCTTGTTCACACTTTTCTCTTCCACATAACTGTCTATTAATGTGCTTTGATGAAGCAATTTGGGAACATCTAACTTCTTTTGCAATTACCTTTTGAGGCATTACCTCTTTATGGAGGATGTCAATGATGGTTTTCTACACAACTGTCAGGACAGCAGTCTTTCCCATGACTGTGCTTCCTATTGAACCAGACTGAGAGACCATTTAAAGGCTCAGGAACCCTTTGTAGGTGTTATGAACTTTTGCACAATATTCGAATTTTTCGAGTTTCACCTGTATATGAATAACTTTTAAGTGTTTCAATGATTTTAATCTTAGGCCTGATTGGTTTTTAAGCTATAGAGCATTTGCAAGTGACGTAATTAGTCAATTTGCTGATGCTGCCATATTGCAAGTCCAGCTCAAGTAAAAGATAGTTGTCATGCCTTAAGGGTGACTATGCCAGAGACTTAATGTCCGATGTACTGCAAAATTCTACAGGATGGAAAATATGATACAGTCATAATCACCCTGACATGATAAATACTTTTCCAGTGTGATCACTGTAATCTGTTTAAAACCTGTTTGATATAAACAGTTTTACCTAAGGTGTCATCGTTATAACCCAAAATGCTAAACATTCAATATTAAAACCTTTAAAGATCAGAAATTATTTTTATTTTTTAAATATGCATGTCTGTTATGATTGTATGAGGTTTAAACACCTTTTAAAAATGTTATGGATTTGTGCCTTTGCTTTTTACCCTAAAAGATGAAATAAACTTATTTTATTGCTTAACAGCATGGGAAAAGTTAGAGGTGCACAAAAGATTGTAGCAGCATGTCAATGAGTATAATACAAGAATGAACCATGCATAGTGACTGAGGGAAAGTTTAATGTTGAATTAAGTGTTTAATCAGATGCCTGGGACACTCTGTCTGCTGGTTTATCTGCCAAAACAAACATGAGAGTGTTCTTTTCAGAATAATAATTTTCTTAATTTAAGCTAAGTATAAGAGGTATATATAATTGATGCATGGATTGATGGATGGATAATAAATTTATGATATAGATATAAAATTCAAATATCAGCTTATTATCAGGTAGTAACTCTGGCACTTTACACAAGCATGTCCTTAAAATTAATATCTTTGATAGATAAAATTGCTTAAAACGGTTATGCAGATGATTTATAGCTTAGATAGAGCAGAATTATTTAAACTCAGCGCAAGGAGGGAGGTGAGTAAGAATGGCAAGATGGCCAAAGCAGCAAAAATCATGTGACGTAGGTGCTCAAATATGTCTAATTGCTTTTTGACTACAAATGTCATGCTCAATAATTGTGCAAAGAACAGAAACAAGTTTAGAGGTCGCTTAAAAATAATACCGATTACAGTTTCTCCTTCTCCTTAGTTTTGTTATTTAGTTTCACTAAAAGTCAAAATTAAAAACGCAGGGGTACTGTACATCACTACTGGCAGGTATTAGAAGACAACAAGACTGTATTAAAAGTGCAGGTGCCAGCATTTAGACAAAATATGACACCACGATTTTAAGTGTCATTTTCCCGGATAGTCCCAGATATGAGAATTTCTCACACAGCTAAATAATACATTTTCCTTTAAAACAGCATATTATTGAACAATAAGAGTCAAGTAAGTAAGCTTGAGGGTATTTTCTTTGCTATACAATGTACATTACAGGCACAAATACACAGGAATGTATAAAGTCTGTCTAATCTGACCTGCATTTCATCTGCTATTTTGAACACCATGTCCAGGTTTACACCACTTTCCTTGGCTTCTGGAGCATCACCTGCTTGGCAGTTTGGATTGGTCCAATGGAGATAGCTGACTGAGTAGTCCTGGACAATAAGTGGTAAAATCCGGTGTTACATTTCAGATCAAGGCTAAAATACCAAGCCTGACAATTTCTTCTAATCAGTACATAAAATAAAAGCATTCGCAGCTCTCACAGTGTAATATCTCGTGCAATGGACGTAGGAGGGAGCTGGTTGTTGGGAGCGTGGCGTTTTTATATCGAAGGACTCTGGGTTATACCACTGATACACTGGAGAAAAAAACGTACAAAAAATAAAGGTTAACAAATGACTCGCTGTTTGGTTAAAAATATTTCAATGCATTATTCTGAAACCATATTAGTTCCCAAAGCCCTTCTTTTATTTATTCCTTGCCTACTCTACTAAATGGGATGTTGAAATACAGTACAGACCAAAAGTTTGGACACACCTCATTCAAAGAGTTTTCTTTCTTGTGTCCTTTCTTGTGTTCTTTAGCCCAAACAAGTCTCTTCTGCTTTTTGCCTGTCCTTAGCAGTGGTTTCCTAGCAGATATTCTACCATGAAGGCCTGATTCACACAGTCTCCTCTTAACAGTTGTTCTAGAGACGTGTCTGCTGCTAGAACTCTGTGTGGCATTGACCTGCTCTCTGATCTGAGCTGCTGTTAACCTGCGATTTCTGAGGCTGGTGACTCGGATGAACTTATCCTCCGCAGCAGAGGTGACTCTTGGTCTTCCTTCCCTGGGGCGGTCCGCATGTGAGCCAGTTTCTTTGTAGCGCTTGATGGTTTTTGTGACTGCACTTGGGGACACTTTCAAAGTTTTAAAGCTTTAAAATCTTTTTATAGATTTTCATATGTTTATAATGTTCTATAAATGATAAACAGGCATATAAAGAGTTTATGTGCAATATATGGCTTGATCAATAAACTGGTTTGCCAAATAACCATTCTGTTAAATAATTGGTATCAACAGAAAGCACCAGTAGCACCAGTAGCACAAAATGCTAAGGGGAGTTGAGTTGTTTTATATGAGTCCAGATAGACTCAAATGAACTCGCTCGCTGTCGAGCTGATTTTGTCACAGCATTACACAAAATGAGCTGGACAGAATTTAATGAAACTCTGCCAGTCCTTTGTTATTTTCCTGCAGTTAAGTAATTTGCCAGCACCATAAATGAAATGATTGTAATGTACCTATAAGGTGCCCAAATCCTCACAAAACAGAAATGAACGCAGGACACAGCATGGATTATTCCAAAAAAGGCAAGTACACTATAAAGCCAGAAGCTTCAAAGATGTATGGACAGATCAATGTATGTTTATCCATCCTGCAGGATGTTTAAAACCAGTTTGTCTGAAACCGTGACGCTAATAAAAACAGTTATGTGGAACGCCCCTGTGAGATAATATATGGGTTGTTAGGGAAAACATATACGCAACAGTCTGAAGTGTGGGCATACCTAAAACAGGGAGAGTATTTGGCTGATGACGAAAGAAGAACAACTTAACGTTAACCAGGCCATATTTCCTTGCAAAATTAAATTGTAAATTAACCTTACAAAATTTCATTTATTTTTAAATGTTAGGCAGAAAGTTCCGATGTACAAAATACAAAAATACAGGCATACATGAACACTACTGCTCAAAAGTTTGGGATCACTTCCAAATTTCTTTTGTTTAGTGATTTATTTTCTACATTCTACAACAATACTGGAAAATTCTAAACTATGAAAGAACACATATGGAATTAGGTAATTATGTAACAACAACAACAGTCAGTTGTTATTTTAAGACATGGAGGTCAGCTGTTCTGGAATAGTTCTTGCAAGAACATTATTGTCAAGTGCAATTGCAAAGCCCATCAAGCACCATGATGAAACAAACTGGCTCTCATGAAGCCCATGCCAGGAGGGCAGACCAAAACTTACCTGCTGCAGAGAAGTTCATTTAGAGTTACCTCAAAAATCGCCACTTAACAGTAGCTTGGATTAGAGCCGTTATAAAGACTTTACAAATCAACGACTTTACAAAAAGAGTAGCAGATACAGTTCAACATTAATTGTTCAAAGGAGATTATTGCATATTTTGGATGCTTTCAGCATTGCTTTACACTGTAGAAAGAAATTAAAATCAAACAATAGCCTATGTACGGCATTGAGGGCTTGCTGTTTATGATGCCTGCGTATAAAACAAAAGACATTGTGTGTGTGAAATCTAATAGAATTATGTTATCAGTTTTTTATATTTGGAACAAAATGTGTACAAAGTGCAGAAAGTGACACTAGTGCATATAAAACACCACCACTGAAATTATGAAACAGTGGACATCAAAATAATGCAAAATTACTGTTTTTGTTACAAAAGTACCCAACAGAGATGTATAATAGGTTTATAGTAATTAAACTATTATACTATTTATCACCTGGTGTGTATAATCTGTAGTCTGAGTGATGAGATATGACGGCAGTGGAATTCCCAGCAGGCCCTGTGCTTTGTGAGTTGTGCTGCATGGACATCGTGCTGAACGGATATGGAGAAGGTGAGTCCATCAGGATATGGGGGAAATCAACACCCAGATCACCGTGGCCCATTACAAATGCCTGGGAGGGGTTTGGTGTTCTGTCACACTCCCTCACCTGCTGAGAGCCATTAGTGTAATGGTGGTAAGGAGTTTCCTGATGTTCAAGACTGAAGACTGAACCTAAATAGATAGAGACATGTCTAATAATAATAATAATAATAATAATAATAATAATAAAGCAATAAAAGTATGGATGATATCTGGGGCAACAAAGTTTAGATAGCTATCACTGTACAAATATGAAGACTTATTTATCTATTTTCATGACAAATTTCTACAGATGCCTAACATTTGTTTCAAGGCGATGCTGGGAACAGTACAATAAATCCAAGATCCAAGATTTACTGATACATGTAGATCTTGGGTCTTTCAAAGGACTTGGGCTAAAAAAAATAAAAATAAACTTTTTAAGAGAATGAACAGAAAGCTGAGCTAAGGAATGTGGACATGTTTCCATTAACCTGTGAAATCTGTTTGAGGGAAGACTCAGATTTTTATAAAACACTAATCAGTTTTCCTATGTGGTCACTCAATTAAAAACAAACAAGCCTTTGCTAAATGGATAGTTTCCAAGTGCAAGAGCTAGCTTAGCTCTCTTCTATGGTGGTTGCCAGATCCAAGTCCATGTCTGTGTGTGCATATTTTTTTCTCCATGTGCTCATGGGTTTTATCTGGGTTTTCCAGTTTCCTCCTACCTCCTTCAAAAACTGCGAATTAGTATATGTACGAATTATGTACAGTATATGTACGAATAAATTGTCCCGAGGCTTGAATGCATGTGTGTGATAGATGGTCTCCCAAACAGGGCACAGAGTTGTCTTGGGATAGGTTTAAGCGCTACCATAAACCTGACCAGGATAAAACAGTTCTAGAATATAAATGAATGAACGAATGAATGAATGAATGAATGAATGAATGAATTTTGTTCTGTCCTTTGTTTTAATCCAATTAACACTATACCAACCACTTTTCATTCCTTCAGAGTTTTCCTGGGGTGAATTCAGCATGGGATAATGGAAACGCCCCGTTATCATGTCAGGCACTTCCGTGCTCACAGCAAGTCTGGGATATTTGACAGGCCGGAGACGCTTTAAGTTGACCAGAAGTTCTGGTTTATCCCGTTTGAAGTTCGGGTTGTGAAATCTGTGCATCTGAGCTGTAAAGACAGCCCTGTCGAACTTCTTCTCTAAGCCATCCAGGCTTCTGCGCACTTTTCTGAAGCCGTACAGATTTAGCTGGCGAATGAAACTGTTGAAGTCTCTGGTATTGAAATACCGGTTTATCTCCCCATCATGAGAAAACAGCACTTCAACTTCGAAGCGTTCCTGATGGATGAGTATTCTTTCCCCTCTGTCGTCCCAGCAGATTGAGTAAAGTTGAGGATCGTTCACCAAATGCCACAACTTGCTGGGGAAGTTGTTGGGGTTGAGTTGGAAGGTGAACCGTGTGTTAATGATTTCCATACCGGCTAAAGGATTCGTAACCAACTGGATGTAAACAGACAGGAGCGCAGTGTTAGTTATTTGTTCACATAGAAATTTGCAAACTAACTAGATTGATATTTAGTGATAAATAGTTATCAGGGCAGCCAAATAAGAAAATAATCTTCATCAATAACAAGCAAACAGCACCAAAGTCATTTTCATCTTCATCGTATTTTTGATAAAGGATTACTACGTACATATATTACCTGTTATGTTGCTTCCTTTCGCACTTGCGTCTCTTAAATCTGTTAGAGAACCGTTACGCACGCGCACAGTTTAATTTCAAAAGTAGACAAGTGGATTAAGGGCGCACGAGCTCGGAACCTATCCCCCACCTATAATCAAAGCGCGCGCGCGCGCGCACGTGAATTTCTTCTGTTAGCCCGTCAAGCACCTGTAGCGTGAGATCCTGTTACGTAACAACACTGTTACAGTTCTAAATAAATAAATAAATAAATAAATATACGCCCAGATTTAGATATATTTTCTTTAGATTCCTATCAAACCCACTGAATTAATGTCGAATTAGTGTTCTGAACTGAACTCTCTAGACTCTGTGTTATTCCATTAGGAAATAAAACTATGTACAATATGTAGTGTAACAATAAATTAATTAATGAATTAATTAATACAAGTTAAGCCAGGTCTTTTTTTCCCCCACAGATAAATAAATAAATAAATAAATAAACAAGAACAGCAGCAGCAACAACAATAATTATAGTTATTCGTAGTAGTCGTAGAATAATTAATTAATCAAGTATTATTGATCATAAAAATTATTATAACTACATACATAAATACATATAATAATATTTTTATACCATTATTATTATTATTATTATTATTATTATTATTATTATTATTATTATTTAAGCAACAAACTGCGATTTTATTTCAATCTGTATTTTTTATGGTGTCTTGATTCCCCCATTTCAATGTTATCAGCCAATAACATGGTGAAGATGATCGGAACTGCTGAGGTTTAAACTGAATGAAAATGCCTTTCAATTTGGCACTGGGTGGTCTGAGTATTTATGTTACTCTTGATCTCCTGGGATTTTCACACAGACACATCTCTAGGATTTACAGTGAAAAGTCTGAAAAATAGAAAATATCCAGTGAGCGGCAGTTCTCTTGGTGACAATATTTTATTGAAGCCGAAAGATCAGAATGGCCAGACTGGTTTAAGCTGACAGAAACGCAACAGTAACTCATATAGCATCTCATTACAAACGAGGTATCCTGATTAGGATCTGTGAATACACAAGACATCGAACCCTGAAGCAGATGTGCTACAGCAGCAGAAGAGACAACCAGGAGCAACTCCTGTCAGCTATAAACAAAAACCCTAGGCTACAATTTGCATGTGCTCACCAAAACTGGACAATAGAAGATTGGACAAACATTGCCTGGTCTGATGTGTCTCAATTTCTGCCACAAAATGTGTATGGTAGAGTCTGAATTTGCCATAAACAACATGACAGCATGGATCAATCCTGCCTTGTTTCTCCGGTTGAAGCTGATGGTGGGGATTTAATATGATGTAGGGGTATTTTCTTGGCACACTTTGGGCCCCAAGGTACCAATTAAGCTTTTCATAAATACTACATCTTCCATGAGTATTGTGTCTAATCACATCCATCCCTTTGTAACCAAAGCATAAAGCACATATCAGAAAGCTAGAAGCATCCCAAATTCTTTCCTTGAACATGACAGTGAGTTCACTGTACTTACTTTACTGTAATTAAATGGCCTCCACAGTCAATCTCAATCCAATAGTGTGCCTTTGGGATGTGGTGAAACGGGTTATTCACATCATGGATATGCAGCTGACAAATCTGCAGCAACTGAGTGATGCAATTACGTTAATATGGACCAAAATCTCTAAGGGATTTTTCAAGCACCTTGTTAACCCTCTATGGCATGATGTTGTTCTCAGGCAATAAACCACTATTTTGGCCCACACACTCCTTCTTTATTATTATTTTTTAAGTAAAACATTACACTAAAAGCCTGATGATAAGTCTGTGACCAATGAAATTTAAAGTTGGTGTTGGTTTGACCTTTTCTCCAGGGGTGAAACAGGCTTTTTGGGACCATAGCCATGTTGGCACTGTTAAAATTCACTTTCTAACATGTCTAAACAAAAAAATAAACTTGTCTAAAAATATCTGTGATGTGCATGAACATGTGAAGAAGCATGTTTGATTGAGTAAAGATGCTTTATTTCTTTATTTATATATTAAAATTGTAGTTATGTATTATGCATTATGCAGTTAGTCTTTTTTTAACTATAACATGCACTGATGGAAATATGCATCTCTGTGTGCATGGTGTTTGCGTGTTCTCCCTGTGCTTGGTGGGTTTCCTCCCACAGTCCAAAGACATACAGATTAGGCTAATTGACATTCCCAAAATTGCCCGTAGTGTGTGAATGAGTGAGTGATTGTGTGTGTGTGTGCCCTCCGATGGATTGTGACAGATGAGTGACAGTGTGGGCAGAAGTGTGCAGACATGCAAGATCAAAACGCCCATGGATAACAGTCCTCTACGTTTAATCCGAAGTTTAGGCTTCAGCTCTTCAATAAGCGTCTCACTGTAATGAGCACTATTGACTGTTGAACCGTTTTGCTGATAATATTCCAATACTGGCCCATGAGAATCTCAGAAAACTGTACGCATTGATGAATTTCCAGGTGATGGTTGACTTTTTAAAAAATTTTCTGGGTCGGTGATTGAGGACGTCTTTTCTGTTTATTCTCAGACTCGTAGTGATGAACCCATGTCTCTTCACCAGTAATGATTCTCTTTAAGAAACTTTCACCTTTCTTAGAGTATTGCAAATATCCAATACTACAAAAACAATATTTATGTTCATGCACTTCTTTGAGTTGTTATGCCACCAGGTACACCCTCAAACCACAAAACCCCAAACCACTCCATGCTGCTCTTTTTTTCATGGGGCATCCATTTTTGCTTGCACCACAGTTACAAATGAACTGATGGAACACGTTCACACTTGCACAGCAGTTATTGGGGAGAATGTAGACTTGAACAGAAAGCACTGATAAGACAGTGCGGCCAAGAGAAGTTTTAATATAACCGGAGTGCGGATGAGTATATTCAATCACAATTTATTTGTGCATTTGAAAAATTTCCACTCCAGATCAGTAGGTGGCGGTAAGGCACCTTAAGCTGGTTTGCCATTCACAGAGAAACACAGGATAAGGGAAGCCGCCGACGCAGGTTTACGACGTCATCAAAATCGCCTGAAAAGCAAAATTAGGCTCTCTAAACTTTATCAAAGAAAAACTGAAACATCGTGTGGAATAAGGTTTATTTATTTAGGTTACACCATGTCACTGGATACCGTACCGAAGGATCTTCGTCATCTGCGGGCTTGTTTGCTATGTTCTCTTGTTAAGGTCGGTATTTCAGTACCAGAGCAGTATTTACTGCGAGCTAGCTTAGCGGCTAAATGATAAATAAAAAAAAGCTACGTTTTGCTTATCACGGTTCTTCTCCTATATATATATATAGGAGAATATATATATAAATAAACATTATTTCATAATATATATATTTCATAATATATATATTTCATAATATATATATATATATATATATATATATATATATATTATGAAATAATGTTTATTCAACATGGATACTATTTGTATCCATGTTGAAGCTATATTTACTAATATTAACGTCCCGTCGCGACGTTTCCAATAATACCAGCGTTTTCTGGCAATAATTTACTTAACATTAAAGAAATGCTTTATTTCCCCCCCAACGTTTATAAGCGGCTCCAGAAGTAATGGCACCCCTCATGGGGAGGACAAAAACTAGTCATATCTCACGTCAGGGAATAATATCGATCTATTCTGTCCATAGTTTTTTTTCTTTTCATTAAAATTAATAGTAATATTGATTGAACAAATACAAAACATTGAGGTGCCACTGATTGTGGTCATGAAACTCCAGGGTCAAGGGTTCGATTCCCGCTTCAGGTATATGTTGGTGGAGTTTGCATGTTCTCCCTGTGCCTGGTGGGTGAATGAGCAAAACATAGAACAACATATTGAGGAAGCGTAAGATGGATGGTAATTTTTCCTAAGGTATGTTACTGACAATACAACTTCATTATGGCACAACATGCATTACGGTGATAGTGAGTTGTTGAAAAAAAGTGGTCCAAGTTCAATTTATTTTATTTAAAATGTAATAACATTTTATTTCTATAGCACTTGTAACATCACTGTTCGAAATAACAGAAACCAAGAAAGGAAATGTATTTAAAATAAGAAAATAAAAATAAAAAAATAATAAGAGAATGGAATGTTACATGTTACCTTTAAAATAAAAAAATTCATATGATACGTTCCCAGATCTTAATTATATTTGTCTGCTGCTGTTTAGAATAGTAATAAATAAATAAATAAATAAATTAATAAACAAATAAAGTTACATATCAAATAGAACACTTTTAAAATGGCAGATCTCAATAGCCCCAACACACACCTGTGATCAGCTATAAGGATCAGGCGATTTTAATTTCTGTGATCAGGCCTGGGTGATTGGCCTCAAAAACCCTGATTGAACCACCACTACACACTTGGAGCTAAGCAAGAAAAGAAAATACATACAGCTCAGGTTTTGCATCATTATTCTTCGACCTCTCGCTTTAAAACTTTTGTGTTTATATAACAGGTTCTTCTGGCAAATTGTCAGATTATAAGTGTCAGCTACCTCCAACGATTAGTAATTTAGGATGGAGGACGCTGCTTAAACACAGGGGCATGATCACAAATCATTGAAAACGATGTAAAATACATGGTGCCTTCCATGGAGAAAATAACCAGCAAGGGTTTCATTTATCTTGACAACTATGGGGCAAAAAAAAATAATCCTCAACAGGGCTGCATCTAATGACTATTTTGATAGTATCAATAATTGATAATAGATTATCAAAATAGTTTCTATCAATAATAGAAACTATTAATCAGATTACAACTGGTGCAATTACTTAACAGCTCTTATTACGCTCTCAGCTTGAGGTTGTTTCATACATGTGGTAACTAACAATCAAGATAATGATGAATACATTAAAAATTAAATCATTAAAAATGTCTTTATGAACTTTGCAGATGAAAGTAAAATCTAAACCAAGGAAAATTTAAGTATTTTGGATATGGTTACACTTCCTCTTTCTTCTTCTACAGACTATCGACCAGTTCGAGTATGACGGCTGTGATAACTGTGAGTCCTACCTGCAGATGAAGGGGAACCGGGAGATGGTTTATGAATGCACAAGCTCCTCCTTTGATGGGTATACTGCATTTCTTTTGATTCGTATCGATTTCTAATAAAGCATAAAAAAAGCTTTGCTTACTGTGTGTGTTTTCCTTACAGCGTTATTGCAATGATGAGTCCTGAAGATAGCTGGGTGGCTAAGTGGCAAAGAATAGGTATATACTTTATTATAACCCAGTGTCTCTTCTGTATGTATAACAATAACTACATTTATAATTAAATCCGTTCTTTTCTTTTTTAGGAAATTTCAAGGCAGGCGTCTATGCTGTGACCGTAACTGGAAGATTACCTCCAGGTTGGTAAAGGCTTTAGTCTTAGTAATAGTACTGTAATTACTAGGGATGGGAATCACCAGGGACTATGTGATACAATGCTATCACAATACCTAGTTGTGGGTTCGACCCCCCCCTCTTGTAGTTATCGTATTTATATGCAAACAGTGACTGTATTCGAGTGTCCACCAGGGGGCATGAGAGAGCCAAAATCCAGACTGTCTTCTTTTAATATTGTCCTGTTTACAATTAATAATTTAAACAAAACCGAGTCCACTATTAAGCAGGCTTGAATATAACACAACTGCACACATTATTGAAACATTACTACAACATTATATTAATATACCAACTAAAGAAGTAAATATTAATATACAAACTAGGTAAGAAAAAAAAGAAAAACTGATCTCTAATACTTAAGATGATCTTAGAATGCTCTAAATTTCTAATATCTAGGAGCTTTTTATGGCGAAATGTGTCTCACTGTTTTAAATGTTTTTATTAGGAGTGGTGCGAGAGCTAAAGAGCAGAGGAGTCATCTACAGGTCCAGAGACACGGCAGTGAAGACGTAAAAGTGAGGCACTGCACAGTTTTCACATCGCGTCAAAGAAAGGATCCTCAGCTAAACCCTACACTGTCAATGTTATCATCTGTTTGAAGAAGCTTGATTGGATTGTATTCCAGGTTCTGTGCTTACAGCCTAGCTAAAAGTTCTTGAGAACTTAATTGTTAACATTTGTATCTGGAATATTCTTTTGCTTCATTTCTATCTGGAATTTCTTTTCTTTCTTTTTTTTTTAAATTTAAATATCTTACTTTCTCAGTGTATATATCTTGTTTGGTTGTAAGAGCACCACAGCAGTTACTTTATTAGATAATTGAACAATGTTCACTAATTACATTTGAAAAAATAAAACCTTTTTACAAAAAATGTTGATATGAAGTCAGTGCATCCCATTGAGGTTTGTATCCCATTGATTAAACCAAGATGTTTCTGTTTGATTTTACAGATGGTAACAAAAATTATTAACAGGTGTATGTTAAGATTTTGATTTCACTTATTGGTCAGGTTTTGGTGTCAATATTTCTTTCCATTAGTGACAATGGTTTTTAGTGTTGGCTTTCTTTCAATAAGAATCTTTATCAAGAAATAAGTTCGTAGGTAGAATGTCAAATAGCATTTCTCTTAAACTATTGTGTTGTTTGTGATTTACCAGGAGAAAGAGCTGTAGGTCTGTCAGTTTTCATAAAAGAAGCTACTTTATCCTAGTAAGGATTGTTTTGGATTCAGATTATACTCCAAGAACACAAGGGTCAAGATGGGAATCCATCATGCACCATACACACACTTATTCAAACACATGGGGTGAATTTCTTGCAGTTCTAGCATGTTTTTCCAAAGATGGACGTAACCTGTGCAGACACAGGGAGAACATCCTGAACTACACAGCGACATTAACCTGAGCTGTTACAGCTGTTGAATGAGTGAAGTTTGAATCGTCTTTTGTTTCTGGGTGGAAAAGGGAATACCATTGCTTGACACTTGACAGTTTATCTGCAAAATAGAATTCCATAGTGACCTAATAAATATTTTTCTATAGAAAATGTATTACAACATTGATCCTCTGCACTACAGCAACAATGGGTAAAGCTTGATTTTTCAAGACAATCTCCACCACAGTTTGTAATTCACAGATTGCAAAGATTAGCAGAAACACTATGCTGGACACTGGCCCTCCAGCACTAGATTTAAATAGTCCTGGATTAGAAGATACAATTTTCAGGCCGGTATTAGCTGTTGCAAAGAATTCTTCAGTCTTGAGTTAAGATCATTGTGACACTGTGACTAGCATTTTAACCACTGCTAAGACGCTCTGAAACCAGTGGCTCCTTCAAATGCATCCATTGGATTCGATGAATGTAGTCGACTGAATTTAATGGAATTACTCTAAGACAAAATAGTTGAGGAAACAAAGATAATTATAGCGAAAATAAATATTATTTTATACCTTTAAATAATGAGAATAAAAATGTAGGATTATGTTAAAGGCATAAAATAATTGTTTTTCAATATTAAGATTTTTATTCCTTAACTATTTAATGTTTTCGAGTAAATCTGTTAAAATATTTATTCCAATTAAACTAGTCAAACAGGGTTATACAATGCCTCGTCAATAAATAAATAAATGTAAAAAATTGCACAATGTGCAAAAAGATTTCATTGAGTCACTTTTATCTTTATCTAATGTGTTGGCCAGTTCATATGTAAAAATTATTCTTCATGCTCCCACAACCACACTCGATTCTTAGAATATGCCTGTGTCATCAAGGAAGAAAAACTCCGGAGATGTGAGAATCTGGTCATTCAGTACATTCAGGTCGTCAGCTAGCTTCATTTTATTGCCACATAACGCTGCTGAGCCTAGACCTGAGCAACTGAATCATTACACTGCCTCCACACTGCCTCCAGGGGGCACTATGCATTATGGGTGCATTGCTTCATAAGCTTCCCTTCTTCTCCTGATGCTCCCATCGCTCTGGAATAGGGTCAATCAGGACTCATCAGGCCACATTTCCTTTTTCATTGCTCCAGAGTCTTATCTTTATGCTTCCTCGCAATTTAAGTCTCACTAACGTGGTTTTCTAACGGCCACACAGCTGTTTAGTCCCAATCCTGTGAGTTCTCATCACATTGTGTGTGTGTATGGAAAAGATCTTATTGTCACTATTAAACATAGCTATGGTTTCTGTAGTTGATTTTTTTACCATGCAACGTTACCAAATGTTTAAGTCATCTCCATTCATGTTTTTTTTTTTTTTTTTTTTTTTCAGGACAACATTCCTTTCACAAAGTTCTTCCTGGTTGTTAGAATTAGTTGAATGGTTCTTAACCCAGATCCAGTTTTCCTACCTTAATGCAGTCTAATAAGTTGACTTTTCTGAAATGGTCACTGTCCTTTTGGCCAGACAGATTATAATCACTCAAACATGAATACAATAAAATTGGATAATAACTGCCTCATGCGTTATAGACCTCTTGGGTATAGCACTAACATAAACAGCACTGACAGGTGAAGTGAATAACATTGATTATCCCCATTATATCGACACCTGTCAATGGGCGGGATATATTAGGCAGCAAATAAAAAGTCAATTTTCGGAGTCTATGTGCTAAAAGCAGGGAAAATGGGCGAGTATAAGGATCCGAGATACTTTAACACATTGTGATGGCTAAAATGTTGGGTTAGAACATCTTTAAAACAGCAGGGTGAAAACAAAGGCTAGCCTGTTTGGGCCAATCCCACACAAGATCTGGTTTGACTTGGCCTCCAAATTCCCCAGACATCAATCTGATTGAGCATCTGTAGGATGTGCTGGACAAACAAGTCAAATGATCCATGATTGATCCTAATAGCAAGTTCGATTCACACCTATTCATGACTTTTTAATTGGAGGTTTATCATATAATCTGTCCCGAAGATGCATGCTACTGCACACGCTTTTATCGAATTTGGCCGTGATTTTTTTTTGTTAAGATGTTGTATAGTGTGGAAAGTAAAAAGATTGATGAAATTGCTGAGGTCTTAAATGGATGAATGATTACCAGGAGGGGGCGCTGTAGCTCTATTGCACTCCATCAAACTAAACTAAAGTCAAAATGGAGGATTTGCAAATTCAGAACATCACCTCCAATTACATTTGTTCTTTGGCACATGCATTAATCTAAAGCGACCGTGTAGACTTTAGCCCAGCCTTATAAAGCTTACAAGACCAAAAGAAGACATCAATACTGTTATCACCCAGATGAGGATGGGTTCCCTGTTGAGTCTGGTTCCTCTCAAGGTTTCTTCCTATTGCCATCTCAGGGAGTTTTTCCTTGCCACTGTCGCCGTCACCCTTGGCTTGCTCATCAGGGACAATCTCATTATCTAGACACATTTTTCTTACACATATACACATTTCCATAAGTCTTCTTTTCATTTTCTTTAAATTTCTGTGAAGCTGCTTTGAGACAATGACCATTGTTAAAAGCGCTATAGAAATAAAATTGAATTGAATTGAATTGAAAGTACAAGTTGTATTAATGACCTTGAACCACCATTGAAATATGAAGGTTGAAACAGTTACTACTGTAGTACTTGCGACTGCAGCAGCCTGTCCTTCAATGCACAGCAGGACAAATTTGCAAGAAGTGTGTTAATGCCTCCATTTTTAGGATCATTTATTTATTTCCAGTTATCACTTTATTAGGCTCAGGGTTGTGGGGGATCAGGAGTTTCTATCAAGAGCACTGTTCATGAGGTGGGGATACACCCTGGATGAGACATCATTACCCTGCAATATCCATAAGACACTCAGTCCCATGATGGCACACAGCTGTTATTTCGCAATCATAGCCCTTTATGTGTGACTTAAAAAAAAATAAAAAAATAAAAAATCCCAGCATCTTTACAAAAAAGTCAGAAGGAGAAAATGTGTAAGAGTACATTTCATACCCAAAACCACTATATTCAAAGTTCAAAAAAGACTGAAAAAGGAAAAAAAAATAGTACGGTGTTCGTTTTAGAGGGGGTTGCTTTTTTTGTACCTCGCCTCACATATACGCCCATCGCGTTTCGAGGGAAACCACCACAATCCCCCCCACATGACAGCAAAACACTTTCACATTGACTCATAAGAACAATTAAATGAGTAATCATTCTTTTGCATAAAGATCCCGAAGCTTATGGTATGATACTGCCTTGAGTCCTTCATAAAAAAGGGATTTAAAAAAGTTGACATCAGAATGAGGCTGTAGCTTCATTTTGATCAACTTATGCAATGCTACACCTTTTATTTCCATCCAGAGTCACGTTAATTTCTCTCCAAGATTCTCTCCAGATTTCTTTGGTATTGATGATGGACTGCTGTCAAAAAACTTCTCCGGCGCATCCCAGAGACTCTCAATGAGGTCAAGATCTGGACTATCTGGTGGCCAACGTATGCTAGAAAATGATGTCTCGTGCTCCATGAACCACTCTTTCACAATTTGAACCCGATGAATTCTGACATCGCCATCTTGGAATATGCTTGAAATCTATTGACGTAAAAACCTGGTCATTCAGTATTTTCAGATCGTCAAGTGATCCTCTAGGCACTAGGCATGATTGGTGCATGATGCACCTGCTTTCTTTTTTCACCCTGATGCACCCATCACCATGTAACAGGGTTAATCAGGACTCATCTGAGCACATGAACTTTATCTAATGCTGCACCATCCATTCCTTTGGCTCCCCATCATTGTTTTTGTGGAAATGCTCTTTCTTTCACAATTAGATTTTAAGCGTTTGCGTGATCTCTCTTCACACCCATCCAGAATGTTTTTCAGACTTTTTCTTTTTAAAAAGATGATGGTTCACCACTATTCAGGTTTTAATAATGCATTTTACATTATTTTAACCCAATTTTAGTGGTGTCCTTAGTTACTTAGTACGTAGTAGTTTAGTTACTGTAGTAACTGTAGTTTTTTTTTTGTTTTGTTTTTTGTAGTTTCCTTAGTTGGTTACCCTTCTGAAACAGAGTAATATCTTTGCCATGCTCAAGGAAGGTCTTCTGACATGGTTGTTTAAGAAATGCATCTGCATCAATTAGGGTTAAATAATTTATTGCCATGTTAATTATTGCTATAATTATCTAAGGAAGACTCTAATCTATTTGCTTAGTTACATCCAGGTGGTTAAATTATTATTATTTTTTTTTGACCAGACATTGTATAAGACTGTTGATGTGGATTCTCCTGATGTGGATGGCAGCTCTTCTCAATATTTCTCACTTAATATTTTACTGGTTTTTAAGATAGGGACCAAGATTAAGAAATACTAGTCTAGATCTAGTCTTGAGCAAAGTCTTAACTCAAAAAGTTTTATTGATTAGGAGAATTTTTTATTGCAACAATTTCATCTTACGTATAGAGATTATTGCATTGCATCATGTACATCATGTACTTTGCAGTAATTCAGACTTTGTGGTCTCATCTGCACTGCACTGCACATTCCACAGATCCAGATCTAACTTCACTGGCTGCAAGATCATTTCATTTCATTTCAAGTCTAATCCTTAAAGGTCTAATCCTGCATTATACATGCTATGATCTAAACATTCGGTAAAAAAAAAAAATAATAAAGTTAAATGCTTAAACTGACAGCCTCTGTCTTTGTGGACATGCTGAATACAATAAAGTTTTGTAATGAAACCAAATCTCATTTACTCGTTCTTTATTTTAGTGATTGTTCGAGGCAGATTCTTCACTATTGACTTCAGTTGACCCCCCCAAAAAAGTTGGGTGATGTTTGGTCTGGTCCCAAGACATTATGAGGGTGATGCCAGATTGTCAAGTTCATGGAAGAAATGTGGTCGGAGATCTTCTGAACTCTTGGCGAAGTTGAAGCTATGTTTAATAGTGACAGAATGACCATTTCCATTTCCATTTCCACATGCACAATGTGATGAGAACTCACAGGATTGGAATTGAATAGATGTGTGGCCATAAGATAACCACTTGTTAGTGAAAAAAAAAAAAAAAAACGCTTCAATGGGTTGGACTTTGTGAACAGTGGAGAAAGGTCACGTGGTCAAAGAAGGGAAGCGATAGTGCATAGTGCTTAGTGCCCGCTGTACAAGCCTTTGGAGGCAGTGTTAGGATCTGGGGTTGGTTCACTTGGACAGGTCTAGGCTCGGGCAAAGTTATGTGGCGATAAAATGAAGTCAGCTAATGACCTGAATGTACTGTATGACCAGGTTATCACATCTATGGGGTTTTTCCTACCTGATGGCACAGGCTTATCCCCAGGAGTCAAATTGTGAAAGAGTGGTTCTGGGAATCGTTTTCACACAAGAACTGGCCACCACTTGGAATCCAAGCTAAAGCTAAGGCAGTCACATTATGCAGCTTTTTTGGCCACACTGTATAATTAAATTGCAAATCATCTGTTATTATGCAAAAAGCCCTAAGATCATGATCGAAACTTCAGGGTGACCTGGGACAGCTCTCTACACCAATAGAGTCTATTCTCTTCGCATTTCTGTGAAAATGAAAGTTAATGAAACGTAAAAAAAAAAATCTAAAAGAAAATGTTAGAAAAAATAATTAATTCGTTTTTGCAAATAAAAAAACAGCCTCAAAACATACAGTGAATTCAATTACTAACCCTTTTCACCAAAGATGGAAAACTCTTTTTGGTTAAGGCGAACAAAAAACAGCTGTATGCCTCCAATGATCCAGAGGTTACGGTTATCTACAGTATTACCAATCAAGTACATATCATCAAACGAGATAAATGATTCTTTCAAATTTTACTTATACCTGTAAACTCATTTACAGTAAGTGTGTCATATTCAGAGCAATCCTTTTCTAAGTTGCCCTGGCCAATTAAAGACATTTTAAAAGAAATGATGAAATGAAAAGGAATGTGAGGGTTGAGCTGAACAGAAATTTCATTCAGTTTTGGCTTGCATTTTGTTCATTCCCATCAGTTATTGCGTCTATACTATGTATGTCAACTCGATTCTACGTAGCTTTTAGGTGAGAGTCAAGTTTAAAGAAGAATAATGAAGGCATTCATGCATGGCTGTACTTGTGGGCCAGAAGGTAATTTGGCGGGAAAATGGGGTTGTAAGTTTGTTTGCCTTAGGCTCTGCTGCATGTAACCACAAATACATAATAGATTCTTGGCGCTCAAAAGCTAGTCGTGCACTTCAAAGTGCCTGTGCTTTGCACCCAGACCTGCAAAAAAGAAAAAAAAAAAGAAAAAACACGGCAACCCACGCTGTAGCTCACACACCTCTATGGAGTCAGTCACGATCTCTGAAAGGCCTCATGTATTTCACACGCCTGGCTGACTTATTAGGAAAAGAAAACTTTTTTCTTTTCTTCTTTTTTTTTTTTTTTTGCATTGCATTAACTCACTCTTTATCTGACTAGCACTTGCCTCACTTCAAGCCACCAGCCCACCTGCTGTTAGTGAATTCGGATGATGTGAAGCATTACAAGCCAACCGAGGACATTTCTGTTTAAAAAAAACAACAACAAAAAAAAACTGCATTGTGTGTTAAGCATCACTGATAACCAAACGAGCCAGGCTTGTACGCCTGACTGTACTGTAGCTCAGATCAGGTGTCTACTTCCTGTTTCTTTCTTAACCAGCAGGGTTTTATTTCTCTGAAAACTAAGTTAGCCTGTCAATGAACCAGACTTTCCTAAGCCATCACTTATTGATTTTACTGTTGAGATATTACTCAAGTTTCTCAGATTTTTCCATTTTCTTGTGGGTTTTGTGCTTTTGGTGATGATTTATGTTTTTTTTTTTTGTGACCGCAAGATCGGATCTGAATAAGCAACAAACTAACAATGATCTGATACGACGTTCTAAGACAAAAGTTGAAGTCCAGCACCTCTGAAAAAGAGGTACCAACCTGAAGTTATACAATACACACTGTACGTACTGAAGGTCCAAGTACAACCTAAAGATGTCTTCAAGACCTCCTTCATAAGAGTGCACCGCTTTATTTAACTTCACAATAATACACTACAACGCTCAGGAGAGACATCACCGTTCTTGTCTTTCACTCCCTCATTGTCTATACCACTGATCCTGGTTCCCTGGAACCTATCCCAGGCAGAAGGCGGGACACACCTTGGACGGGGTGCCAGTCCATCACGGGGCAAGGCAAGCACATACTCACTCACACACTACGGGCAATTTGGAAACGCCAATTGACCTACTCTGCATGTCTGCAAGAAACCAGAGAGCCCAGACGAAATCCACCAAGTACAGACAGAACATGCAACACAGCCCTGAACCCTCACCCCTGGGGTGTGAGGCCACAGTGCTAAACCACTACACCACTGTGCTAACATGACTCTTCTTCTTCTTCTTCTTCTTCTTCTTCTTCTTCTTCTTCTTCAAGAAGTAGTTTTCATTGGAGCACCATTAAAAAACAAACATTCTTGCTGTTGGTGTGTAGATTGCTCCAATGGACACATTGCTCCAGAATCTCCCATTGCCGGTCAACACGGCTGAGACCTAGTGACTTGGAAGACAATAACATATGATTTACATCAGTGAGCCATGTGGCCACCTGGAACATGCACCTATTATGGATAATGTCTGATAAAGATATTTAAATCCAGAAGGATTAATTCCGGGTGCAGGCCAGGAATGGCACAGATGGTCCTTCATAATGGCTGCCATCAGACTTTATGATCTGTGTTGTGTTGGAAGTTGGACACTTTTATATTCATCTGCAGTGTATATAGTTATTTAGTATGTTAGTACTGTTTTACTTCTGTCACGCACAACCCCTTCTTGGCTATCTTCACTTTTACAACGATGATGTCACTCAAACTATTACTTATTTTATTCTAAATATATTAGGAGTTTGTGCTTTGCAACATCCCTGTAAACTGTGGTGTATTGTTTTTGCTCTTATACTGTAATTCTTTCAACGATCATTCAACTGCGGCTTCTTTGCATGCCATGTGGCCAGTGTGTCACTTCTCCATGTCAGAAAAAATGACTTGAATTTGTCTGATCATTTCGGTGATATTTATGACAAATAATGTGGTGTATATATACAGTAAGTAGAAAATACATTCAGAAATATGTTTTTAATATTAAACGCTATATCTGGTTATTAGATTTATGAGAAAATATGGTGAAATCCAACTATTTTATGTCAAACCAGGACTTCTGATTGTGCTTCTGATACCAGTACACCATTATAAGGGTGCACATATCCCAGCATTTCACTCGTACTTCGATACCATCAAGATAGAAAGATTTCAAAGTATACTGTCTGCTTCACCTCCCGGGAACTCCTTTAACATCCCAAACTTGTTGAAATCACCAGGAACAAGGTCAGGATTGTATGGGGGATGTAGCGATAACTCCCAGCCAAGTTCCTGTAAAGTGCAAGTGGTTCGGTAGGCAGTATGAGGTCATGCAGTAATTTGCAAAAACAGAAAACCAATTAACTTTTTCATTAAAGAAATGGGCCAAAACCTTCTACCTTGATGGTATCTAAGCACTAGTGAAACCCTCAGATAAGTGCATTTGTGTAGCAGGGGATTATATGGAGAAATGGTGGTTTTTACTGGCATAAATGTCTTCTGTTATTCTGCACAATAAAAAGTCCCGGTTTGACGTTTTAAAGGCTTAACATGGTGCATACAGAAATTATTCTTTTTTTAAATCATAGAACTATGGTTCAACTGTACAGTATACCATGACACAAGTCATCATAATAATATAAGAAAAAAAAAAGAAGAACACAAACAGAAAAACGATAATGTCTGTATAAGCTTTGTATTGTCAGTCAATTACAATGAATGTTTACACGTCTTATTATGTTCCCGAAATATAAAACATTCCAGTCGTCGAGTGGATTTGCTTCATATTACCCTGGCTATCTTTAGAGGTAACGTGATCCATGCAATGTTACTGTACATTCG
This sequence comes from Clarias macrocephalus, assembly GCA_011419295.1. Classification (NCBI taxonomy): domain Eukaryota; kingdom Metazoa; phylum Chordata; class Actinopteri; order Siluriformes; family Clariidae; genus Clarias; species Clarias macrocephalus. The sequence goes on along the minus strand of JAAGKR010000303.1, from coordinate 115,433 downwards.
TGCCACTTTGATGTGCCGTGGTATTACAGGACTCGTTTTGGTCTCAGTGAAAATATACACTCCAGTATATTGGAAATTGGCTAATTATAAAAGAATCATGGAAATATGGATGATAATACATGGGAAGTAAAGTCTGGAAAAATCATCGAGCAATTTAACTAAAAAAGGATATTTTTTACAAATGTGCCAAATCTCCATCCGCTGTATCCATTAGCTCATTTATCGATCTAGAGTAGAAAGTGAGAGCCGTTAAATCCTTGCCCCTTGAGGAACCATTTTTACTAAGAGTGTAATATTTTAACCATGCTACATGTTTATGTCTTGAGTCATCAGTCTAGTCACAATTTCAGTTTACTGGAAAAATGATTCATTTGAAACAAGTTAGCACACATGCCATTTCAGCTCCACGGCTAGTCACGTAGTCACAGGCTAATCATATACTGTACCTGTCAAAAGGTGGACACACCTTCTCATTTTTTATTTTTATTTATTTATCATTTAATATAACATAGTTTATTAATGCTGAACATACTGAAAGGATGAACAGAACAAATATGGACCTACGTAGTCTGTCAACAAAACATGTATAATAACCCAGAATATATTTCATATTTTCGATTCTTCAAAGTGGCCATCTTTTGTCTTGATTACAGTTTTGTACGCTCTTGGCATTCTCTCAGTCAGCCTCTCAGTAGTCACCTGGAATGGTGTTCCAACAATCTTGAAGGAGTTCTCGGAGATGGTGAGTACCTGTGGAAGCTTTACCTTTTTTCTCAGGTCCAGCTCATCCCAAACCATCTCAACTGGATTTAGATCAGCTGATTGTGGAGGCCTGGTCATTTGATGCAGCATTTCATCACGCTCCTGCTTGGAAAAATAGATCTTAGAGGTGGGTTTGGGGTCATTGTCCTGTTGAAAAACAAATGGCAAACCAGATCGGAGGGCGTTGCGCTGCAAAACCCTGTGGTTGAAGCTTCCTGGTTAATTGTGCCCTCAATTTTGAATAAGTTACCAACAGTGTCACCAATAAAGCTCCCCCACACCATTACCCCACCTCCTCCATGCGGGAACACAGCGGGAACCATACATTCAAGAGCCATCTGTTCACCTTCTCAACGTTCAACAAAGACATGGCAGTTAGTATCACAAATCTCAAATTTGGACTCAACAGACCAAAGGACGGTTTTCCACAGATCTAATGTCCATTCTCTGTGTTTCTTGATCAAAGCACTTGTTCAGCTTGTTGATCTTCTACAATAATGGTTGCTTCACCACAATTCGACCATTAAAAGCGTGACTCATGCAGTCTCCCCTGAACAGTGGATGTTGAAATACTGTATATCTGCCTATTAAACTGCAAGAAGCATTTATGTGGGCTCTAATCTGATGTGCTGTAAATCGGTGGTTTCTGAGGCTGGTCATTCTAATAAACGTATCCTCTTGCAGCTCTTTGTGTTCCTTTGCTCAGAAAATCTTCTCATGAGAGCCAGTTTTATCATAGCGTTTGATGGTTTTGGCGACTGCACTTTCAAAGTTCTTGAGATTTTCTGACTGACCTTCATTTCTTAAAGTAATGATGGACTGTTTTTTTTTCTCTTTACTTAACTGAGTGTTTCTTGCCAGAATATGGATTTTTACAGTTGTGTATACAGTTGCCACCAGTGATCCAGACCCCTTTGCACCTGTCTGACTTAACCTGGTGCCCCGCTTCAGGTTGGAAATCTCGTCGCATGGAGGCCCCGTGTGGTCTGCTTGGGATGCATGTGGTGAGTGGGGACAGTTCCACTTTACCACAAAGACGGCCTCGACTGATGCATGTGGCTGCAGCCGTTTAATAGTTCAGGACTGTAATTTTGTATCTAAGCTTCCAGTGACAAAACTCGACCCCATATTAATGTAAACACCTCTCCAGTTATATTGGATTTCCAGCTTTTTAACACACAGAATGACTACAGATCAATCTCTGCTATCTGATCACCCAAATGAGGATGTCAGGGTCTCAGGGAGCTTTTCCTTGCTACTGTCGCCCTTGGCTTGCTAGTCTGGGGCAATCTGACCATATTGATTTAGATTTCATACTCATTTTCCAAATTTTCCATTCTTAAAAGCGTTATAGAAATAAAATGTAATTAAATTGTCGTAGCACTAATAGGGCTTTCGACTCTGTACGTACCCTTTGTCTGGTGGTCTAAAGCACATTTCAAAGCCAAGAAATGCCTTAACAAGTGAACAAAAAACAATCACTCCCATTGTTATAGGTCATGCACCTAGGCATGTAGACCGCAAACAAACAACAAACATTTGTGAAAGAATGGGAGTGTGGGGTCAGTGGATGCTGAGATGCATAGTGCAGAGAGGTCGCCAACCTTCTGCAGTCAATAGCTAAAGACCATCACTGGAAACTAGAGCAGTGGCGACGTGTTCTCTGGAGTGACGAATAACACTTCTCTTTCTGGCAATCCGATGGACGAGATTGGAGAATGGTACTCGTCTGACTGCCTTGTGCCAAGTGTAAAGTTTGGTGAAGTTTGGACATGGATGAGTGAGTTTGATGTGGAAGAACTTGACTGGCCTGCAAAGAGTCCTCAACCCGATAGAACACCTTTTAGATGAATAAGAGTGGAGACTGCGAGCCAGGCCTTCTCGTCCAACTTTAGTGTCTGACCTCACAAATCCACTTCCGGAAAAATGGTCAAAAAGTCTCTAAACCTTGTGGAAAGCCTTCCTAGAAGAGTTGAATTTGTTCTAGCTGTAAAGGGTGGGCCAACATCATATTAGTGATGGGTCGTTCATGAACGATTCATTCTTTTTTGAACGAATCTTTAACGTGACTCAGAAGAACGAGTAGTCTCGGAGAGTGATTCGTCCGTTTTCTACTGGGCGCGCATGCGCAAATCATCGCAAAACCTCCGTAGGTTATGTACAGGAAACAGAATTGAACGGTTCTCAACGAATCTTCAAGTCTGTGTTGTTCGTTCTTTTGTAACGTGACTCCCATAGACGCTATGCAGTGCAATAGATTCAAAAGAACGAACGACTCAGACCGGAAGATATGATGGTGAGCTGCTCATTCTGTTTATAACATGTCCTTAGCTGCATTGTAATATTTTCATTACTGGAACTATAGACAAAATGTGTGTACTGTATGTAGACGTGTTGGGGGTCTGTTTATTGAAAATGTAACATTTTATTCTATTTCTGATCAAAAGAACGAAATGAACTAAATGACTCAAAAAAAGATTCGTTCATTTTGATTCAAAGAACCGAGTCACTAAAATGATTAAATCTTCCCATCACTACATCATATTACACCCTATAGATTAAGAACTGGATGTTACTTAAGGTCATATACCTGTGACGGCAAACAAATACTTTTGACAATATAGTATAAATACTGTATATAATGCGAAAAGCCCCCGCCAGTGCCCAAACCCCTCATTGGACAACAATAACATCAGCAAGTAATCAGCAATTAAATTCAAAAAGTGAAACATATTATATAGATTCATTACACACAGATATATGAAGTGTTTATTTGTTTTCATTTTTGACGATTCTGGCTTACAGCTAATGGAAAACTCATATACAGTCGCTGTTAACATATTTATGCATAATGTGTTTACAAATATAAAATGTTTAGTCTCAATAGTGCCTAAGCTAGCATGCTAATAAAGGGCATGTTCTGTCTGCCTTCTCAGTTTAGCCCTAATGCTTCTGAACAGACTCCACCTAAATAAAAAAGCTATAAAAAAAAAAAAACACTTCTCGTTTGTCACTGTCTCCCACAGGCCACATGGCTGTAAAGTGCACTGCTATTGGTTGACATCGGAGACTGTTTTGCCCATATTTGGATACGTATGTGCTAAGACCGGCGTGAATGGGGTGATCAGTTTAAAGAAGCGAAGAACAGAGAATGAGGACATTGTCTTGCGTTTCACACGTTCACAGTTGCAGCATGTGCACAACAGCTTGCACGCACACACACACACACACACACACACACACACACACACACACACACACACACAACATACACACAACACACATATATACACATATATACATATGTACATGTCACAGCAGCATGACGATTGCAGCTGCCATTTTGGAAATAAGTAAACTTTCATTTGATCTGTATTAATTTGGGTACAAAACAGACACAAAGCAGAAGAGATGAATCGAGAGGGAGGGGAAGTAGCTGCTGACCCTGATAAGGTCTATCAGTTTAGCCAGAGTGGCCTTTTCGAGCCAGCCAATGAGCTTTGAGGTTGCAAGCCAGGCAAGTGATCATATCCTCTCTGACAGTGCAGCAGTGGTGTGGTGGACACACACACACACACACACACACACACACACACACACACACACACACACACACACACACACACACACACACCTACACACAGCGTTTTTAAAGCTGTTCACAGTATTATGTCCCAAAAGATTACACTTCCACACCACCTTTGTATAACACACAATGCTGAAGATTTTTAATACATAAACATATTGGGTTGTAAATGATGTATCACTACATCCAACTTGGAAAGCATCTGACTCATCAGTGCATGTTCTCATCCTTTTAAAGGTGCACATTTATATTAGCTTTTTTTGGTGAAGAGGATTGGTAAAAGGCAGGAAATGCACGTCCTATAGTGCTTGAGTTACCCTAACCAAATGGCGCCTGAAGCTGATCTTTTACCGAAACATTTAGACAGACTGACTCTCGTTATAAAATGGAGCAAAGACTAATCATGCTGCATCAGAAATCATTTCACGTGCCATGTCGGGCACCTAAGCCGAGGTCGCATTAACATAGCGCTGCTCATAATTAACCCGAGGTAGCCCTCTCAACCAAAAACGTGGCGGTCATCTGCATATCTGAAAGTGCTGTAGTAGAAAACTTGTAGGTCAGCGGCGTGCAAATGTGTCATAGCGAAACCTAACAGGACGAGACTAAGCGCTCGCAGCAAGATCTCATCTCTCTCACCACACCTTTTTCCACCCGACTTTTGTGCTAAAGCTGTACCACTTCGACCACACTGACACACACCACACAAGAACACACACATCACACACACACATCACACACACACACACACACACACACACACACACACACACACACACACACACACACACACACACACAGTGAGGACCTTCCATTAAATGAATTACTAAAGCGGTTAATCAACACTGTCCTGAACTTAAATTAAACCGCAACCCTTAACCAACCAAAATGAAACTGTTGGGTGTTTTTCGTTTTTTGCTGCACTTTTTTGTTGTTGTTGATGTTGTTAAAATAATCCAATCTGAGAGTTTTTTTTTTCTAGTGGGGACCGGTCCTCACAATGTCAAATCAGTCAGATATATCTTTTAACGTATAGATATTTGGTCCCCAGCAAGATATAAAAACATGACCCTAAAATACACAGCCTAAAAAAAAAAAAAAACTCCCCACCTTAAACCCACACCTTATCAGGGCAGAGTCTCCATGGTTACCGGTGAGTGTTTTCTCATAGGGAAGGGGGAATTGAAACCTTGCCTGGCCTGCCTTCTTCCAGATTCAAAGCAAGAGGTTTATAATTAAACATAAAATGTTTCTTTTGGAGATAGAACAGAATGAACAAGTGACGGATCTGCCTAACAGTTATGATATATATATATATTTTAACATGATTTCTTAATGACGGCCAAATAGGAGCGATTGTGTTTTGGCTTGTGTTTTCAACTTTCAAAAGTAGTCTGAGAAGGACTTGTGAACTTAATAAGTCAGCACTATAGATGAACATCTAAATAATGATAGACAATTAGCTTTTCTTCCAAAACCCAGCAAACGCCACGACTAGCTGTAGTTCTGAACACTGCTCCATTACATATATTTTCTCATGTTCTGTTTTTCAGCTTGCAGCAACTAAAAGAACGAAAAGGCTTTCTGTGTGAATTTCCCCGTTGCACTTTTGTGGTTGACCCATCCCCCACTTCCCTCTGCGCTCGCTCGCTCGCTCTCTCTCTCACATGCTGCATCTCAGGGTCGAGGCCTGCTATACTAAGATGAACAAGAAAGATGAGAGAAGCCTGAGTTATCCTCATCACTCAATGTCTGGAAAAAGTAACAAGATTTCAGAACTTATGACCCGCCACCAAACTATAAAAACACTAAGTTAATTTCGCACGACGATTGCAAGTATTAAACCAAGCAGCATCGCTAATTTTTTAGCGACAACGCCTTTGAACATCCTCTCATCAATCTGCTGATGGTGATGAGAGAGCCAAGAGACGAAACGATGCATTTCCCCCTGCTGACGCATCTGTTGATCCGTCTGATTTATAAATGAACAAGAGGAAAAATGATCATGGTCTACCTAATACGGTTGCTATATCTATTTGTGCCTTATTTCTAACACGGCGAAATACTTCGGCAGATAAGGAACTGTGATATTGGATGTCAGTGCAGCGCCTTGCACAGGAAATCACACAGTCGAGTGCGTCGTTCTGCAGCAGTGTACTTCCTGTGCTAGATCTGATCATAGCTGTGCTCTTTCTCTATATGAGCTTCGCTACTCTAAAAGAACACTGAGTTTATAGACATTATACATTATATATATATATATATATATATATATATATATATATATATATATATATATATATAGCCTTGTAGAGGTTACAGAACCTAACGCGAACGATATTTTTTATAGAAGTATGAAGGTTCTTCTCTCAAATGGGTGGGTGACAAACGAAAGAAAAAAGGTGTTTTTTTTACTGTTGTTAGGCCACCACGACAACTTTAATGCACCATGATATAGATTCTACACATCTCTAAAACTTTTTAAGATATTCATCGCTATTTCTGGTGCTAGTGGGGGACAACGCTATCTCCAAAATCTCCCCAAAGTGCTCATCTGGGTTAAGATTTGAAGGCCGTGGTGGATAATTCATGTCATTTTATCCCCATTAACCCATTCAATAAGCCCGTGTGCATGTCTGATGGAAATTTCAAAACTGTATAGAGTTAATCAGTGCAAATAACTTTGTAATGATATGCAGTGATGTTTCCCTCTACTTGCAAAAATTTCGCCTACCACCCACAGCATAACGGATCCCCAATTTTTTTTCTTCTTCAATTTGTCACCAATCTGTACAGTATGCATAGGTTTGATAAAAAAAAAAAAAACGTTTGTTACATTGAATAACTTCTTATCTTCCCATATGGGTTTGTCTAATCAAAACCTAAGAAGCAGTAAGAATCGTTTTCCTATGTATATGTATAGTTATTGTAGTAAGAGATCAGTTATAAATCGTTTTCTGAAGAAAAAAACCCTCAGTTGAACCTCAACCCTTTAGTTACCCCCTATAGTGTGCTTACGTGTGATGTACGTCTGTGTGTACGTACGTAACCTTCTTTCGAAAAAATGTGACAGTGTAACCAAAGGAAATCATGTCAGATCTTTTTACACCGTTAATATATGATATTGCAACCAACACAATTCAACTAAAAACAAGTAGAAAAACCTTTACAAAAAGGTATAATATGCCTTAACTAATGCAACTTTATTAGTGTAACTGCTAAGAAAAATACTCCTTGCAAAAAATATTCTAGATCTATCAAACTGTGAGATGATTTTCTTGGGATTTAGACCTAGACTCTGATTGGCCACTCAAAAACTTTGATATTCTTTTAAAGCCACTTCAGTTGACATGCGTTTATAATTTGGCTTAGTATCATGCGAGAAGGTTAAGCTTTCAGTCTGTAGTTGTATTTATGTATTTATTTATTTGAAAGAAATTGGAATTTGGAGTTATCCATGATACCCTTTATCCTGACCAGAGCCCCAGTCCAACCTGATGCTCCCATCACCATGTGTCGACTTACCTTTTGGAAACATGGCCAAAAATTGTACACTGGTTTTATTAGACTGTAACATCTTTGGCCACATGATATGTAATGATTTTATTTCATGTAAAGCCTAAAGGAGTGCCAGACACCTTTAATGTTGCTGTAGGTTACTTGACAAGAAGTTTTCTTCTTGTTTTTTTCTTTCTTTTCATTAAGTCTTTTTAAAGGACTGCATATTTACAGTAAATGGTGCTGCTTTTTCTTGTTAATAATGCTATTCCACAGTGTATATCTAATGGTTTGGAAAAGCATTTGTAACCCTGATCATGACCTTCCCACAATGAGATATCATACATGCTTTGTAACCATAACTGATAAAACCAACAAGATGTCAAGAACATCATACAGAAAAAAAAAGATCTGGTCTTTATTTTGGGTAGTTTAGAAACACTTCATTGATAGCAGGTGTGTGACGATTTCTTTTTGAACACAAGTTTAAATGTGATTGGTTAATTTTAAGGCACAATCACATGCTTTATTATAAAAGGGTGTGCATACTTATGTTAAATTAAAATGTTAAAATGTCCTGTTTTTAAAAAAAATAATTTTTTTTTTAAGCTAGCTCTAAAAAACAAAGCTTCCATCATTTCCACCCCACACACACATACAAGAAAATGTGAATTAAATGGAGCTGTTGAAGATTAAGTGAGCTATCCTTCAAGGAAGGAAAATATTTTGGTGGTTTTTTGGACATTATATAGTTTATAGGTTCCTATATCAGTGCATTAGGATGCTGCTGCTCTGTATGTCTTTCTGCAGGTGGTTCGAGCGTTGTCAAATTCCCATATACTTCCCACAAACACATCTGCACTGGCTGACTTATCACTTCCCACTGACCATTTACGAGTCTTACTTCAACATTTCCTCAGTGTTGCAAGTGTTAAGCAATGGCCAGGCAAAGTGAAACAGCATGTAAAGAGAACAGAGAACAAAAGAATTGTGTGCAAAGATAACTGCAGTCTAAGATGGCTGAAAAATGAAAAGCTAGTAACGTTCAGACTTTGAATATTAAATGTATTATATAGTCCATTAACTGTTGCTTGAAAATTACATTAAAGATATGGTTCACATTGTATGACTGTAATATGAACATCATATTAATAATACAAATAATTTGCATTTAGATTCTGAAAATAATCGATGGTCTCTGAATCTGAGTGTGCTCATGAAGTAAAAATGTATGTTAGCATTAAATGGGTGTTATAATTATTAAAATGATGCAAAACCAAATTAAGAATGAAGATCAAGAACTTAGCGTCCATAAGATGGAGGTGCGTTATTTAAATCTAAAATTCACCCAGCACTTTTTTACTTTGATACAACGGTCACCGCATTACAAAGCACCATGATGGACCTTATTAAACTTCCATAGGTATGAATAAGTATAGATATTAGCATTTTCTATACGCAAAGACAAGAAAAAGTGAAAGAAGGAATGAGAAAAGAACGACAGCAAGGCTGTGACTGTTAAACCTCTTCCTGTGTGGTTAAGACACCACGTGGCCAAGAAGTTTAAAAGGAGCGTTTCTCCGCTCACAGGTCCATTCCAACTTGGGTTGAAGATAACGAAGACTCTGGTAAGGTCGAGGGACAAGAAGACGCTGAAAAGAAAAAGAAAAGAGGGTCCATTGGGTATTGCTTGTACAGGTATAGTATATTACTAATTGGGAAAACTTACTTCATTGACTTACTTGGAATTTAGTGCTAAATTATGAGTAATGTATATATTTTTAATGCATAACAGATTGTGTTCACGTTTATTGCGATATAATTGATATTTTTGTACATAAAGACGAAACTTTAATTAATTGTTCTATGCAAAAAAGAAAAAAAAATATATTTATGCATTCGATATTCAGATTAAATGCACATTAATTCTGTCACGGAACCTTAAAATCAAGTTGAAATTTATGGAAATAATTACATTTATTGGTAATAATATTTTTGGGTAATATTTACCAATTTGCTAATAATATTTGTAACATTTATACATTATCGCCGGCAAATCTTATGTAACCCAAAACGCCAGCGACTTCCTGTTAACTCGATGTAGTACATTATGGTTTTTATTTTTGTACCATCTCAATGTTTCTCCCTGACGTTAGAAAAAGGTGTATACTTCCGTCTCTGTTGTAAGATCTTAGCGTGCTCTGTGAAAAAATATTTAACATTCTAAATTTGACATCAGGTTTTGCATTTGCTAGAAACAGCTTACTCATTCTGATAAAGATGGCCGCCATGTACAAAGTTAGCAGAGCGTGAAGAAAAAGAAAGAAGCTACAAGTTGTAGCCAGACTTGTAACCAGACTTTTTATTTTGAGAACACTAAAAATAATCATCATTTTTAACATTAAACTTTAATTTGTTGCGTTTAGGTAATGAACCTTATGTTAAAAAGTCTTTTTTTTTTACTTTATGTGGAACTTTTTTTTTTTGACTGATTTTTATTTAGAGATCTAAAAAATCCTATGAATAAACATAAAAGTCCTGAGACATGACAAAATTATTATTTTTTTAATGTTTATTTTTTTAAATATTTGTCTGTCAAAAGGTAATTTTATTTAAAGACTAGCAGTTTGGGTGTGGTTTAAGCAGACAGCTGTAAACGAGATGGAAGGCTGTTCGTGTGCGTGTGTGTGTGTGTATGTGTGTGTGTGGGGGGAGGGGACTCTTAACCACTAACTCTACAGGTGCAGACTTCGCGCGGATGAGCTGAGGACCCCGAGATGGCCGCGCTTGGGAAGTACAGTGCAGTCATCCATAAAGTAGAAAGCACTACTAAACCCCTCGCCACAGTGTAGTGTTTCCTACTTTATGGATGAGTGTACTGTTGGCTACTGGGAGCACGTTCTCACACTTTACTGACTCAACATGGTGGACAGAGAAAAGAGGAACTGGCTTTGTTTCATAAGACTGTGCACAGCTCACTGTGTAATTTATAGGCCACATGAGCTGCTGAACATGAAGGAACAAAGCCAAGCTAGTTGCTGTTAAAACTTTTTTGATTTGTTCTGGACATTTAAGTGTATTCCATTGTTGAATCTGCTTTCACTTTTCATTAATAAAACAAAAATATACATATATAATTTGTTGGATTTTTTTTTACTTTGTCTCCATGCATACACAGAAATTGTATGAAATTATCATATGAAATTATCATTATCATTATCATTATTATTTTATTTATTAAAAAAAAAACTTTACAACTTTTCCACACACACACACACACACACACACACACACACACACACACACACACACACAAAATCACCACAAAACAAAACCTTTCTGTAAAAATAGATTTTATTTCTGTAAAAAGGTCAGACTAAATGACAATGGCCCCTTCAATGAGCAATAATGATCTTACTAGTCATCACTCAAAAATTTGCTTCACCATGCAAAAGAAAAAAAAAAAAGACCAAAGAAAAATGTGGAGGAAAAAAAAAGACTTATTTACAAGTTTCAAAAAATTTATTACAAAAACCTCAGATTTACAAAACAGGTTCCTGTTCTCTGTATGACACTTACAGTATTTCCGAGAGACTGATGAGAGAATTAAAGCTTCTCACTGGTTGAAAATACCATACATTGAAAAGCACAGTCAAAGTGCAAACCATTGACCTGAACACTGTACATCATACACAGACCAAAAGTTCTCAAGATATCAGGTGATATCCTCCAGCTTGGCCTCCGTTGTATCCAGTGAAAAAAAAAAAAACCTACAAATATATTGTAGAAGTAAAGAAATGAAAGATTTAATATAATAAATATTTCAATATCGATAAATAAGGCCGTGTCTGGGTGCGACACCTTCATGCATGCAGTCAGTAGAAGTAAAGTAAAAGTAAACATTGTAACAAATAAGACTTTAAAAAAAAAAAGGGTTCGTAAGGCTAGTACGTTACTGTGGTCTAGCTCTGGGTGCAGAGTGGCGGAAAGTAGCTTAGCTCTAACGATAGCGCTGGGATCAAGGTCGTGATAAAGCGTGCGATCTATACTGTAGTAGCTGGTTGAAAAGCAAGTTTTAGGATTATAGCACAGCTTCGCGTCCATTGCTTGCCTAAAAACCAGGGTTACTTAAAGGCTACAGGAAGAGAAATAGTTTGATTATACAGAGCCGTTTTTATATATTAAAGATGAATACAGTCAACATTTAATTAAAACATATCTTTTGGTTCAGTACAACTGAATGTGAGCAGAGACCTCCAGTAGGCCTGGACTTCAGGTCTACAGAGTATCTGGTGCCAGAACCTCTGCTTCATCATTAACTCCCTACTGTCATAGTAACACAAAGAGCCCCAAAAGGTTTGGTAAGAGTGTGTCATGTCCTGGTCTGGAACGTCCACTATGTCCTAGAAGCTGAAGCATGCCACGTTAAGCCAGTTTAAATTTCAGCATCAGTTTAATATTATATATGTCACACTGTATGAAATGATATGAATTCAATCTAAGCTGAAACCTATAACAGACTGTGAAATACCAAGATCCTCTAATAATAGACCTTGTAATAGAAGCAACATTACAAAGAAAAGAATGCAACATTCCTACATGGACAATATTTCATCAATCCCATGAAAATCATTCCGATTAGAGATTCCAACGGCTAAGGCGTCTGACTTCAGATCAGAAGATTGCAGGTTTGAGGCCTGCCGGGGTTGAGGTTTGGGCAGCGGTGGCTCAATCAGTTAAGGCTCTGAAATAATGATACTGAAATAGAGTAGAACTTTTTAGACATGCGCAAAGTGGTTCTGCCCGCTGAGAAGTGTTTAATTTGTGAGTTATATAAAAGAAGAAGAACTTTCATCCAACTTAAAGGTTAGGTTAGGCTTCCTACAATATCTTTTCTGATAAATTGATAAATCCCACCTTCTGTGTTATGACTGGTTACAAGAATGCTGTAATTAATTTTGTGATCTCATCTGTTTACACATGCTATATGTGATAGTGTATATAATGGCAAGCCAACCATTGCCCGGAGGAAATACTGTTATGACTGAGGTATTTACACATTATTAGTTTAATATTAGGGTCAATGTAAACACATTTATTGTAAAATGGCCTGGAAGTGTAACTTTATATGAAGTAATTTGAACAAATCAGTTTTTTAAAAAAGAAATTCTTACATTGCAACTATTGTAGCTGTAGCTTTCTGTGAGTTTTCTATAATTCTATGTTGTTTAGATAAACACTATAGCACATCTCACGAGATTTTATTAGAATCACAAGATTCTAATCAAATAATTTCTGTCAGTCTCTGTCTTTGGTTGCAGTGGTACGAAACTGGTCACATTATGCCTTCATCTCACAACTGCGGTACTCACGACGTGTACTTCTGCAGCCTGAGAAAGAAAAATCAGCCGTTACCATCGTGTGACACAGGAAACAAGATCGTCCTAGGCTTTATACTTGAAAGCCGGTTAAATGGTAACTGCATATTGGACAAGACTTACTCTGTGTATTGTGAATCTGTCTTTACATTTCACAATGTAACTATTTTCACTTTTCACTATTTTTTTTTTTTTTTTAGTTCAGACAAGCAGAAATTATGAAATTCCCTGTGACACACACACACACACACACACACACACACACACACACACACACCTTTAGGTGCTACTTGAGTCACATGTGCAAGGTTAGACCGGCCAGTGGAAACCTCCAGAACCACCATTTGCCCATAGGTGCTGAAGGAACTTACATTTTTTAAATACACACAGCAGCTGAGTCATGAGACAGTACAAACGCAAAATGTTACATAACTTCATGCCTAAAAGGTAACTGGATTTAACCTTATTGCCATATAATACACGTTTAGCAATGAGACAAGCTTAAAGGCTGAAAGTGAAAAAAAAAAAATCATCTACCTGATCTAATCTGATCTGATGTTTCATGATTTATCTCAGGGACTGATAAAAATCATTTTACGTCACTATCTGAGCTGTTTCGATTTCCAGACTTGGAAGATGACATAAACAACCTTTTAATGTCTTTCAGATAATTATTTTACTTGTGGTCAGTATCAGGAAGGTCTGATAGACCTATAGGCATGTCGAAGTATGACAGATTGCCGGTTATTAGATATAAGCTAAGTAGCATGTCTTATCTGAGTCTGGTGTTTAATGATTATTTGAGGCATTTTATGTACAGGTGCACTACAATGAAAAGTCAATGCAATTCGATTTATATTGTATCTTCGCAAATTGCAAAAGTCATAGCAGGGACACGGTTTATGTGCGTAAATGAAAACTTGAATGCCATCCATGGAAGCGGAACTTTTTCCATGGAACTTTTTTTGTTTTTTTGACCGTATAACTTTTTTTTTTAGCTGCCGTTGAACTTTATGCGCAAACTAGCAACATTTACTGCTGACATTTAGTGTTCTACATGATGTACTGTAATTCACACAATTATTCTGTGTAAATTTGGATACATTTATTTAGGCCACATCTAAATTAGTGCATGTATTTTTGAATCTTAATAACTCTGGGCTGTCCAATTAAAGCCTGACATCATATTACAAATATTTTACTGTAAAAGTTCAGACTTTGTTTCTAATTTGACGTCAGAGCTTTCAGGTTATGTTGTGTATTTCTCACTTTGATGAAGATGTGAATGTTTTTTTTTTTTTTTTTCATGTCAGAAGCTATACTCTTTGTAGCAAAGCATCATGGTGGAAAAGTGAGACAAAACAAGCCAGAAAAAAAGCACCAAATGGTCACAGAGCGTGACACCTGTGTCACACCCTAAATCTATCCAGGAAAACACGAATACATGCAGACAACTTAACATCAACATGGAGAAAGTGCAATCAGCGTATTAGTCAACGTAACAGTCTTGGGGTTTTATTCCTTCTTGCTGGAGCCCAGCTTCTTGAAGAGCTTCTTTCCTTTAGAGAAGAAGCCTTTTTTCTTTTTGCCAGGTGGAGAGGCAGCAGTGACAGCATGGTCCTCTGGGAGATGAACGGCAGGAGGAGGAGGAAGAGGAGGTGGTGTAGGATTGCCTGAGAATGGAGAGGGACCCGGCTGGAGTTCAGGCTGCTGGTGTAGAAGGTGGTTCTTGCGTGAATCGGGTTCAGACCGGGTCTCGTCTGGGGGGCTTGCCGTTGTGGGTTCCGTCTGCTCTACAGACGCAGCGTGACTCACCTTTTAGGCAAAAACATGCAAGTGTCTGTGAGGGTTTTTCAATGAAATAGATGAATGAAATGTCTAAGCCACCAGACTAGAATTGCAATGTATTAATGAGGATGTTTTATATTTATGTCCGTAGACAAAGATGAAGGTGATGATGAAGGTGGTTTTGTAGCTCAGGTCGCTCGCAGCCACACAAAAGGAAAAGGAAGTCAAGGATAATTTAAACTAGTTTTTAAGGGCTTTAGGTGGTTATGGAAGAAGCGCGAGGGTCGTCTGTGGGATGTATAGTTTATAGTTGTGTATAAAAAGGAAAACGAAGACGGGGTCAACATGAGACTTACTGTTTACTGTTTAAAGTGCACACCGCGCCTGTGCCTCTGTACATAGACATGCAGGAATAAACACACACAAAAAAATGGAAAAACCATTAAGCCGTGAACATGCATTAATAAAGGACAGGACAGACAGAGACAAGATGTGATATGCGTAAACCGAGAAGTGAATCAGTGGTAAGATGGAGAACAGCATGCTGTGGTGAAGTTTTGTAGAAAAAGAAAAGAAAAAAAAAACATTCTGAAGTTACAGGATCACGTGATGCTGGTTGATATGAAGGTCACACTTTTGCACACGCATACAGTCACGTACATTTCGCCGACGGACCGTTTTGATACGCCCCCGCGCGCACGCGTCTACCTGTGAGTCTCGCCGGCTGCTGGCTGTAGTTTGTTCGGCTTCTGCTGACTCATTTCTGTTCTCTGGAAAAGCCTGAAGGAAGTTGGAAGGTACCAAACCTTTTTGCCCATTTAAATCCCCCTGTTGTGGCAAGAACAACAAATCCCGTCATGTAGCAAAGTTCAGAAAGTTAGTCTTGAATCTAACATGTACCCCTAACATTATTCTACATACTGTATAAACAATAATAAGAATGAGTAGAGAGAAAATGCCTGGTAAACTACTGAAAAAATGCATGTGAACATCTAGTCATCTTTAACTTCATTAGGACAGAAAACAAAAACAGAATTTATGAATTATGCAAAACAGAAACACCCACATGTTCCCTTTTCATCCTTAACTGCTGGTTCGCTAACCAGAGGTGGTAGTTGTAACGGGTAATTCTAGTTGTAACTCCTAATGTGCACTGTTACACTATATTCTCAGTCATTTATAGCTTACACACAATTTTAGCCGCTGACTCTTATCAGGTACTACGGTATCCCCTGAAATCAGATATGATCATTGTTACAAAGCCATGGAACGTTTTTAGTGTCATCACTAACCATGTATGAATCTCTCCCTCAACCAGAGTAATTCAAGAATACTGATACAGACGTCTCTGTGGTGAATGGAAAATAGTCAACAAAGCTGACTAATAAACTGACCTACTGTATATCGTCTGAATCAGTAATCCAGGGATTATAACCATTCATAAAGCATGGTTTTGAATTCAGAGCTACTTTTAAAGAAAGAGAGAAAAAATATAGTGTGTAACATTTTACGCCACACTTACAGTATTTAAAACAAAACGTCCAGTCCTTAAGGTCTCACAGATTTTCTTTTACTTAACTACTCACAAAAAAGAAGCCATCGTCATCCATGTCTCCAAACACATAGATGATGTCCCCGGCGTTAAATGTCAGCTCAGCCTGAGGAAGGCAAGAGAAGGAGCGTTTACACGAATGCTAACAATGACACACTGGGCCAAGTTTTTCAAAGTGGACATTAGGACCTTTTTATTTTTGCGATTTGACATTAGTGCTGGGAGATAAATCAATATCACAATTAATGGAACAGTTTTCTTCATTTATGACTAATGAACTTTTACTTTGTTTTTGTTTTTTGTTCACTGACAAGGTGGGGAAAAAATAAAATAAAGAAAAAATATCCCAGCTTTAATAGGGATATTTTTTCCAATGAAAGAGAATCCCCCATGTTGCTTCCGGGAAGAGGCGGAGTCATGTGACTACACACCCAGTAATTCAATTCAAATGATTTGTATAGCGCTTTTAACATTGCTCATTGTCACAAAGCAGCTTTACAGAATTAAACGAACAAGTAGTTTGTTTTTTAGGACACAGTACAGTTACATGAACACATGCAGAAGGGAGGGTGTTAACAGATTTGGCATGAAAAAAATGACCTGGGTAAGATTACGGCGTTTAGAAATTTTAAATGCCGGTTTCAATTATGTTTTCGATGAACTGCCCAGCCCTATTTGGCATGTATGAAAATCTTGTTAATTGTGTAAGTTAATGAGGAGCCGCACTAATGTAATACTCGGCTAATTTGCTTAATTTATTTCGATTCTAAATGCTGCAGTTAAAAGCAAATCAATATGTAGAAATATACACTGTATGGAGAAAAAAGTATTTGGCCAAACCGGCAATGACGTATTATCATAATACATATAATTCAATGTGGCGTCGGGCCCCTTTTGCGAGCTTCCACTCATCTTGGAAGGCTGTCCGTAAGATTTTGGAGTGTTTCTGTGGGAATGCATTCATTCTGTAGAGCATTTATGAGGTCAGGTATTGACGTTGGATGAAAAGGCCTAGCTTGCAATCTCTGTTCCAGTTCATCCCAAAGGTATTTGATGGGGTTGTGGTCAGGGGTCTGTGCGGGCCAGTCAGGTTCTTCGACACGAACTCACCATACCATAGTCCTTGCTTTGTGCACTGGGGCACTGTCATGTTGGAATAGAAAAGGGCCTTCCCCAAACTGTTGCCACAGCTTTGGAAGAATAGCATTGTTCAAGATGTCTTAGTTTGCTGAACCATTAAGCTTGCCTTTCACTGGGGATAAGGGGACTGACTGAAACACCTGAACTCATTAATTAACAGGTTTAGCCAATTACAATTACACAAAAGTAGGTACAGATACAATATATAAGATAAAATCTGATTTATAAGTTTGCCATGGCATCTTCTTTTAAAGGCCCCATGTTTTAATATTTCCCTCAAATGTCCCCCAAAATATGTTCTTGAATGCTCTAGCATGCTACCCCAAACTCCCTTTACTTTATTCCTCCTCTAAACACTTCATTTCAGTGTCTATGCACAGTATATGAGCTGAGGCTGAGCCATGCTCCAACCAGAGAACAGAAACCTGAGTAACAAGCTAAGGAAGGGTTTCTACAGTACTGCGTGTAACAACATGAGAATAAGCTTGTCAAAAAGTCAAAATGTCTAAAAATGACTACTAAGTGAATTGAGCATGACAGATTCCCTTTAATATTGTGTAGCTTTTTAAGGGGCAAGCAATTATTTGATTGACGAAATGATTTTGTGTCATTCTTGTTTATAGCCGAGTTTTGTCAGTGCTTGAATTTCTTGTAACTGACGCTTTTGAAAGAAAGCTACATAATTGATCTGATACGTCTAACCAACAGCGAGCTGTATATTCCCTAGTGAGTTTTTTTCTCAAATACAGCAGGTTTCCCCATGACACATGTCATCCTGTTTTGCAACATGGCATTGGGGAGGGTTCACTGGTGTGTGACGGCATGTGACCCTAAAAGACTGAAAAGGCCTACAGTACAGTCACAGACACACTTAAACACATGAACAATACAGTTTGACTGGGTAACATTTTCGGTGGAGACGTGACTCAAAATACAGTAACTTCCACGTCTTTAAATAAAAGATTCTTGTTCTTTCAACGGCTAAATGCAAATCAGCTGCGGTACACACACTTTAAAACATGCATGTGAGAATAAATGAGGCCTGATGCAAGTATATATCGAGTGTGAATATGATCTAATCTTACCTCAATGTCCGCATTAGGTGAACTTTCTCTTGGGTCATAATCAAAAATGGCCACCATCCTGCGAGGTACAGAGTTTCCCATGCCAGAGGCTGAGTGTTGCGCTTTATCTGCCAAAAACAGTAATGTGTATAGGTGCCAAAGTATATCCACTCATGTTCAAAAGTTGGTACACCTTCATAAAAAGTTATGTGGTGCTTTTCACCGTGACATTATTTATTTTACAAAAATGAAGGCCCCCCCCCCCCCCCCCAAAAAAATGTAGGTAATATGAAGTTCCTCCCATGATTCAACAGCTTTTAAATTGAAGGAAGGAATAACCCAACCCTTCCAAACAAACCATACTTATTCACTCTTCTTCTAATTGTGCAGTCATTGACTTAAACATTTAACATGCTCAAAGGTCTGCAGGGTTTTTCTGGGCACTGCAAGGTCTGAGATTGATGTGAATGTGCTTTCCACTCAAAACCATCTCAAAACTGAAACTCCAAATTGGTTGGAAATGGATTTATAGCCCTGTACAGATTATTATTGTTATTATTATTATTATTATTATTATTATTATTATTATTGCCCACATGTTTTGTCTTCATCATTTTAAATAAATAATGGCAGGCTGAATTTCCTTTTTACGATCATTATGTTTTTACACAAAAACCTACCAATTAACATTCATGTCATTTGGCAGATTCTATTATCCAGAGCGAATAATAATAAAAAAATTATCTCATTATACATCTGAGTAGTTAAGGGTTAAGGGCCTTGCTCAAGGGCCTAAAAGTGGTAACTTGTAGTGTTGGGGTTTGAACCAGGGACCTTCCAATGAGTAGTTACTAACTTTTGAACATGACTGTATCGTGACGTCATGTTATTACATACTTTTGCTCCAAACTGATATGATAAAATGCTATTGACAGTAAACAGACTACAGGATGGAAAACATGAAGTACACATATTTTTATGGAAATGATGACCACTGTGATAGACAAACATACAGCAGACATCATTATGGTTATAAAAACAAAACACAAAAGTTCTCAGTTCCAGTTGCAGTGATTACATGGGACATTTTCCATGAACTGATGGTGTTATTTTTAAAAAAGCCAAAAAAAAAAAAAGAAAAAAGAATAATGCCTAAATCGTTACGGTTGTCAATCCAAATCCAGAATCTATGAATAAGCAAATTAACTTTGCCTGCAATTTACAGACAAACCCACTTCTTGGTAAACTAGCTTTACATACTGTAGGTGGAATGTATACTGGCATATTGGGATTTAATTGGCTTTTACATTTTATGATGTAACAGCACTCATTTATCAACAAAGAGAGTAAAAATGCAGAAAAACAACATTGCACATTTTCCTCAAAAGTGGAACTGAGAATTGTTGTTCATTCAGTTCATAAATCATGCCTTGAACATGACTGAAATGAAATGGTTAGCATGCCAATTCCTGCATCTGTGCACCATGCAAAGCTTAAATCAGTAATGTAGCAGAACAAAGATGAGGTAAACCATGCATATACAGTATACAGTACAGACACTTTTCAAAATCATGCAGTCAGCGGGTCACACGACTACTTCAAAAGACTGATTAATGAAATGTCCTCCCCTATCCTGCTGAGAAAAAAACAGAGACAAAAGAAAACTTGAAACAGATTGCGACAGCACACCTTGGTTGGAGGACTCAGTGATGGAAACGTCCTCCAAAACGCCCGCAGATTCCACTGAGGAAGAGGAAGAAATGAAGGATTAGAGTTAATCTTCGGTAGCTGTCATTATTTTAAATCAAGCAAAAAGTGGGTTAGGACACAGGGGGAACAAATCCACCTCAAATGGAACTAAAATGTAAAAAAATGATTAGTAAAGCACAGGAGCGTGTACACACGCACACACACACACACACACACACACACACACACACACGCACACACACACACACACACACACGCACATACACGCACACATGCACAATGATACATGCAGCACTGGAACAGGCTGATGGTGGATTCTCTAATCAATCATGGCTATGAAATGTGATAACAGTTATATATAAAATATAAATCTTTAACCCTTTTCTTGCTTACTGTAGAATGTGCAGAATTTATGGCACCCTTCATGAACATGGGACAACTTGAACATCACAATTTTTCAACTGCAAATTGCACCTACTTTTTTAAAATGCTAGTTTCAAAATTATTGGCACCCCCAGTTGCCAGTAATTTTAGTGCGGTCATGGATTTCAAGCTGATTAACAATGGATGAATGAAGGTCTTTTTTTTTTTTTTTTTTAGTCCAAGAAACACTTGTTTAAAGCGCTCTTATGGGAATGATATTGTTGAAGGAAACACAAATACTATTTGATACATTTGACTCGTTCAAATACATTTGACTCATGTGTTAAGTTCATTTTATAGATTAAATAATTTTGCTAGTATTACTAAATGATGATAATGTCTTCACTGATTTTATTTATACCCAGCAATGCTAAATTTTCGATTCCCATTGGTCAGATGGTGTTGAATGATTCTCAGGCAGATCGGATATTAATTTTGGCATTAACGCAAGGTCCTATTTTATATTAATGTGATTGTTCTATTCCAACAACTAATGCACAGATTCTTCTATAGTGGACGTACCACATTTATTTAAAAAAAAAAAAAAAAAAGATTTTGACTGTTGACATTTCACAGCTGGAAGGAGTCTCCAGTGTTAAAACTTCATCACAGAAATCTTTTCACAAATATTCAACATTAAATGTAAATATAAAAGCACGACTTGTCATTGTTAATGAATAAAAAAGCATAATTGTAACAAACTGAATATATAAAATGATAAGATCTCATTTAGATAATAAAAGATCACTGTATACAGTGTCTCATTATTCGATAAATGTTCACTCCCAGGCTTTTTTTTTGTAAAAATGTCATTATTAAATTAAAGTATATCAGAGGATAGGCTTCCCATTGGGTTAGAATTGGCATTCAGTTTCTTTATAAAAAAAGGAATAAAAAAAATAAATAAATAAATAAACAAATGAGATGTTTAGAACAAAAGGGTGGAAAGGGGGGCAACGAAGAGACACGAGACACACCTTTCTTGGAGCGCCTAGGTTTGGGTGGTGGAGCCGGACGGTGCGGAAGCTGAGCGAGTGAGCGTGTGCCTTGATGGAGGTCAAACAGGAAAATGTGGTTTGAAAATGAAACCAGACAACAAGCAGACAGAAAACGAGCATGAAGCCTGGTATAAAGCAGGAAAAAACAACAATAACACCACCAAGAACAAAAGTCGTGTGAGGACGTGGACTGAATAGAGCAGCAGCAGTCAACCAGCACAGTCAGCTACTGTGAGCTGGAAAGAGTTAACCAACTGCGGACAGAGAGCATTCTGGGAAATGGGGCCTCAGCTGATGTAGGTTAACTGTAGCACGACTCCTTTTCCTGGGTCACTGCTGAGACTCCATAATTCAACCATGATGACATAATCATCATCAACAACAACAACAACAACAACACAATTCCCACTGAAGTGTCGTTTTTGGCACTTCTTTGCACTGTTGTGAATGAGAAACACAAATGTGGTCATGAATGTTTCAGAAAGAAAAGCACATACAGCAACACATAATAATGCCAAAGCCATGACATGGTGCATAAATAGACCTAAAACATCAGACATCCACACTCTCTTATCTTTGGAAACCGAGATGACTGGCGTCCTCTGTTACAGAAATCTGGATGTTCAAATCATGTGAATATTATTGTATTATATACAATACCAGTCACAAGTTTGGACACACCAGTCAAACGTTTGGACACAAGTTTGGGTTTATTTTCTGCATTCCAGAACAAAACTATAAAATAACACATATGGCATAAGGTAAATAAAGAACAACAACAACAGGCAGTTTTTATTTTAAGACATGAAGGTCAGCTGTTCTGGAACAGTTCTTGCAAGAACAGTGCATTTGTCAAGTGCATTTATAAAACCCATCAAGCACCCTGATGAAACTGTCTCTCATGAAGACCGTCCCAGGAAAGCAAGACCAAAACTTACCTCTGCTGCAGAGGAGACGTTCATTTAGAGTCACCAGCCTCAGAAATCACCAATTAACAACCAGCACCTCAGATCATTGCATATTTTGGACGCCTTCAGCATTGTTTTACAATGTAGACAGAAATTAAAGTCAGGAAAGACCATGGAATTAGTCCAGTGTCCGAACTGATTGGTACTGTATATGGATTAAGAATTTACTGTACGCGTTTAATGAAGAGGATTACAGCCAACATAAAAAGTTCATTCTAGACTTTCTAGAATTCTAGACTTTTCCTTCCTCAGAATTATGACTTTCTAGACTTGGACGGTCTAATCACTTTAAACTAAAGGCTAAATTCTCAGGAACAGAGTCTGAGACTTTTTCTCAGAATTCTGACATTTTTCTCAGAAAAGATTTGACTCTAATCTCAGGTTAGTCACTTTAAACTGAACTTAGAATTCAGAGGAAAAAGTCAGAATTCAGAAACTCAGAACATATATCTGATGGTGGTCCTATAATCCTCTTCCATATGCATTAATATCCTATTTAAAAAATATTATAATAACTTAGATTTTTGTTTGTCTATTCCTTCACAGTCTATCCTGTTGCATTGAAACTGATGCTTCATTGAAGGATTATGAAAATTAAAACTTAACAGGCCCTTATCTTTTCGGAATAAGTAGAATAGAAATCAGCGGAGATATATTTTCTGTTGTACTAGATGTCTGATCTACAGGATGTCCTGCTTCCTCTCACACTGTACACGCAACACGATCAAGCAGCAAATATGCCAAAATTTAACATGATGATAACCCGTTACAGAACCAGAACTGCATCTATTCCACATAAAAATTCCCTGGACGAATGGAGCAGGTGCTCACTTGCTGAGTGTGGAGGAATAACTGGAAAAAGGAAAAACGGAGGAATACAGGAAAACGTACCCATCTTCTCTATAGACGTTTCGGTGGACAGGAAACCCTGCTGTAGCAGCTGATCTCTGGTCTCCTCATCATCCACCTGAATCTCAGAGACCATGTTACAGGGCACATAACCATGACGGCCACCTGACTCTCCCCGGTAAAACCCATCCGCGTCCTTATCACCGTAGACCTAAAAAGAGTAAAAAGGGCTATTAGATCAAAATATAAATAGTGCTTTCTGTAAGCGTCCTGGTGAAGGTTTGCAACTTAAAACAGGTTTATGAAGGGAAAAGTACGTGTATTCAGAATTGAGTTAGGCGTGTGCTTAAATCGATGCATTCTCTGAACTTACTATGAATTTATGCGTGACATTCAATGTATGTGACATTTTCTGATAGTTCTGACTGTAGTTACCGTCTAAAAATTAACTGTCCCAGTGAAATTGGTTTTGGTGCATCATGTATAACTAAGACGTGCGTCAGTTTTTATCAACCCCCATCTCCTATTGTGCCTAAATCTTATGCAGGCATCAGGAAAATGCTAAATTAGTAGTTAAATCTGACATCCAAACACTAATTCCAACCAAACTCTTGTCTAGTTTTAAACTCGCGCTGCTTGCTTAACTTAACTCTGAAGCTAGACCAGTCTCCTGATGAACTTGAATCTAGTTTGTGGATTTGTGCTTGGGACATACACTAGTGAGGTTAACCCTTAAAACTCAAAAAAAAAAAAAAAAGCGGCATTGATCCGTACTGGCAACACCATATTGGAAAATGACAGATTATTTTTTTAAAGAAACAATTGCTTATTCTGAGGTTCTGCCAGTGTGTAGACTGGGAAAGCTTCAGACATCCAATTTTGGTTTCACCAACATAAAAACATGTGGTCGTAGATTTCTATACTATTTCTTTGCCAATGTGAGCCATTTTTACTCACTCATTCACTCATTATCTATACCGCTTAATCCTGTATTCAATGTCACGGGGGGCCTGGAGCCTATCCCAGGAGACAGGGTATACCCTGGACAGGGTGCCAATCCATCACAGGGCACACACATATACACACACTCATTCACACACACTACAGTCAATTTGGGAACAACAATTAGCCTAATCTGCATGTCTTTGGACTGTGGGAGGAAACCTACCAAGCAGACGTGCATATTCCATGCACACAGAGATGGGAATTGAACCTGGTTGGGAACAATCGAACCCAATAACCAATGTTGTGTGGGTTAAATATTTTTAAATGCATTTGGATGTTTACATTCATACTGTTATTGCAATACCAACTGTATGGTAAAAAAAATTGTGAAAAAAAATATTGTAAGACACAACATAAAAAAAAAAAAATTTAAAATAAAACATTGTGGGTCAGTTCCTAAAACTACAGCATGGCTATAGTTTTCCACATTCCAGGATGTTTTGTACCTTAATGATCTGTCCCTCCATGAAGGGAAGCTCCTCCTCTGCTGCATCACGATTGGGTGACATTGTTGAAGGATCGTACGGGAAGAGGGCCACGAAAATCCGTACTTCACTGTCACCACTTGGCCTTGGCTCTGCAACATTTGTACATGCACACACACACACACATACACATGCACACACTTTGAGGCCTCTTTCACCTGAGGTCAATCCATTAATCGCATGTGACTCAGTGCTAATGACCTAAGCTTCTAATGTGACAGATTGTGAATGCAGGCATCAGGATATAGGTCTCTATAAGAGTTTCACCAAAACTCATGCATGTTCCTGATTCGCTGAGGAAGTTGAAGCAGGAACTGTAACTGTCCAGGAACCAGCTGCCCCACTGGTTACTTTACTGTTAAAGAAATCATATAACTTTACAGTTTGCACCACTTGGTTAATCGCTCACGAGTTAAACGCTAGCAGCTCACACCGGTGTGTCTGATTTTACTATACTTGCAGGCTGAGGAGTCCTCTCCAAACTAGTCAACAATAATTATACTGTACTTTATTATAACAATCAGTTATCTTCTTGCATAATATATTGTCTGATATGTGAATGTGAATGATTTCTAAGGGTTGTGTCTAGGTGTCATTTTGGTTGTGCTCCTCTCAAAAAAAAATGTGTCCATTTCATCGGGTACTGCTGCATTAATAAAGACCTGATGGTTGCACTGAGGTGTGCTGCCTCTCATTACACAGGATCATGAACATTTTCACTTCCCTCGCACACAGCACATGTGTGGGCATCGTGTACCCTAAATAGATGCTCTGCTGAGACACAGCTGCGTGCGAAGCTGTCGGCAAAAATCCAAAGACGAGGCAGAATGAGGGGTGAAGAGTATATATTCACAAATGAGATACAGACAGTAAGAGATGGAATCCTAGAGATCACTATACGGTACAACCAACAATCACTACAAATAATGTCAATATGATAAGCAAATGCCATACGATAAGCAGCAATAGCAAGCACATGATGCCAACCACAAACCTTTTGTTTTTAATCTTGAGAAATACAAAATCCAGAGACTGGACATGAGCTTTGATTGCTGTGAGTTTTAAATGGGTTTAAAGACATTTTCAGAGTAATCTCCTGATGGTTACAGGAAACGTACATTGCTTACCAAGCGACCTAAACCTAGACAAGAATATAATGGAGATATAATTGAAACCAAGCTACTCTTTTTGACCCCTTACGTAAAACAATACTTACAATGCATAGAGTATGAGAAAGTACTATACGAGGAGACCAAAGAAATTAAAAGACTAAAGACATTAGAAGAATAAATATGAAATAATTAAGAAGAAATAAAAATTATTCTGAGAAAGCATGTGATGAAGTCAGAGTGATTAAAATAGTAAAAAAAAAAAAATAGACAATGCATGAGAGAGGCAGGGGGATGATGCAAACTATGAGAATTACTCAAGAGTGGTTTCATGGAAGGCTAATCTGGGTTACTTGCTGTCATAACAAGACATTTTAGGTCTTTCTACATTTATCAAGAAGTTAAGAGGGGGAAGATGATTAACTTTAACTCTACTCAAAGATGAATATTGATGATGCAGAAGTGAGAAGCAAAAGCTACAATGACACGGCCCTGAGTGATATTTCTTTATTCATCATTTAGACTTAGTTTGTTATTACTAAACTAGAAGCAATTACTAATTTGGCAACATTATGTACATAGGAACACCATTGGTATAGGTGGTTTTGTACCAGTGTTGACTACATGACCCCAACACGATGTTGACTAGATGACTACATGACCCCAACACGATGTTGACTAGATGACTACATGACCCCAACACGATGTTGACTAGATGACTACATGACCCCAATACAATGTTGACTAGATGACTACATGACCCCAATACAATGTTGACTAGATGACTACATGACCCCAACACGATGTTGACTAGATGACTACATGACCCCAATACAATGTTGACTAGATGACTACATGACCCCAACACGATGTTGACTAGA